>SJYW01011578.1:15233-25948 GCA_006410735.1 Raphicerus campestris | reverse complement strand
TTGTTGTTGATGATTACAGGGTTATTGCTGCCCAAACAGTTCCTCCAAGGCTCAGCTTCCCACACTCCAGGAGGCTAATTCAGACACAGCTGCTGATATTTACAAAGTATTTTCAGAGCCCTTGGGCCAGTCTTGGATTCTGGTGTGCCCACATACTGCCCAGTTTAACTAAACCATTGAAACTAGCAGGAGGCATCTACACTTGCTGAATATCATTTCTGCTTGTTGGAGGTTTATTTCTTAGTTCCTCAAGTCTGCAGGCAATATGCCTCTCTATTGCAAGAGCCTGAAATTCTGTTAATCCTACAATCAATAAAGGGTAAGAGGACACTCTGAATTTCAAGATTCTTAGTCTGACTTGAAGTGATTTTGCAAAAATCGAGCTTCGGGCAAAACCACATGTGACTAATTATGTCAGCCCACAATCATTTAGGAGCACTCCATTCACATAGGAGAATTCTTAAAAGAGAAAGAGGCTAAGCAATCGAGTTTCAGTTTTAAACTGATTCATTTGGCTAATAATCAAACTTGCATGGAGCTGGAACTCCTTAGTGGATCCGTTTTTCATCTTGACAGTGGCCACATTTGCTGAGAAATATTTCTNAGCAATCGAGTTTCAGTTTTAAACTGATTCATTTGGCTAATAATCAAACTTGCATGGAGCTGGAACTCCTTAGTGGATCCGTTTTTCATCTTGACAGTGGCCACATTTGCTGAGCAATATTTCTGTCGCATTAGATATTTCTTGTGCTGTGTTAACCATCCTAACAAGATCCATAATGGCCTAAGCTGGTAGGCATTCTGTTCCTTGTGAAAAATATCACCCAGGGGTTCATTTGTTTAGACAGGGTTGAAATTTATGCACAGAGAGTGAGTTGCCTTCTAGTGTCCCTTTCATTATTATCACAAATCACTGTCCCTAGCCCCCCAAACATGGGCTGAAACTAGTGCTGGTCCTGTGAGGGCAGAATGGGCCATAGCTGTCTCGGCTTGGAAGTATTATTGGGTTGGCCAAAAAGTTCATTTGAGTTTTCCCATTATATCTTATGGAAAAACTCGAATGAACTTTTTGGCCAACCCAATAGATAGTGGAGATGTTTAACAGGGCTTTTATAGGCATCCTCTCCATCTGAAACAGGCCAGAAGTTCAAGTCACAAAGCTACAGAAGACTTGAACTCATATTTCTTGCCATACAGTGTTGATATCCCATGTATCTCTCCAAGGAAATAGACCAAAAACTCCAAGTTCAGTCAGATCTCTAGAGTAAAGGACACATTCCTAGCTATGGGTGTCTTAGGCAGAGTTGATTTTAGACTTGGGGTCTCCACAGTCAATCTGGTCCCACGAGCTAGTGAAAAAGGGCCTCTCAATATATGACTAGGCTTCTTCAGGCCTTTGGCTGCAAAGATGAGGGCGGTGAGACTAGAGACCACCAGTAGGACCCACAACTCCCTCAAGGACAGACAGCCACACCAAGGGATTTTGTCATCATTCAAATACATTCAAGAATAACACTTCCTACTAAGAGCTTGTGTGATGTCAAGGTTCAAGTTTTCTCTTAAAAGAATTTTACATGGACTGAACGATAGTAAGTAAGTACTTTTAAAGAGCCTAATAAGGATAGATAAAAGATTGTAAAATTGTGTCTCCCTAAATCAATTATACTATTATGGGAAATGGAAGACATGAGCTAGAAATGGCATTGGAACAGTGGATCAGTGGTGTTGGTTTACATATGAAAATGTGTGGTATGGATTCATTAATGGAAGTGCCCAGAATGAGGATGGCAAAAGACCTTCCCCAGTACAGGCAAATAAACACCTCTTGGAGTTGCATTCAGCTCCATTTACTGCATTCTAAAGAGAAGAGTATGTGCATGTCAATCCCAAACTCCCAATCTCTCCCTCCCCACCCTAACCCTTCCATGTACACACTGCTATACGTAAAATAAATAATTGTCAAGGACCTACTGTATCACACAGGGAACCCTGCTCAATATTCTGCAATAAACTAAATGGGAAAAAAATTTGAAAAGAGAATAAATACATACTTGAATCACTTTGCTGTATACCTGTAACACAACATTGTTAATGACTTGTACTTCAATATAGAATAAAAACTAAAAAAAGAAAGAAAGCTTTGACTAAGACAGTGCTCACAGGAGCATGGCCAGACTGAGCCTGGAGTGAGGCCCCAGGGTGAAATGAGAGGAGCCAGGTTCAAGTGCCTGAAGGAATGTCATGAGGAACAGGATTGGACTTATCCCATATGGTTTAAGGAATAGACCTGGACAAATGCATGGGCCTACCAGCCCAAGCTGATAGCCATAGCTGTTAAAATGTGTGTTGTGTGACCACGAACTACTAATATCTGGGACTCTCAAATGTGGCATGGGTGACTTTGCCAAAGAGATTTTAAAGAAATTCACATTATACAGGGAGTTGACCTTGGCAAGCTCCAAAACTCTCCCAATACTTTAAGTCCAGGTATTTTTCTAATCCCCACATGTTTTGTTTGATAAAATGAAATGTCTATATTCTTTCCCTGTGCTTTGGCAAATCATAGATCTAGAAATTTGAGTGAATTGTGTTTTGAGATCTTTCTTGATAAGGAATTACCTTGCAATATACTTGAAAGAAGGATGCTGACATCTTTTACTTTGCATCAGAGAATATGTAAGTAAGGTATGCTGCTGCTGCTGCTGCTAAGTCGCTTAAGTCACGTCCGACTCTGTACGACCCCATAGACGGCCGCCTACCAGGCTCCTCTGTCCCTGGGATTCTCCAGGCAAGAACACTGGAGTGGGTTGCCATGTCCTTCTCCAATGCATGAAAGTGAAAAGTGAAAGTGAAGTCACTCAGTCGTGTCCGACTCTTAGCAACTCCATGGATTGCCGCCTACCAGGCTCCTCCATCCACGGGATTTTCCAGGCAAGAGTACTGGAGTGGGGTGCCATTGCTGTGTTTATAGCACTCCTCTTAAATCCAGAACAAAGAGGTAAATTCTTTTGGGGATTGAATTTTCAGGTTAATGAATTTAGTAGCATAGAGAATCCATTATGTGTAGAAAAGATGATATATGTTTTCTCACTAGAAATAAGTTGTTATTGGTATTGTTCAGTCGCTAAGTCATGTTCGACCTTCAGTCTTTCCCAGCATCAGGGTCTTTTCCAATGAATCAGTTCTTCACATCAGGTGGCCAAAGTATTGGAGCTTCAGCTTCAGCATCAGTCCTTCCAGTGAATATTCAGGGTTGATTTCCTTTAGGATTGACTGATTTGCTCTCCTTGCTGCCCAAGGACTCTCAAGAGTCTTCTCCAGCACCACAATCTGAAACTATCAATTCTTCGGTGCTCAGCCTTATTTATGGACCAACTCTGACACCCGTACATGACTATTGGAAAAGCCATAGCTTTGACTATATGGACCTTTTTTGGCAAAGTGATGTCTCTGCTTTTTAATACACTGTCTAGGTTTGTAATAGTTTTTCTTCCAAGGAGCAAGCATCTTTTAATTTCACAGCTGCAGTTACCATCTGCAGTGACTTTGGAGCCCAAGAAAATAAAATCTGTCACTGCTTCCACTTTCTTCCCTTCTACTTGCCATGAAGTAATGGGGCTGAATGCCATGATCTTAGATTTTGAATGTGGTTTCAAGCCAGCTTTTTCACTCTCCTCTTTCACTCTCATCAAGAGCCTCTTTAGTTCCTCTTCACTTTCTGCCACTAGAGTGGTAGCATGTGCATATCTGAGTTGGTTGATATTTCTCCTGATAAACTTGATTCCAGCTTGTGATTCATCCAGTCTGGCATTTTGCATGATGTACTCTGCATATAAGTTAAATAAGCAGGATGACAAGATACAGCCTTATACTCATTTCCCAATTTTGAACCACTCAGTTGTTCATATCTGGGTCTAACTATTGCTTCTTGACCCACGTAAAGTTTTCTCAGGAGGCAAGTAAGGTGGTCTGGTATTTCCATTTCTAAGAATTTTCCACAGTTTGTTGTGACCCACACAATCGAAGGCTTCAGCATAGTCAATGAAACAGAAATAGATGTTTTTCTGGAATTCCTTTGCTTTCTCCATGATCCAACAGCTGGTGACAGTTTGATCTCTGGTTCCTCTGTCTCTTCAAAACCCAGCTTATACATCTGGAAGTTCTTGGTTCAAATACGGCTGAAACCTAGCTTGAAGGATTTTGAGCATAACCTTGCTAGCTTGTGAAATGAGCACAATTATCTGGTAGCCTGGACTTTCTCTGGCATTGCCCTTCTCTGGGATTGGAATGAAANGCTTGAAGGATTTTGAGCATAACCTTGCTAGCTTGTGAAATGAGCACAATTATCTGGTAGCCTGGACTTTCTCTGGCATTGCCCTTCTCTGGGATTGGAACGAAAGCTACCTTTTCCAATTCTGTGGCCACTGCTTAGTTTTTCAAACTGCTGGCATATTTAATGCAGCACTTTCACATCATCATCTTTTAGTAAATACCTCAGCTGTAATTCCATCACCTCCACTAGCTTTATTCATAGAAAGGCTTCCCAGGTGGCGCTATTGGTAAAGAACCTGGCTGCCGATGTAGGAGACATAAATGATGCAGGGTTGATCTCTGGGTCTGGAAGATCGAGGGAATGGCAGCTCACTCCAGTATTCTTCCCTGGATAATTCCTGGATAATTCCACAGACAGAGGAGCTTGGCAGACTACAGTCCCTAGGGTCCCAGAGAGTCAAACACGACTGAAGCAACTTAGCACGCACGCACGCGCGCACACACGCACGCGCGCACACACACACACGCACACACACGCACACGCACACACACACACACACTGTATCCTAAGGCCTACTTGACTTCACACTCCAGAATATCTGGGTCTAGATGAGTGACCACACCATCAGGTTCATCTGGGTCATTAAGACCTTTCTTGTATAGTTCTGTGTATTCTTGCCACCTCTTCTTAATTTCTTCTGCTCTCTTAGGTCCTTTCTGTCCTTTATCATGCCCATTCTTCCATAAAAGATTCCCTTGATATCTCTAGTTTTCTTGAAATGATCTCTAGTCTTTCCCATTCTCTTTCTTTGCATTGTTCATTTAAGAAGGCCTTCTTGTCTCTCCTAGCTATTTTTCTGGAACTCTGCATTCAGTTGTGTATATCTTTCCCTTTCTCCCTTGCCTTTCACTTCTCTTCTTTCCTCAGCTATTTGTAAAGTCTCCTCAGACAACTACTTTGCCTTGTTGCATTTATTTTTCTTAGAAATGGTTTCGGTCCCTGCCTCCTGTACAGTGTTACACACCTCTGTTCATAGTATCTCGGGCATTCTGTCTACCAGATCTAATCCCTTGAATCTATTTATCATCTCCACTCTGTAATCATAAAGTATTTGACTTAAGTAGTACCTGAATAACCTAGTGGTTTTCCATACTTTCTTAAATTTAAGTCTGAATTTGGCAATAAGGAGTTCCTGATCTGAGCCACAGTCAGCTCCAGGTCTTATTTTTGCTGACTGTATAGAGCTTCTCCATCTTTGGCTGCAAAGAATATAATCAATCTGATTTCAGTATTGACCATTTGGTAATGTCCATGTGTAGAGTCATTTCTTGTGTTTTTGGAAAAGGGTATTTGCTATAACTAGCATGTTTGCTTAACAAAATTCTGTTAGCCTTTGTCCATCTTCATTTTGTACTCCAAGACCAAACTTGCTTGTTATTCTGGTTATCTCTTGACTTCTTGGGCTTCCCTAGTGGTTCAGATGGTAAAGAATTTGCCTGCAATACAGGAGACCCAGGTTCAATCCCTGGGTTGGGAAGATCCCCTGGAGAAGGAAATGGCAGCCCACTCCAATGTTCTTGCCTGGGAAATCCCATGAACAGAGGAGCCTGGCAGGCTCCTCTGTTCACGGGGTCACAAAGAGTCAGACATGACTGAGCAAGTAACACACTTGACTTCTGCATTCCAATCTGCTATGATAAAAAGATATCCTTTTTGTGTTAATTCTAGAAGGTCTTACAGGTCTTCATAGAACTGTTCAACTTCAGCTTCTTCTGCATCAGTAGTAGGGGCATAGACTTTACTGTGATATTGAATGATTTACCTTGGAAATGAACCAAGATCATTCTGTCATTTTTGAGATTGTACCCAAGTACTGCATTTCAGATTCTTTTGTTGACTTTGGGGGCTAGTCCATTTCTTCTAAGGGATTCTTGCCTGCAGTAGAAGGTATAACAGTCATCTGAATTAAATACTTCCATTCCCATCTATTCTAGTTCACTGATTCCTAAGATGTCAGTGTTCACTCTTGCCATCTCATGTTTGACCAGGTGTGATTTACCTTGATTTATGGACCTAACATTCCAGGTTCCTATGCAATATTATTCTTTACAGCATCGGGCTTTACTTTCACCACCAGATACATCCGTAGCTGAGCATTGTTTCTGCTTTGACTCAGCTGCTTCATTCTTAGTAATTACCCTCTGCTCTTCNTAGAGCTTCTCCATCTTTGGCTGCAAAGAATATAATCAATCCGATTTCAGTATTGACCATTTGGTGATGTCCATGTGTAGAGTCATTTCTTGTGTTTTTGGAAAAGGGTATTTGCTATAACTAGCATGTTTGCTTAACAAAATTCTGTTAGCCTTTGCCCATCTTCATTTTGTACTCCAAGACCAAACTTGCTTGTTATTCTGGTTATCTCTTGACTTCTTGGGCTTCCCTAGTGGTTCAGATAGTAAAGAATTTGCCTGCAATACAGGAGACCCAGGTTCAATCCCTGGGTTGGGAAGATCCCCTGGAGAAGGAAATGGCAGCCCACTCCAATGTTCTTGCCTGGGAAATCACGAGGTCACAAAGAGTCAGACATGACTGAGCAAGTAACACACTTGACTTCTGCATTCCAATCTGCTATGATAAAAAGATATCCTTTTTGTGTTAATTCTAGAAGGTCTTACAGGTCTTCATAGAACTGTTCAACTTCAGCTTCTTCTGCATCAGTAGTAGGGGCATAGACTTTACTGTGATATTGAATGATTTACCTTGGAAATGAACCAAGATCATTCTGTCATTTTTGAGATTGTACCCAAGTACTGCATTTCAGATTCTTTTGTTGACTTTGGGGGCTAGTCCATTTCTTCTAAGGGATTCTTGCCTGCAGTAGAAGGTATAACAGTCATCTGAATTAAATACTTCCATTCCCATCTATTCTAGTTCACTGATTCCTAAGATGTCAGTGTTCACTCTTGCCATCTCATGTTTGACCAGGTGTGATTTACCTTGATTTATGGACCTAACATTCCAGGTTCCTATGCAATATTATTCTTTACAGCATCGGGCTTTACTTTCACCACCAGATACATCCGTAGCTGAGCATTGTTTCTGCTTTGACTCAGCTGCTTCATTCTTAGTAATTACCCTCTGCTCTTCTTCAGTAACATATTGGATACCTTTTGAACTGGGGGAGCTCATCTTCCAGTGTCATATCTATTTACCTTTTCAAACTGTCCGTGGGGTTTTCCAGGCAAGACTACTGGAGTGGGTTGTATTTCCTTCGCCAGTGGACCACATTTTGTCAGAACACTCCACTGTGATGCGTCCATCTTGAGTGACCCTGCATGGCTCATCACTTCATTGAGTTACACAAGCCCCTTCCCCACAACAAAGTTGTAATCCATGAAGGGGAGAAATAATTTACAATCATAAAATGGGAAAGAGGATAAAGAGGTTTTTGGATCACTGAATGAGCAAAACAGTAAAAACCACTGGGTTTCAATCAAGTTCTTACATATAACACAGAAAGAGAGAGAAAGATGAGAAAAGAGAACAAAAATTCATCAGTTGAATCAGTTCTGTTCTCTTAAAATTAAAAGGGGGTAAATTAGCTGATTGCTAAGGTCTCTTTCATTTTTAATAGTCAATAGTTCTATAAGAAGCTTTGAATAAGAGAAATAGTATTATACACCAGATGGGTAGAACTTGATTTATAATCATTGTATATCAGGTTGCAAAAAAAAAGTAATAGCTATGGAAGAGAAAGTCCATTCAGTAATAAATTAGCTTTTTAATTTGTTTGAAGGCAGCAAATCTTTGTGCTCAGAAACTAAAGAGACACAAAATCAAATCAGCCACACTTGGGAAAAAAGACATAAAATTTCGGAAAGAAATTATGCCCAAGCAATGTCTGTACAATGAAGAAAACCACTTTAGTGATCTACATTCACAGTTACTGATTTGTATATTACATGGGGCTGCTGAGTAACACTTACCGGGCTTACAAGATTGTATGGAAAGCAGTGTGATTGGCCACAAATGTCATCCTAAATCAATCATGTCATACTCCCGGAAAGCATTCTGATCATTCTCATTATTCTTATATTGGAAGATAGTCTTGCAAAATAAAAATGGACTAATTATAAATAAATAATATCTAGATGACTCTGAAAGTCAAACATTTTGTCAGGTTAACAACAGTAGAGTTTCTCTAAACTGCTTTCCGTTACAAACTTGTAATAATTTAGGCCAGTTTCCCAAATTCTAGATGAAGAGCTGGATGCAAACCAGGATGTTTGATACAGATAGTTGGCTTTTGACAACTAGAAATGAAAATAACTTGCTGTACTCTAGATATTCAAAATCAGCCATAACCGTGATCCTCTCCCTTACTTGATTGTCTTGTCTCCTGGATTTAGTTAGTCCCCAGGAGTTCAAGAAAGTCAACTCTTGGCTGACTCTGCCAAGAACACATCGTATCTAGAAAGTAAATGAGTATACAAACATTACTGATGAGGCAACATCATTTTTGCATTCCTACAAAAAGGTAACATTACATTCTACAGCATGGGGCATTTGAATAATTCTCAGATTTATACTTTGAATCAGTGTGCAGTGATCAATGCTGTATTCCTCAAGTTGCTTCAGCAAGACATCATGGGAAGCAAAATGTTCCATGGGCTGTGAGATCAAATCCCAACTCAGCCACTTACTGTGTCATTATTTTAGAAAAGTCACTTAAAGTCTCTAAGCTTTAGCCTCTTCATCTGTACGATGGGATTAATGATGCCTACCTCACAGGGTTATTGTAGGCATTAAATAAGATTGGGTTTGTGAAAAAAATTAGCTCAGTGTATGACATTTAGTAGACACCCCATTATGTTCTCTCCCTCTGTTTTGCCTTTTTTTCCTTAAAACCACGCTGCTCAGGGAAGCTCCAGTGATAACAGCTCATTCAAACAGAATATAGATTCTGTGCAATTAGTATACTCAGATCCTATTGATTTACTGCCTTTCTTCTGAGAAGTAACAGTGGTGGAAGATGGCACTGGTCTGTAAAGGGGTTTGCAGTTTTACAAAGGACTTGGGCATTTCCTCTCTGTCCTCACAGCAGCCCTGTGATGTGGTAGTTTAGAAACTTATCTGACTGAACAGAAATTGGGGCCCAGGATGGTCAAGCGTCTTGCCCCAAAACAAGCTATCAGAACCAGAAATTGAGTTAGTCTTCTGAATCCTCTGAACCAAATGTCCACGGCACCTAGCAGCAGCCTCTATTTCTGGTTTTCCAAGTTCTCCCTGAGGCCAAACCTTGAGTGCCTAATCAGTTCAGTTCAGTTCAGTCGCTCAGTCATGTCGGACTCTTTGCGACCCCATGAATCGCAGCACGCCAGGCCTCCCTGTTCATTACCAACTCCCGGAGTTCACGCAGACTCAGGTCCATCGAGTCTGTGATGCCATCCAGCCATCTCATCCTCTGTCGTCCCCTTCTCCTCCTGCCCCCAATCCCTCCCAGCATCAGACTCTTTTCCAATGAGTCAAATCTTCCCATGAGGTGGCCAAAGTATTGGAGTTTCAGCTTTAGCATCATCCTTCCAAAGAAGACCCAGGACTGATCTCCTTTAGAATGCACTGATTGGATCTCCTTACAGTCCAAGGGACTCTCAAGAGCCTTCTCCAACACCACAGTTCAAAAGCATAAATTCTTTAGCGCTCAGCTTTCTTCACAGTCCAACTCTCACATCCATACATGACCACTGGAAAAACAGTAGCCTTGACTAGACGGACCTTTGTTGGCAAAGTAATGTCTCTGCTTTTGGATATGCTATCTAGGTTGGTCATAACTTTCCTTCCAAGGAGTAAGCATCTTTTAATTTCATGGCTGCAATCACCATCTGCAGTGATTTTGGAGCCCCCAAAAATAAAGTCTGACAGTGTTTCCACTGTTTTCCCATCTATTTCCCATGAAGTGATGGGACCAGATGCCATGATCTTTGTTTTCTGAATGTTGAGCTTTAAGCCAACTTTTTCACTCTCCTCTTTCACTTTCATCAAGAGGCTTTTTAGTTCCTCTTCACTTTCTGCCATAAGGCTGGTGTCATCTGCATATCTGAGGTTATTGATATTTCTCCCGGCAATCTTGATTCTGGCTTGTGTTTCTTCCAGCCCAGCATTTCTCATGATGTACTCTGCATAGAAGTTAAATAAGCAGAGTGACAATATACAGCCTTGACGTACTCCTTTTCCTATTTGGAACCAGTCTGTTATTCCATGTCCAGTTCTAACTGTTGCTTCCTGACCTACATATACGTTTCTTAAGAGGTAGGTCAGGTGCTCTGGTGGTCCCATCTCTTTCAGAATTTCCCACAGTTTATTGTGATCCACACAGTCAAAGGCTTTGGCATAGTCAATAAAGCAGAAATAGATGTTTTTCTGGAACTCTCTTGCTTTTTCC
>SJYW01011577.1:327776-351601 GCA_006410735.1 Raphicerus campestris | reverse complement strand
CTTTCCCTTCTCCAGGAAATCTTCCCAACCCAGGGATCAAACGCAGGTCTCCTGCTTTGGAGGCAGATTCTTTACCAGCTGAGCCGCCAGGGAAGCCCACCCACAGGGGAGCAGAGGCCTAAACGGGATGGAATCCGGGTTGGTCTGGGCACATCAGAGGGACGCAGGGGGGCTCAGGGGAGGTGGCTTGGGAGCCTGGCCACATCAGACAGCAGTGCTGTCCCTGTGGACAGGGAGGCAGCAGGTGCCTGGCTGTTCTGCGCTGGCGGGCTGGAGCCAGGGATGGGGCTGAGATAAAGGAGGCGTCCCTGAGATAGCTGGAGGCTGGTTACAGAGCCGCCCACGACCCACGCCCCCCAACCTGGTAGAAGAAATGGGGCTTTTCTCCTGCAAGGGGCGCTCTCTGAAGTGCAGACAGATCCCCATGGCGCTCTACACAGTGCTTGGGGGTGCAGGCTGGAATATGCCCCGGAACCTGCAGCATAAACCCCAGGGCAGGCAGAAGGTTCAGGAGGAAAGGCAGGTGGGGGGAGGCGCCTCTGGGGGAGGGGCGAGCCCAGGCCCACAGCCCGGGGCCTGCAGATGCCATTAGCCGAAACTGCTCTGGGGATGGGGCGTGGGTCTCCTGGGGGACAAATAAGCCCCCGCTCCACCTCGGCACAGCCCTTCCACCAGGTGACTGGGTTACTTAACTGACCAGTTTCTCCACCTGGACCACAGGTTAGCAGCTAAAGAACCTGCTGGTGGAATACCAGCACTGACTCTCCGCCCCTCTCCACGCATGCTCGAGGCACGCCCCTGCCCTGGACTGTGCTCTCACCGTGAAATCAATGTCTTCACGAAGCACGGGCTTTCGGCTCAGTTCCAGCAAATCTACCTGAATCTGGAGTGTTTGGGGAGCTACCTGTTTAAGTGAGTCCCTTTGGAAGCCTTCAAGCTCCACACTGAACGGGCCTGTCTTCTATTTCCAGCAGAGCCCTCCACCTCCCCATGCCTGTTCCTCCTCCCTCTCCCCATTCCCCACTTTCAAGGACAGGGCACTCAGGGGTAGGTGAAGACTCTCTAAGTTTCCCTCAAAACCCAGTAGCAACACAAGATGGATAGATTTGACGGACCACATAATTGAAAAAAATTTTTATTGGATTATAGTTGAGATCAAACCAGTCAATCCTAAAGGAAATCAACCCTGAATATTCATTGGAAGGACTGATGCAGAAGCTGAAGCTCCAATACTTTGGCCACCTGATGCAGAGAGCCAACTCATTGGAAAAGACCCCGATGCTGGGAAAGATTGAGGGCAGGGAGAGGAGGGGAAGACAGAGGATGAGATGCTTGGATGGCATCACTGACCTAACAAACATGAGCTTGAGGAACTCGGAGATAGTGAAGGACAGGAAAGCCTGGTGGGCTGCAGCCCATGGCTCGCAGAGTCAGACACGGCTTAGCAACTGAACACCACTACATAGTTGATTTACAATGTTGCGTTAGTTTCAGGCATACAGCAAAGTGAATCAGTTATACGTATATATTTATTCATTTTTTTCAGATTTTTTTCTCATGTACGTTATCATAGAATATTGAGTAGAGTTCCCTATGCTATATGGTAGGTCCTTGTTGTTTATCTATTTTGGATATAGTGGCTGCTGCTAAGTCGCTTCAGTCGTGTCCGACTCTGTGCGACCCCATAGACGGCAGCCCACCAGGCTCCCTCTTCCCTGGGATTCTCCAGGCAAGAACACTGGAGTGGGTTGCCATTTCCTTTTCCAATGCATGCAAGTGAAAAGTGAAAGTGAAGTCGCTCAGTCATGTCTGACTCTTTGCGGCCCCATGGACTGCAGCCCACCAGGCTCCTCCGTCCATGGGATTCTCCAGGCAAGAGCACCGGAGCGGGTCGCCATTGCCTTCTCCGTGTACAGTGGCATGTGTATGTTAATCCCAAACTCCTGATTTATGCCTCCCCCGTGTTTCTCCTTTGGTAACTATTAGTTTGTTTTTGATGCTTGTAATTCTGTTTTGTAAATAAGTTCGTCTGTATTATTTTTTAAAGTTAGATTCCATGGATGAGTGACGTCATGTGATATCTGTCTCTGTCTGGCTCACTCAGTCTGACATCTCTCGGTCCATGCATGTTGCTGCAGATGGCATTCTTCCATTCATTTTTGCGGCTGAGCAGTATTCTGTTGTATATGTAACACATCTTCTTTATCCACTCCTCTGCTGATGGACATCTAGGTTGATTCCATGTCTCGGCTGTTGTAAATAGTGCTGCAGCGAACACTGGGGCGCTTGTATCTTTTCGAATGACGGTTTTCTCTGGGTGCGTGCCTACAGGTGGGACTGTTAGGTCATACGGCAGTTCCATTTTTGTTCCTCACTGCCTGTATGTCACTCATCTCTTCAGTCTCTGTATCCCTGTATTTCCTTTGCATGAATGGGTGTATTGGACTGCCTTCTTTCTCCCATGAAGGGCAACATGCTGTAGGAACCCTCTTGCACTTTGCGTTTTTCACTTCACTGCATATCCTGGAAATCACTCCAGGTCAGCTCCTGATCTTCCTCCTCCACTGTGTGGAGGTAGCAGAGTTGATTCAACCCCTCTCTTCTTTATAAACTTCTAAGCATTTTCCAGTATTTTGCAATAACAAACAACATTTCAATGAAGGATTCTGTTTCTAATGTTGCAGGTGTGTCTTCAGGACGGATTCCTAGAAGTGGGATTGCTGTGCTGACAGGTAGGTGCATACATCGCTGTCTTGGGTACTGCCACATTTTCCTGCAAGGGAAGTACTAATTTGCATGAGTGCAAATGCAGAAGTGCATGAGAGCACCTGTTTCCCATAGTCTCACCAAGAATACGTGGTTGCATTTTAATTTTTATTAGGGGGAACATGGTATATTGGTATTGCTTTAAATTGCATTTCTCCACAATGAATGAATTTGGACACCCTTTGCATGCTTGAGGACTTTATGTGTGTGAATTGTCCATTCACGTGTTTCCCCATTTTTCTTGTTGCTTCTAGGAGCAGGGAATGGAGCCAGGTGGCAGGGAGGGGGATGCAATGTTTCCCAGACTTTCACTTGTCCTTCACCTTGCCCCCCAAAATCAAACAAACCGAGATACGAGAGTAGCCCCAGTGGAATAACCCCCACTAACAATGAACCAACCCCCACTGCACATGAATAGCACACCTTCCCCGTGGGGTATGGGGAAGGAACTAACCTAAGTCACTTNATAATAAAAAGCAGAGCGACTTTCAGTCAGTTTTATTATGTTTTAAATTCTTTACAAACAATGTACCTGGTGACCACTCCTACCACCCACACCTCCAGGACCACCCTGACCCCATACATCCCTTCAGCCACCTGCTCCTGGCTCTGTTCCCTTTCACGGCAAACCCCTGGGTCCTCATAAACCACATTCTCAGTGAAATGCTTGTTGAGTTCAATAGTGGGACTCAAAGAAGAGCATTTATGAGAATGCATGAGTTATAAGGAGTAACCACGAGGAGCCCCAGGCATACCCAGGGCACCCAGTTTAAGAAAGTGCTCTGGGAGAGTGCACTGACCTTGAGGCCTCGTTCACTCCCCAGGCCCCGATCCCTGCCCATTTTCCCCCGAAGCAGTCCCAGGCCTTAATTTCTGCCCCTGTGTCATTCTCTTGCTGTTCTTTATTGTTTTACAGCGCACATGGCACTGCCCTTAGCATGGCATTGTTCAGTTCTTCGTGCTTTTGATCTTCAGGTAATTGGGTCATTCTGTGCGCATCCTTCTACCCTCTGCTTTTTTCCCTTTACATGACGTCCCCAGACTATTCACACGGTGTAAACAGCAGGTCATGCTTTTTCACCTCTATGTAGCATTCTGTCCCGTGAATGGACCACAATTGATGGATTCATTCTGCTGCTGCTGAAATTTGGGTGGTTTCCAAGGATGTTTTTTCCTTTGCTCTCGTGGCAATGCTGCTTTAATAAGGCCAGGCTCACGGTGCCCGTGGGCTGGAATTCTGTTGGGTTTATATCCGGGGCTAGAAGCGCTGGGTCATGGGGTCATTCTTTTCCTCAACTTTATCACATAATGTAACACTGGTTTTGGTAATTTTTGATTTCCACCGGTGAAGTTACCAATGTTCCAAATATTTGTCAACAAATGATATTGTCACTGGCCACAGAGTAAAATCTAAAATAAAGTTTGGCACTCATATTTCAATGATAGGAATGATCATGACAAACACTGGTCTGAAGTCACTACCTTTTTTTTGCCCCCCCTCAATGGAAACGCAAACATTTTCAGATCCAAAGGGCACCCCAAGTTTTAGGCAGGATCAGTTTGTTGAAATTCCTAAATTCTAGGGAAAACCTTTTTTTTTTTTTTAAAGCTTTCAAAATTCCAAGCAGAGAGAAAATGTTTCTAAGAGAATCTAAACCAAAATCAGACTTCTCATTGGCTGTTCTGGAAGTCTGAAGACTGAGAAATAATGTAATCATTGCAATAAACATGTAAGGTCAGAACTGTTATTATCCCCTCTTTATAGCTGAGGAAACAGGTTGAGTAACTTCTTTAAGATTTTACATCTAGTAAATAATTTGCAATTCAGACTTACACTGTCTTGACTCCAGGATACACATGTTTAACAAGTTTTATCATCNTCAGAACTGTTATTATCCCCTCTTTATAGCTGAGGAAACAGGTTGAGTAACTTCTTTAAGATTTTACATCTAGTAAATAATTTGCAATTCAGACTTACACTGTCTTGACTCCAGGATACACACTTTTAACTACTATGCTCTCCTAAGTAAGATGGAAGATGATAAAACTTGTTAAACATGTGAAGTCCTTTTACCCAAATTGACCAGTGAACAGAAATTTTAAAGCCACTGTCATTAAAGTCAGGACTAAGAGAGGATGCCTTTTATCACCACTAGTTCGGTTTTCGCTGTTGTTCAGTCTCTGTCACGTCTGGCTCTTTGTGACTCCATGGACTGCAGCATGCCAGGCGTCCCGGACCTTCACCATCTCCTGGAGTTTAACACCCAAACTCATGTCTATCGAGTCAGGATGCTCTCTAACCAGCCACCAGTATTACTCAACACTATCTTGGCTAAATGTACCGTTATAGAAAATGAACAAAGACAATGTAAATACGTGAAAAGAAATTATAAAGTTTTTTATTTTCAGATTGTAAATTATGTGTCTAGAAAATTCAACAACAGCAACAAAAGGCTAAGGTGGCTGGATAATAGATAGATAAGCAACCACAAAGTAGCTTTTCATTAGACTAGCAATAAAAATGGAAATGGAAAAACCATCATATTTACAATGGGAAAAAACTATTTTTTGTAAATATTTGAAAAGCGTACTTGAAATATGCTATTTATGATAGTATCAAAGTGAATAAAATCCTGAGGAAGAAACAATAAAAGTAGCCCAAAATTTACACTCTGAAACTACACAACATCGTTGAAAAAATTAAAGGTCTAAATAAATGCAAACGCATCTCATATGCAGAGATTGTAACTTAAAAGTGTAAAGATGGCTGTACTCCCTAAATTATCCATAGATTCAATATAATCCTTATCAGAATCCCAGTTGATTCCTTTGTAGAAATTACCAAGATGATTCTAAAACTGAAATGGAACGGCAAGGGACCCAGAATGGTTAAACAATTGTGAAGAAAAGAGAAATGTGGAGAACTCACAGTACTGATTTCAAAACTTGGTACAAAGCAAGCATGTAATGAAGAAAGACTGTGTGGTATGAGCACAAGGACAGACATATAGATCAGTGTAACAGAACTGAGAATCTAGAAATAAATGCGTGTGTCTATGGTGAACTATTTTTAAAATTTCTTTTAAAAAATTTAAGTACAGTTGCTGTGCAGTGCTGTGTAATCTACAGGTGCACAGATTCACAAGTCCTACAGGTTACACTCCACTTAGTCCTACTATAAAATGTTGGCTCTACGCCCCATGTTCTACAATATATCTTTGTAGCTTACGTGTACCTCCCCCCCCCACAATATATCGCGCCTCCCCCGTCCCTCTCCCTCCTGGTAACCACGAGTTTATGCTGTATATGGTGAGTCTGCTTCTTTTTTGTCATATTCACTAATCTGTTGTATTTTTTAAAGTCCACATACAAGTGATATCATACAGTATTTGTCTTTCTCTGTCTGACTTAACTTCACTCTGCACAGTGCCCTCCAAGTCCATCCATGTTGCTGCAAATGGCAAAGTTTCCATTCGTTTTGTGGCTGAGGGCTTCCCTAGTGGCTCAGATGGTAAAGCGTCTGTCTGCAATGCAGGAGACCTGGGTTTGATCCCTGGGTTGGGAAGATCCCCTGGAGAAGGAAATGGCAACCCACTCTAGTGTTCTTGCCTGGAAAATCCCATGGACCATGGAGCCTGGTAGGTTACCGTCCATGGGGTCGCAAAGAGTCGGACACGACTGAGTGAGTTCACTTCACGTCAGTATTCTATTGTATGTCATATAAGTACAACATCTTCATCCATGATGAGCTCATTTTTTTTTACAAAGGTGCCAAGACCATTCAATGGGGAAAAGGACAATATTTCCAACAAGTGGTGTTGGGACGATGAGACCGTCACATGTGAAAGGATCAGCTTTGCCTTGGTGGCGGTTTGGTCACTAAGTCGTGTCCGGCCTTTGCGGCTCCATGGACCTTAGCCTCCAGGGCTCCTCGGTCCATGGAATTCTCCAGGCAAGAATACTGGAGTGGGTTGCCATTTCCTTCTCCAAGATTTGCCTTACACCATACAAAAAAACTCAAAATGACACAATGAACTAAACTAACCCGAGNCCGGGCTCCTCAGTCCATGGAATTCTCCAGGCAAGAATATTGGAGTGGGTTGCCATTTCCTTCTCCAAGATTTGCCTTATACCATACAAAAAAACTCAAAATGACACAATGAACTAAATTAACCCGAGGCAAGGCTTATCAAACTCTTAGAAGAAAATACAAAGGGAAATTTTTTGAGAGTTTTTAAATTAAAGGATAACTGCTTTACAATATTGTGTTGGCTTCTGTCATACATCAGTGTGAATCAGCCACAGGTATACATACATCTCCTCCCTCTTGAACCTTCTTTCCATAGGTAAATCTTAATGATCTCAGTTTTGTCAGTGGATTCTTGGATATGACACCAAAAGCATGAGCAACAGAGGAAAGGATAGCTCACCTGCACGTCATCAAAACTGAAAATTTTTGTGCTTCAAAGAACATTGTTAATAAAGAGACAGCCCACTACAGGATGGGAGCAAATATTTGCAAATCATTTATCTGAGAAAGGGTTTATATCTAGAATACATAAAGATCTCATAAACTCAAAAAGACAAAGCATTCAATTTACAAGTGGGCCAATCACTTGAACAGACATTTCTCCAAAGAAAACATGTAAATAGTCAATAAACAGTTGAAAAGATTCGCATTTGGGGAAATGCAAATCAAACTACAATGAGATATCATTTCATACCCACTAGGATGGCTAGATCCAAAACTCAGATAACAGTTAAAAACAGACAAGTCCAAGAGTGGTAAGTGATGAAGATATAGAGAAACTGGAACCGCCATACACGACTATTGGGAGTATAAAGTGGTATAACCATGTTTGAAAACACTTTGGCAGTTCCTCAAATGATTAAACGTAGAGTAATCACATGACCCAGCAATTCTCCTTCTAGATATATGCCAAAGAAGAAGAAAACATTTGCCCATAGACAAACTTGCACAAAGATGTTTATTGCCTCATTATTCATAATACCCCAAAGGTGGAAACAAACCAAATGTCTATCAACAGTTGAATGGATTTAAAATATATGGTATGTCCATATAATGCAATACTATTTGTCCACAACCAGCAATTGCTATGACGCGGATGAACTGTGAAAATATGCTCCGTAAAAGAAGCCAGTCACAAAGGATCACAGCGTATAAATTATTCCATTTATAGAAAGTGCCCAGAATAGGAAAATTTATGGAGACAAAAAGTAGGTTAGTGGTTGCTTAGGATGGGGAGGATGGGATAATAAGGGAGTGAAGAGTAAGGGGCTAAACCATAGCTAAATGGTATGAGGTTTCCTTTTGAGGTGATGAAAATTTTCTCAAATTAACTGCAATGAAGATTATGTGTATCTGTGAATATACTCAGAGAAGGCAATGGCACCCCACTCAGTACTCTTGCCTGGAAAATCCCATGGATGGACGAGCCTGGGAGTTTGCAGTCCATGGGGTTGCAAAGAGTCAGACACGACTGAGTGACAGAACTGCGCCGAAACTGGTCAGCTGTATGTTATGTGAACCATGTCGCAGTGGTGTGGATGTGTTTTTGAAGAATAAGCTGGGGCTCCCCTGGCAGCTCCATGGTGAGGAGTCCCTCTGCCAATGCAGAGGACACGGCTCCCATCTGACCCGGGAGGGCCCCACACGCCGCAGGGCAGCTGAGCCCTGCGCCACAGTCACTGAGCCTGCGCTCTGGAGTCTGCGGAGCTGCAGCTACTGAAGCCCGCGTGCTAAACCCGTGACCTGCAACCAGAGAGGCCAGCACAAGGCGAAGCCCATGCTCTGCAACTAGAGAGCAGCCCCTGCAAACCACAACCAGAGAAAGGCCCACAGTCACGAAGGCCCAGCACAGCAAAAATAAAAAGCAAATAAAGAAAACAAAGAAGAGTGAGTTGAAATAATGACCTGGAAAGATTTTTTTAAATAAGTGCTTAAGTGAAAAAAGAAAGTTGCAGAGTGTTAGGAAATGAACTGTAACTCTGTTCTCCCTGTCCCCCGCCATTCATTCATTTAAGTCTTAACTCCAAGAACCTCAGAATGAGAGCTTGTTTGGAAATAAGGTTGCTCCAGATGTAATTGTTAAGATGTCAGATTGGATAAGGGTGGGCCCCTAATCCAATATTACCGGAGTCCTTATAAAATGAAAAGAGGAACTACACCAAAGCCAACTTTAGTGTAAATTGCAGACTTGGAGTAAAAATGTTGTGTCAATGTNTAAGATGTCAGATTGGATAAGGGTGGGCCCCTAATCCAATATTACTGGAGTCCTTATAAAATGAAAAGAGGAACTACACCAAAGCCAACTTTAGTGTAAATTGCAGACTTGGAGTAAAAATGTTGTGTCAATGTAAGTTCAGCTGGTAACAAACGTCCTGTTCTGGTGTGAGGTGGTGATGCTGGGAAGGATGTGTATTTGCAGTATATATGGAAAATCTCTGTACCCTCTGCTCAATGCTTGTGTGGACCTAAAACTGCTCTAAAAAATAAGGTCTACTGAAATTNCTGTCCCTCCTGTCTCTCCTCCCAGACAGCTTTCACACTGCCCATCAGAGTCGACCTCTCCCTTCCAGGGTGCCAGCCGTCTTTTATCTCAGCCGCCTGCGACCCTTCACGGATTCTCCCTGCTGTTACTGTTGGTGGTGCGTGCTATCTCCTCTGCTGGCCTGGGAGGGATGGCCAGGGCCTTTTGGTCGAGCCACTGAGCTGGAGCCAGCTTAGGCAGAAAGAGGTCTGTAGCCAGGGTGAACAGCTGAATTGTGGGAAGGGTGAGGATGCTGCAGAGATGCAGGGAAGACCAGAGAATGAATGGGGTTTTCTCCCCATCTCTCATTGCTGCCTCTCCCTGTGGGCTGGCCTCATCCTCTGTCTCTCCCGACCACCTTCTCCAAAGGTTCACAGCTTATCCCCTGACGCAAGGTCAGCCTCTCTCTCATTAGAAAAACCTCAGGACAGGGATCTGATTGGCCTGCTCTCCCATGGACCGCTCGGCTATGGACAGTAAGTGGTCTAAGAACACAGCCACAGGGCCAGTGATGGAGACCTCAGGGGCATTCATTGTAGCTGCCCACTCCTCCCGTGTGTCGTGGACCCAGTGCACAAGGTGTGGGGCAGGGAGGCAGGAGGTGGGTTGAGTGGGTGGGTGAGACCAGCCACAGGGGCTGGTTTTTGAGAGCCTGCTGGGAGATAGGGGTTGCTGGGGGCTTCTTTCTATATTTCTTCTTGCATTTAACCTTCACAGTGATCCTTCCGAGTGAGTGAGGATTCTGTATCTACTTGGGTCATGCAGGTAATAACAAACCAAGAATGCTGAGCACTTAGGTGCCCCCCAGGGAGGCAGCCTCACTTCCCTCCTTACAGATGGGGACAGCTGAATGACTTCTCAAGGGCACACGGGCTGGTGGCCAAGGCTGGCTTCAAACTCGCACTGTTTGACTCCCTGGCCGATGTCTCTTAAGACAAAGGAGCTAAGAGATTTTTTTTTTTAACCTTGCAGCTCTGTGGTCCTTCAAAAATCTTGGGGCATGGGGGTGGGGCTTTGGGAAAGCATAATGGGGACTTTTTTCCAAATCTAGGGGTCACCCTGGAGCTCTCTCCTTCTCATTCTTGTTTCTGCTGCCCTGGAGTTTTCTCTGCCTCCGTATGTTAAAAAGAAAGAAAACAATTTAACGACAACAACACAAAAAAACTTAGATCATTTAAAAAAAATACAAAAAAGTCTGACTTATGTGAAATTTAATTTAATTTATTTTTATACCAGCAGCTGTCAGTTCAAAGAACAACAACAAAGTAGCCATCTGTGCTTAATTTCATCAATCCGGGGCCGATGGCCACGTGAGCGTGGCTTTTGGACTGAGGCAGAGCACGTGGCCAGATCTAAGCACCCCCAGGCCCCCGCCCCCCAACCCCAGGGCTGTCGGTCCGGGCAGGAGTCTGGTGGCTTGTGCGGGGAGCCAAGGGGCACGGCGCCTGGGTGCTCTGGCCAAACTTGTCTGTCACCAGTGGGGCAAAGCCGGCAGTCTCTTTTCTAGACACAGCAGCCCCCCTGACTTTTCACGTTATTTCTGCTAGTGCTGAGTAGGCTTCTCAGCCCTGCCGAACAGATGAGGAAACTGAGTCTCAGAGGGGTCTCTGGCCTGGAGTCATATAGCTGATAAACAGATCCAAATGGTGGCTTGTCACACTCCAGAACCCATGTCCTCATGAGCCAGGTGGCTTCCTGCAAATCTACTGAAGCTCCCGAGGACTTAGGGGATCAAAGACAGCAGGGTCCTAGGTGGGGAGCCACCCTCCCATCACAGACCCGAGCCCCACTGCAAGCCAGGAGGCACGNAGCCAAGTGGCTTCCTGCAAATCTACTGAAGCTCCCGAGGACTTAGGGGATCAAAGACAGCAGGGTCCTAGGTGGGGAGCCACCCTCCCATCACAGACCCGAGCCCCACTGCAAGCCAGGAGGCACGTGATGGTAGTGGACGAGATCCTTCTGAGTGCTTCCTTCTCCGGGGCTGACCACGTTTGTTCCTTGGGGCGCTGTAAGGAGCGTGAATGCTGTCACCCTTCCCTAGGCACAGCTGAGCTGAAGACTTGGTCCCCCACATGGGGAACTTGCCTGAGGTCACGTAAGGAGTAGTGGAAGCAAAAATATGATGCTCATCCAAATCACCAGCAAATCTGTCCAGAAGAATCCCAACCTGCACTGTTGAGCTGCAGGACCTGGGGGATCCTCCTCCTAAGGTCCAAGAACCCGAGGCCTGAGGGAGAGAGGGACCCACCCAGGGTCATGCAGGGTCAGCGGCAGCGCCCACCCGGCCCAGTGCAGCCTCAGGCTTCATCCACACCTGTGCAAGGCCAACTTGTCACATGCCACGGCGGGCTGTCCCCTCGTGAGTGGGCTGGGTTAGGAGGCCTTTCCTGGGCCCCCTCTCTTTGAGCAGACCCTGGGATTGAACTTGGCCTCTTCTAGCGGCAGAATCAGGAAGGGCGTCACCTGGCCAAACCCTCTTACTCACCCTGCCGCAACCCTCCCCCCACCACACCGCACCAAAAAAGACCCAAACCCCCAAGGCAAAATCAGAAGAAACGCCAGTAGGGATTCCTGCACAAATCACAGCTTTATTTACTGCTGAATTAAGAGAAGTAAGAGTGAGCAAGTCAGAATCATTAAAATATAGATCAAGAAAGTCACATTTCTCGATTTGCCATATTAAAGAGAAGCGGGGGAAACACGCCAATTGGCTTGTCATCTTCTCATTAAATAACAGATGGTGGCTGAGTCACTGCTCGCGGCAGTCAGGACGCTGTGTCTGCCGGCTCCCTCGCTGCGCCCAGCCGCTCGCTCGGGACTGAGGGGGCCGGTGGCGGGGAGGGGACAGAGGAGGAGGAAGCCCACCTCCTTCCGCCTCTTTGTCCATCCAGCCCTCATCCCCACCCCTTACCCCTCGACTCCCAGAAAGGCCCATCTATTCCTTCTCAATGATGGTGTGAACACGTAGAGGACCCAGCCTACGAGGCAGACAGAAACGGCAACAGCGTGGCACCCTGAATCCAGGGTTATGGGAGAGGATGCCCAGGGGCTGTGGACACCCAGCAGCTGAGCCTGACCAGCCTGAAGCGATGGCCACCAGACATCACATAGACCTGGGCCAGGGGTTCTCGTTTCTGAAGGTCACCTGGGCAGCCACCCCCGGAGGTGTGCGACACCCCCAGACATGGAGTCTGCTCTTTCCAATGCCTTGACCCTGGGGCCTCCTTCCTTGCCTCCTCAGTGTTCCTCCATCCACCCATTCCTCCAGCCCCCTACCACATAAGCCTTCCAGAGCCAGTGGTAGGCTCGTAAGAGCAGAGACCCTTTCCTCCAGGGGCATTTCTGGCTCACGGTTGGTCATTCCTGGGTCCCTCTCCCTGACCAGCTAGCTCTCATCATTGTTATTTTTGGGGACTGGCGTGTAGACCCCACTGCTGTTGGCATCTCACCCGGGCAGTGTGATTCAGACCACAGGGCTCTTGATGGACTGAGCAGAGAAGTAGTGTCCCTTGGAGGATAGGCCAGAGGGCTGTGATGGGCTGATGACTTTTAATGAGGCCCCTTTCAAGAGTGATCTGGGCCCATCAGAGTTTTGACAGTGATTGCACTGAATCCATAGATGACTTTGAGTAGTATTGGACATTTTAGCAATATTGATTCTTCCAATCCAAGAACATGGGATATCTTTCCACTTGCTGTGCCTTCTTCAGTTCCTTTTATCAAAGTCATGTAATTTTCATTACATGAAACAATTACATGTACAGATCTTTCTTGCCTTTGGTTAAATTTATTCTTGAGTATTTTACTGTTTTGATGCTCCTGTGAAAGGAATAGTTTTTTAAATTTCTTTTTCCGATGTTTTTTGGTCACTGTATAGAAACACAACTGATTTCTATATGTTGATTTTATATGCTGCAACTTTACTGCGTTTGTCGATTAGTGCTGACAGGTTTTTTCTTTGAGCCTAACAGCTCTTAGGAATTTCTGTGTTTAAGGCCACATCATCTGTAAGTAATGACAATTTCACTTTTTCCTTTCTGACTTAGAGACATTTTTATTTTTTTCTTGCTTANTTTCTTTGAGCCCAAAAGCTCTTAGGAATTTCTGTGTTTAAGGCCACATCATCTGCAAGTAATGACAATTTCACTTTTTCCTTTCTGACTTAGAGACATTGTTATTTTTTTCTTGCTTAACTGCTCTGGCTAGGACTTCCAGCGCCATGCTGAATAGTCGTGATGAGAATGAGCACCCTTGTCTTGTCCCTGATCGTAGGGGAAAGACTTTCAGACTTTCACTGTTGAGTATGATGTTTTTGTGTGCTTGTCATAGATGACCTTTATTATTTGGATGTAAGTGTTCTTGCATGGGAAATCCCATGGACAGAAGAGCCTGGTGGGCCACAATCTATAGCGTCGCACAGAGTCAGACATGACTTAGTGACTAAGTCTTAGTCACTAAGTGACATCACTTAGTGACTTAGTGACTAAATAGCAGCCTGTTTCGTCTATTCCCAGTTGGTTGGATATTTTATCATGAAAGGATATTAAATTTTGTCAAATGCTTTTTCTGCTGCTATGGAGACAATCACATGATTTTTATCTTTCCATCTATGACNATAGATGACCTTTATTATTTGGATGTAAGTGTTCTTGCCTGGGAAATCCCATGGACAGAAGAGCCTGGTGGGCCACAGTCTATAGCGTCGCACAGAGTCAGACATGACTTAGTGACTAAATAGCAGCCTGTTTCGTCTATTCCCAGTTTGTTGGATATTTTATCATGAAAGGATATTAAATTTTGTCAAATGCTTTTTCTGCCGCTATGGAGACAATCACATGATTTTTATCTTTCCATCTATGACTGTGATGTATCACGTTGATTTGTGCATGTTGAACCATCCGTGCATCCCAGGGAAAATACTGCTTGGTGTAGGATTCTTCAGATGTCTCACTGAGAATAATTTGGGCCAATGGGGACTCTCAGCTCACTTTCCTTGGTTTCGTCTCCTGTGGGTTAGAAGTCTCAGTTTGAGTCCAGGTCCCACCAGCTGACAGGTCCTGTGTTTGCAGGACTTGAGATCTGCTGTGACTGATGGTGAAAGTCATGACTCTGGTTTGTATCTTATTCAGCAGGAAATAATGAGCAATTCTGCCCATGTAAAACACCCAGGCACCTCTTACACACCATCATAGGTATCTTGCGAACCAGTCCAGCTGAAAAGAAGGAGCTTGGTTCGGGAGTCCTGGTCGGTTTGAACTGGTCAGACATTCCTCTTTTATTTTTTAATTGGAGCAGAGTTGCTTTACAGTGCTGGGTCAGTTTCTGCTGTGAAGCAGGGTGGATCCGCTGTACGTGTACTTATATCCCCTCTTTGTTTGATTTCCTTCCCGTTTAGATCACCACAGAGCACTGAGTGGAATTCCCTTGCTATACGGTTGGTTCTCATTAGTTAATTATTTTATAATGTAGTGTATATATGTCAGTCCCAATCTCTTAATCCATCCCACTCCCTTCCCACCTTGGTTTCCGTGTCTGTCTCTCTATTTCTGCTTTGTAAATAACTTTATTTATACCATTTTCTAAGGGCTTCCCTGGTGGCTCAATTGTGAAGACTCTGTCTGCTAATGCCTGCCTAATGCTGGAGATGCAGGTTCAATCCCTGGGTTGGGAAGATCCCTTGGAGAAGGAAATGGCAACCCACTCCAGTATTCTTGCCTGGGAGATCCCATGAACAGAGGGGCCTAGTGGCCCCTACAGTCCATAGGGCCACAAAGAGTTGGGCGTGACTTAGTGACCAAGCAACGACGACATACCATTTTCTAGAGTTCATTAAAATGAGATACTTGGATATTTGTTTTTCTCTTTCTGACTTAATTCAATCTTTATCACAGTCTCTAGGTCCATCCACATGTCTGCAAATGGCACAATTTCATTCCTTTTTATGGCTGAACAGTATTCCATTCAGCCATATACATATTCGTGTGTATATATGTACCACTTCTTGTTTATCCATTCTTCTCTTGTTGGACATTTAGGTTGCTCCCATTTCTTGGCTATTGTAAATAGTGCTGCAATAAACACTTGGGGAAAATCTATCTCACTGATTATGGTCTTCTCCGGGTGTATGCCTAGGAGTGGGATTGCTGGGCAGTTCTATTTCTAGTGTTTTAAAAAGACTCTATACTGTTCTCCATAATGGTTGTATTAATTAACATTCCCCCCAACAGTGTAGGAGGGTTCCCTTTCTCCACACCCTCTCCAGAATGTATTGTTTGTAGAATTTTTGAGGATGATCATTCTGGCCAGTGGGCCTTAGGAAGCATCCCTACAAGCAAAGTTAGTGGAGGTGATAGAATTCCAGTTGAGCTCTTTCAAATCCTAAAAAAATGGTGCTGTGAAATCGCTGCTCTCAATATGCCAGCAAATTTGGTAAACTCAGCAGTGTCCACAGGACTGGAAAATGTCAGTTTTCATTCCAATCCCAAAGAAAGGCAATGCCAAAGAATGTTCAAACTACCACACAATTGCATTCATCTCACATGCTAGCAAAGTAATGTTCCAAATTCTCCAAGCTAGGTTTCAATTGTACACGAAATGAGAATTTCCAGATGTCCAAGCTGGATTTAGAAAAGGCAGCAGAACCAGGGATCAAATTGCTAACATCTGTTGGATCATAGAAAAAGCAAGAGAATTGCAGAAAAACATCTGCTTCATTGACTTCGCTAAAGCCTTTTACTGTGTGGATCACAACAAAGTGTGGAAAATTCTTAAGGAGATGGGAATACAAAAGATGACCTTACTTGCCTCTTGAAGAACCTGTATGCAGGTCAAGAAGCAACAATTAGAACCAGACATGGAAAAATGGACTCGTTCCAAATTGGGAGAGGAGTATGTCAAGGCTATATATTGTCGCCATACTTATGTAACTTCTCTGCAGAATACAGCATGTGAAATGCTGGGCTGGATAAAGCACAAGCTGGAATCTAGGTTGTCAGGAGAAATATTAATAACCTCAGATATGCTGATGACACCACTCTTATGGCAGAAAGTGAAGAGAAATTAAAGAGCCTCCTGATGAAGGTGAAAGAGGAGAATGAAAAAGGTGGCTTAAAACTCAACATTCAAAAAACAAAGATCATGGCATCCAGTCCCATCACTTATGGCAATAGATGGGGAAACAATGGAAACAGTGACAGACTTTATTTTTTTGGACTCCAAAATCACTGCAGATGGTGACTGTAGCCATGAAATTAAAAGACACTTGCTCCTTGGAAGACAAGCTATAACAAACATAGACAGCATATTAAAAACTAGAGATGTTACTTTGCTGACAAAGGTCTGTATAGTCAAAGCTATGGTTTTTCCAGTAGTCATGTATGAATGTGAGATTTGGACCATAAAGAAGGCTGAGCACCAAAGCATTGATGCTTTTGAACTGTGGTGCTGGAGAAGACTCTTGACAGTTCCTTGGACAGCAAGGAGATCAAACCAGTCCATCCTAAAGGAAATCAATCCTGACTATTCATTGGAAAGACTGATGCTGAAGCTCCAATACTTTGGCCCCCTGATGCGAAGAGCTGACTCATTAGCAAGACCCTAATGCTGGGAAGGATTGAGGGCAGGAGGAGAAGGGGACGACAGAGGATGAGATGGTTGGATGGCATCACTGACTCAATGGACACGAGTGTGAGCAAACTCCAGGAGATGGTAAAGGACAGGGGCTCCTGGCACGCTGCAGCCCATGGGGTCGCAAAGAGTCAGCCACAACTGAGCGGCTGAACAATGACAATCTTGACCAGTGTGAGGTGATACCTCACTGTAGCTTTGATTTGCATTTCTCTAATAATTAATGATATGGACAGACATTCATTCTTTAAACATTTAAGAAAAAGAACTCGCTCGATCCCAGTCCTAACTCCAAAGCTTGTGTGGAAATTGCTGTGCTGGCTCCAGCAGTAGGAAGTGGGCAGTCCCCTTTCTTCTCCACCCTTCGGGGTCCCCTCCCCACTGCCCCCCACGAATGGTGGAAACAGCCCCTGTGTCTTGGTGATGATTCAACCACATGGGATGGGCCTGGCCCCGGGTAGGGGACAGTAGTGACACTGAGTTTTCAGGTCAGGAGTGCACCAGAGGAGGGTATTGAGACTGTCAAGGCCATCCGGGCTCCCTCCAGCAGCCCAGAGTTGGGACACTTGGATCCGGAGGCAGTCGCTTGTCCATGGAGGCTCTTTGCCCGCAGTGCAGGTGTTTACAGAGGTGTGTGTCTGACACCGCCTGGCATCAATTGGTAACGGGCGATCATACTTACTGCCCCCACTGGAGAGTTCCCGGCTGACCTGGAACTCCAGGCTGCCTGGCCCGACCTTAACAGGCTCTTGTCTGTGGGATAAATTATGAAATTCTTTGCATTTTTTTGTCTAGCAACATCTGGTCTCCTTGATCCGCAGCCCCTGATGAATGGGTATCGGGGTCTTTTTTCTGTCTTCCCTCGCCAGCTTGGATTTTCCACCTGTTTGAAATCAGTATTCTCGAGTGTAAATCATGACGCATCCCCCGAGCTGCACCCGGCCCATCTCCCTCTCCAGACAGCTCTGCGGGTCCGAGTGTGGGCTGGTGGCCCCACGCCCTGCTGGCTCGCTTTGTGAGATGACTTCTGCGATTTCGGCTGGCAGCCCAGCAGTCCCATTACCTGGACGTCCCCTAACACCCACAATTCAGCAGGTCCCAAAAACTCACCCGCCTCTCCGTTATCTGCTCATCCTGGCTCTCTGATCTCTACAGAAGCCCCGAATACCCACCCAGTCACTCAACCAGGAAACCTGCACACCTATAACCCTGCACAGAAATTTTGTGGCATTACATCCTAAAATGGTCTAGAACCCTCCCCTCTGGCTTCCTGCTGCTCAGAACTGTTGAAGAACTCTTGTTCCCTGGCCTCTAATCTTCCTCCTCTCTAAGCCATCCTCCACTGGCCATAGGAATAAGCTAGTGGGTTGCCATTTCCTTCTCCAGGGGCTCTTCCCTGCCCGGGGATTGAACTCTTCTCCTGCACTGGCAGGTGGATTCTTTACCACTGAGCCGCCTCGGCATCCTTGTGATCTATAATACATCCAATCACCTCGCTCCCCATCTCATTCTCTGTCGTCTTAGAGAGATGAAGCCTGGGCTCCTGGGCCTTGCCAGTGAGCCCCCTTGCTCAGGCTCAGCCCTCCCGCCGCTCAGCCTGGTTTCACTCCTCTTCCTCCTGTCCTCAGTGAAGAAGGAGCTTTCTTTTCACCCCCAGCAGGCTGAGAGACTTTGGTGACTCTTAAAACCTCAGTTCTCTCCAGACTTAAGCTGCACTTCTGAGGCTTAGAAATACATCTGGTAATTTCCTTGTGACTTGTCTGCTCCCTACTTCAGGGAGGAGTCAAGTTTGGAAGGGGTTTCCCCAGGAACCCCTGCATCTCACTGGAGCCCCAGACTAGTTCTTGCCCACAGGACCCGAGGACAAAGCAGCGTGTGTTGCTTCCAGCAAGGAGCCCAAGAGGCAGGTCCCTCATCCTATCATCCCTTCACGGAGTGATGCTCCTGAGCAGAGCACCCTCAGAGCCACACGCATGTGGAAAACGTTGGAGCCGCATAGTGGTAGGAACCCGAGGCTCTGAATTCAGACATAGAGGGGAGCTGCCCGCAGAGCAGAAATCAACATATAGCAGCAGCTAACATATGTTTTACTCTAAACTACAGTGCGAGGGCTGAATCTGGCCCACTGCATATTTTTTACAAATAAAGTTTTATTGAGACACACCCATTCACCTCCACACTGTCTAGGGCGGCTGTCACACTGCACACAGTGGCAGAGTTGAGTGGTTGTGTCAGAGACTTGTCGCTGTTCAGTCGCTAAGTCATGTCTGGCTCTTGGTGACCCCATGGACTACAGCACGCCAGCCTTCCCTGTCCTTCACTGTCTCCTGGAGTTTGCTCAGACTCATGTCCATTGAGTCCGTGATGCCACCCAACCCATCTCATCTGCCACCTCCTTCTCCTCTTGCCTTCAATCTTTCCCATTGTTAGGATCTTTTCCAATGAGTTGCCTCTTTGCATCAGGTGGCCAAAGTATTGGAGCTACAGGATGGCCTGGAAAGGCCCACATAGTTCTTTTCTGCCACTTGCAGAAAAGTTCGCCAACCTCTCCTTGAAACGAGTGTACTTTTCTGAATGATTTATTGCTGTGTTTGATTCCTCGTGAGTCTAATTCATCTATCTGAAGCACCTAGGATGGTGCGGGTCTAAAGATGCCCCTTCAGTGAACAGATGGATGCCTCTTAGATGGTCATTGTTAATTTCCACTGGTGTGTGGCTGGTGAGCAACCTTGTGAAAATATCCTCTTCCTTCATCCGGACTGTGATCATCAGAATATCAGACAACGCAGATGAGGCCTGGGTCCACGGGCCTCCAATCAGGGGGGAAAGGTAACAATAGTATGGAGAAAGCCCTTCCTCCACTTCTGTCCAGAACTCTGAGAAGCCTGGAGAACCATTCATGCTCCTGGTCCTCATGGTCTCAGCATGAAGGGACCTTGGTGGTGGTGGTGGTGGTGGGGTGGGGCAGCGGTTAGCAGTCAATGGTGCTCCAGGAATGCGGGGTGACCTGCAGGAGCAGTGGGTGCCTTTCTGGGGTGCTGATATCAGGCAGTGGGGCTACATGTGATGGAAAAGCTGGAATCAGAGGGGAAAGGTGGGCCCGCCTGTGCCTGTCCCACAGTTACTGCTCTTGAACATAAGGCTGCCTAAGCCCCTTCAGTGGGAGACCCCCAAACACCTGAGCTGGTGTGTGTGTGCATTGCAGAGATTTGTAGGAAGCTGTGGGCCTTCGTTAGTAGGTAGGAGCGGGAAACAGTGGCATGGGGGCCCTGCATTTGTTCTTTAAATGGATACATCAGTGGAGCTTTCACCAGCCTTTCCCATCGTGAGCAAGGCTTCTTGGGGGTCAGTGAGGAAGCTGGGGCTCCCTCAGTCCTTACTCCAGGGCTCAGCAGGTGAGGCCACAGACAAACATCAGTGGTTCCCTTTTGGCTTCGCCCACCTCCCTCCCATCAGGAACCCCATATTTTGGGGGAAAATGTCTATTAAACACATAACATTTTAAGGTGATATTTGATTTGTTCTCAGGGGTTTTTTTAACCAAAGATGCATAGCACTGCTGATGTAGCCAGACTGGTGGATGTCCTGTAAGGAAAAGCCACGTGCTGGTTTAGTTTGAGTGAGGCTGGAACATGGGTTCCGTTGAATNGACCTGGAAAGGCCCACATAGTTCTTTTCTGCCACTTGCAGAAAAGTTCGCCAACCTCTCCTTGAAACGAATGTACTTTTCTGAATGATTTATTGCTGTGTTTGATTCCTCGTGAGTCTAATTCATCTACCTGAAGCACCTAGGATGGTGCGGGTCCAAAGATGCCCCTTCAGTGAACAGATGGATGCCTCTTAGATGGTCATTGTTAATTTCCACTGGTGTGTGGCTGGTGAGCANGATCCAGACACCTGTAAGGTTTGCACAAAGCTGGGCCTCTGCTGGGGAGGGAGCCTGGGTTCCATGGGCTTGATCTCCAGTGAGTGTTCAGATCTTTTAGAACTATGTGGCAGGCATTAAAAAAAATGGTGTTATTAAGGTATAATCGACACACTATAATCGCACGTATTTCAGACGTACAGTTTCACACTTTTTGGCATAGGTGAGCGCCTGTGCAGCCATCATCCCACCTCAGACTGCGAGCGAAGCATCACACCTAAACATTTGCTCCGTCATCCCTACCTCCTCCTCCTCCAGGGGAAGAGGTAAGAGGGAGCAACTCCTTATATAGATAGCAAGAGACAGATGAGAAAGATAAGAAAGAAACTAAGAAAGAGAAGGCAGAAAATAAGACAGCAGAAAGAAGGCTGGAAATGAGTTAAATGATTTTAAACAGGCCAAAACTGTCAGGGTAATAATACTGATAAAGTGTCTACCTTAACAATTTTTTAAATTTAAAACTTTTTGGCCATGCCGTGTGGCTTGCGGGATCCCAGTTCCCTGCGCAGGGATTGAACCCTGGCCCTGACAGTGAGACTATGGAGTCGTAACCTCTGCACTGCTGAGAACTTGCAAGTGTCTACCCTTTTACACACAAATAAAGAGTTTACCTTATTTTCCAGCATCTGTGGGACACTGACCAGAGTGGTGGATATGCTAGGTCATAAAAATCCTACTGTGTTCTCTAAAATGTAAATTTCATAATTTCAAAATTAAACCATAAAGAACTAATTTTTAAAAAGTCTTTTTAACAACAGTGGGAACATAGAGGGACAAAATACATTTGTAGACTACTTTGAAACTAATGAAAATAAAAACTCTCTACCTGACTGGAATGGAGCTATTCTCCCAGGTAGATCTACAGTTATTAAATGAGTTATTTATCCAGAAAGAGAGTTAAAATGTGTATGATTTAAGTGTTCAAGTCAATAAATTAGGAAAGGAGGGAAAAGCAGCCCCAATAAAATAAAAAGGGGCTTCCCTGGTGGCTCAGACAATAAAGAATCTGCCTGCAAAGCAGGAGACCTGGGTCTGATCTCTGGGTCGGGAAGATCCCCTGGAGGAGGGTATGACTACCCACTGCAGTGGTAAAATAAAAAAAGAGGAAGCCAAACTTAATGTAGTGAAAAATGGAGCTGACATATAAACATGAGTCAATTTGAAAAAATAGCCTTCTACATCTAGTGACTGTAATTAAATAAAAAGATACGAAATACAAACAATAAAATAAAGAGGATATAATTTCAGAACGGTAGTTTACAATAATAATAATATATATAATTATGCAAATACTTTGCAAATCTCAAAGAAAATAGGCAATTATCTGGAACACAGTAGATTACCAACAATTTTGTGAATATAGAAAAACTTCAAAAATAATGATGAAATATTTTATAAATGACTGACCATTTTATAAAACTACTTTGAAAAGAAGGTTGTGGGGCCAAGTATTAATAGTTTTATATGTAGTTGTTTAGGATATTTAAGGAAGAGATGTATAGTTCTTCCAAATCATAGAAAAGACCAAAATTTACCCAAACACTATTGCAAAGTTAAAGTAATCGTGTCACCAAAAATCTATCAAGGTAACCACAAAATAAATAATCAACCAGTCTCCTTTGTGAATGCAGATGTTAAAAATCTCAATAAAATTCTCACAAGTCAAATTCAATAGCGTGTTAATTATTCATCCAAGTCCAGTAGACCTTGTTCCAGGAAAGTAAAAATGTTTTAATGTTAAGGAAAATCTATTAGTATAAGAAATCACATCAGAGAAATATATCATTATATCTCAATAGTGGTTCAGTGGCAAAGACTCCACTGGCCAATGCAGGAGACATAGGTTCTATCCCTGGGTCGGAAAGATCCGCTGGAGGCGGAAATGGCAACCCGCTCCAGTATTCTTGCCTGGCAGATCCCATGGACAGAGGAGCCTGGCGGGCGACACAACTCAGTGACTAATCAATAGATATCTAAAAGGCATTTGACTCAAATGAGCATTTATTCCTTTTCTTAAATAATATTATTTAGTATGAAATAGTTTTTGCTATGTGCTACCAACTTTCTGAGGACTTAATATAGTTTTGTTTTTGTTCATTCACTCAATCGTGTCTGACTCTTTGCGACCCCATGGACTACAGCACGCCAGATTCCCCTGTCCTTCACTATCTCCTGGACTTTGCTCAGACTCATGTCCATTGAGTCAGTGATGCTATCCAACCATTTCATCTTCTGTCATGCCCTTCTCCTCCTGCCTTCAATCTTTCCCCATCAGGGTTTTTTCCAATCAATTGGCTCTTCACATCAGGTGGCCAAAGTATTAGAGCTTCAACTTCAGCATCAGTCCTTCCAGTGAATATTCAGGGTTGATTCCCTTTAGGATTGACTGGTTTGATCTCCTTGCTGTCTAAGGGACTCTCAAGAGTCTTCTCCAGCACCACAGTTTGAAAGCATCAATTCTTTGGTGTTCAGTCTTTTTAATGGTCCAACTCTCACATCCCTACATGACTACTGGAAAAACCACAGTTTTGACTATATGGACCTTTGCTGGCAAAGTGATGTCTCTGCTTTCTTAGATTCTGCTTTCTGGAACCTAACGCTGTCTGGGTTCACCATAGGTTTATGTTAATAAATATCCATAGCAGCTCCCTGGGATGGGTCCACTCCTCTACATAAGACTGATTCCTCCATTGTGCATCAAAACGTTATCTCCTCCCTTCTCAGGGACCTTATACAGTCAGTTAAGTGGCCCCTTACCACATCTGGTTCCTTCCCAGTAATACTTAAATAAGCTCAAAATCTTAAAAAAAAAGCAACAACAACCCAAAAAAAAAAACCTCCCTTGACTCTGCATGGCCCTCCAATGAAGACTTCCTGCAAGAACGGCTCTGTCCGCTGTTTTCTCACCCGCCACCCTCGGCCCCCTCCAGGTTGGCCTCTGCTCTTCTCAGCCTCCC
>SJYW01011577.1:272275-290823 GCA_006410735.1 Raphicerus campestris | reverse complement strand
CCAGGCTCCTCCGTCCGTGGGATTTTTCAGGCAAGAATACTAAAGTGGGTTGCCATCCAGGGGATCTTCCCAACCAGGTATAGACTCTGCATCTCCTGTGTCTCCTGCATTGCAAGCAGATTCTTAACCCGCTTAGCCATTGCCAAAGCCAGACGAAAGCACAGAGGCCTGCAAAGGAACTTGCCCATGAGGGCAGTGAGGACTGAGGTTAGAAAGCAAGGCTGAGCTGGACGGCTGAAGCCTCAATGGCCAGGCTAACCAGTTCTCACTCTGCCCTCGGGCACTGGGGGGTCCATGCAGGTTTATGAGTCACATCATCAGGGAAACTGAGGACATTATCTGTTTCACTTATCAGTTCATGTCCGTCAGCAGGCTGCAGGCATTCAACAAACGTTTGAAGAATGAATGGGTAAGTGAATGAATGAATGAAGACTGTTGGCCTGGTCTCTTTACACTATGGCCACATTATAGGTCTGTGGTAGTTTAGTCTGGATTTGTTTGGAGCTACGAATGTGGATGGAATATTAAATAGCTTCAGTAAACATTTCCAAGAAAGCATTCAAATGTTCCAAGCGATCAGTGCTGTCGTTGACAACGTACTGGCAGTTCCTGAATTCCCTTCTTGTCCTTGAAGAGCTTCTCTGGACATTCTCAGGCAATTCCCTGGACATCCAGCCACCTTCCTGACAAGCTTCATCTTGTTGCTGTCTTTTTCAGTCCAGCCCAACTCCTCAACTGGGTGTTTGGGGAACAGATCCTATCCCCCAGCTGATGGGATGAGCCCACAATCCAGGCTGAGCCTGCTGGTCACCATGATTGGTCCAGAAATGGCTATAGGATGCGACGCCAGTCAGGCTCTCCCCCAAAATGTCTTCTGGATAGACCCAACAGAGAAGAGTCATCTTTGCTCTCAAGTAACTAGCTGAGAGCGTGTGATCCTAGAATGATCCGGGGCCATACATTCCTCCCCGTCTGTTCTGCACATATGTGGAAGCAGCATGCAGAGAGGAGCTGAGATTATTAAAAGATGGAAGGAGGGAGCCAGCCAGCAATGCTGACCAAGCCCCTGTCTCCAGGCATTCCAAGGCCATCAGCACACTGTCCTGGAAGGCGTTTTAGCACCAGAACTCTTTTACACCTCAACCCAACATGAGTTGGAATTCTCTCATTTGCAATCAAAAGGATTTCAGCTAATTTAGAACACTCTGCATGGCGTGCTACTCTGAGATTATTCATTCACTTGATCATTTATTTATCCAACCATTTGTAGACTAAACGCAGGCAGTTTTCCACAATTTGCCTCAGGCAACTGGTAGCACAGAATTTTTCCAGATATCATCTCCACCTGCTCTTCTTCCAAAAGCCTGTGTCTGTCAGGACCTCGGACCAGGTGTGCTGGCCGTCAAGGGACACCTGAGATGATGGGAAAGTAAAGACAATCTGGGCAGCAAGCATCACCTGTGTGCATGTGTGTGCTATATGTATCGGGAGTGTGCACAGGAACTGCTGAGATTTTCCAAGCTACTCTGACTCTGAATCCCCCACACACACACACCACACCTACATACACACACACATACACACACACACACACACTCAGAAACCTGGGTGGGGGCAGCTCACCCCGAGGAGATGCCCCTGGCTCCACCAAGGTGCAATCCCCTTCTCTCCAAGTTCACCCAGCAAATACCAGCAAGGTGAACTTATCACACCTTCCCCTCATCTTCCAAGTGAAAACACCGAGGCTCAGAAAGGTTCAAACAGGCCCCAAATGACACAGCTACCAGGAGATGGAGCTGGACACTGAGCCCAGGTTTCCCAGCTCACATCCACAGCATTTCTTCTGGAGACTCTGAGGTTTGTGGGTGAAGATGAAGGGGGAAGACGTGGATGCAGGCAGCACCCATTTGGATACTTACTGCCGAGTGACCCTCAGGTCATCACCCACCCTCTCTGAGCCTCAGTGTCCACCTNCTTGGCGGCAGCACGTGCTCTGCAAATGGTGCCGGTGCCGAGAGGAGACGTCAGTGTTCCCATTTTTCAGGTGAGGAAACAGAGGCTCCAAGAAGAGGTTCAAGTGAATGGTGGGGCTGGGTCGGCCCCAGCTCGTCTGATGCACACACAGCCCACTGCCCGCTGAGCCTCTTTCCCTCCTCGACTGACCCGGAAGCATGTTTGCTCCTGGAGGGGCCCAGCCGTCCTCACACGTCAGCCAGAGGCTGGGGTGACCGTGGCTAACGTGGTGTTTTCTCTTTCTCCAGACCTGCGGTGACAAGCTAACAACTGTTACCAGGAGTCCTGCTTCCCACCACCAGCAGGGGAGAGATGTTGATGGCATCCGGGGTGGGGGGGGTGGGCCTGGGGCATTTGTCCCCCAGCATCCAGACTGGCCAGGGTTGAGGGGTGAGCTGGCTGGGGGGTGAGCTGGCTCCCTGCAGCCCCGGATCATTTGAATCACTCCTCTGGTGCCCAGCCCATGTTTGTTTTGTCTTTCTGGGTTTCAGCCCTTTGGCCAGTGGGAGGTTAAAGATTACTGAGGCAGCTGACAATAAAAGTGCCCGGCACACTGGCCTTTGACCATCCATTAGAAGGCAGTGGGATCACATTCTATACAACCGTCAACGGCAAAAGTGGTGAGGGTGTGGGCAGGGGGCACACCCTCCGTGTATTGATATTAAGAGGACAGTCACTCTTGCCTGGGCAGCTGGGCCAAGTTTCTCTTTCATCTGGAGCCAGGGCCACAATGTGGCATTGTCCTCTGTCTCAAAGGCCACCGTGCGGCCCCAGAGTGGACCCAGATGGACCCCACCTGGCAGAGTAAACACTTCCCCACAGAGATGGCCGATGGCAAATAGGGAGAGCAGTTGTCTTCTTTTCCTGGCAGAGATACTTCCTTCCAGGTGAGTTGGGTATCAGAGACCTCGGGATGTTGCTAACCACCCCCATCCTGGGCCTTAGTTTCCTCATCTAGACCAAGGCTAGCTTATACTCCACGCCCCAGGCAACGTTCCTGATCTTTTCTGTGCTATGGATCTGGGGAAGCAGAAGGTCTTAGTGCATAATATAAATCTGGAAGATTACAAAGGGAACTGATTATACTGAAATACAGCTATCAAGATATTTGAAAGCAACTGTGAGACACGTGCTTCTTCATGAATGCATGTCAGTTATGAGACCCAGCCAATGACTAGATCTACCAACTACTGTCATTTCTCAGTAGTGATGAGTGAAGGTTATATTGTGAGATATCTATAACTGCAAAGTCACAGGAACCATCTGTACCTCTGTGGGATTTTTTATTTTTTTGCCTATACTTCTTTTCTTTAAAAAGCTTTATTTTGAAATAATGACTTAGAAGACTTTGCAAAAATAGAGGAGTGGTCTTGTTTGCTCATCACCGAGCTCCTTCCAGTGGAGAAATGTGATCATAATTCTGTCCATTATGAAAACCAGGAAATTGGTTGGCACAAGGTGGTGAACTAAAGTACATATCCTCACTTGGATCATGCCACTTTCAGCCTGCACTGGTCTTTTGGGCTTGTTTTTGGTTGTAATTCTATGACGTTTTATCACACGTGTAGATTTGTATGGCCACCATCACAGTCTAGATCAGAACTCTTCTTTTGGGGCAAAGGAGCCCCCTGTGCTTCCCCTTTATAGTCCTACCCCCAACCCCCCGCTGCTTTCTGCAACCACCCCAACCCTAACCAATTTACTCTTCATCTTGTAGATACGAGTTCAGTCACTTAGTCGTGTCTGACTCTTGCGACCCCATGGACTGCAGCATGCCAGGCCTCCCTATCCGTCACCAACTCCCAGAGCTTACTCAAACTCATGTCCATTGAGTCTGTGATGCCATCCAACCATCTCATCCTCTGTTGTCTCCTTCTCCTCCTGCCCTCAATCTTTCCCAGCATCAGGCTCTTTTCCCATGAGTCAGCTCTTCACATCAGTTGGCCAAAGTATTGGAGTTTCAGCTTCAATATCAGTCCTTCCAATGAGCACCTAGGACTGATCTCCTTTAGAATGGACTGGTTGGATCTCTTTGCAGTCCAAGGGACTCTCAAGAGTCTTCTCCAACACCACAGTTCAAAAGCATCAGTTCTTTGGTGCTCAGCTTTCTTCACAGTCCAACTCTCACATCCATACATGACCACTGGAAAACCATAGCCTTGACTAGATGGACCTCTGTTGGCAAAGTAATGTCTCTGCTTTTGAATATGCTGTCTAGGTTGGTCATAACTTTCCTTCCAAGGAGTAAGTGTCTTTTAATTTCATGGCTGCAATCACCATCTGCAGTGATTTTGGAGCCCCCCAAAATAAAGTCAGCCACTGTGTCCGCTGTTGCCCCGTCCACTTGCCATGCAGTAGTGGTTAGCCTGCATCAGCCACTTGTGAAACACACCCCCATGCTCTACAGAGGTGGACACTGAGGCTCAGAGAGGGTGGGTGATGACCTGAGGGTCACTCGGCAGTAAGTATCCAAATGGGTGCTGCCTGCATCCATGTCTTCCCCCTTCATCTTCACCCACAAACCTCAGAGTCTCCAGAAGAAATGCTGTGGATGTGAGCTGGGAAACCTGGGCTCAGTGTCCAGCTCCATCTCCTGGTAGCTGTGTCATTTGGGGCCTGTTTGAACCTTTCTGAGCCTCGGTGTTTTCACTTGGAAGATGAGGGGAAGGTGTGATAAGTTCACCTTGCTGGTATTTGCTGGGTGAACTTGGAGAGGAGGGGATTGCACCTTGGTGGAACCACGGGCATCTCCTCGGGGTGAGCTGCCCCCACCCAGGTTTCTGAGTGTGTGTGTGTGTGTGTGTGTGTGTATGTAGGTGTGGTGTGTGTGTGGGGGGGATTCAGAGTCAGAGTAGCTTGGAAAATCTCAGCAGTTCCTGTGCACACTCCCGATACATATAGCACACACATGCTCACAGGTGATGCTTGCTGCCCAGATTGTCCTTACTTTCCCATCATCTCAGGCGTCCCTTGACGGCCAGCACACCTGGTCCGAGGTCCTGACAGACACAGACTTTTGGAAGAAGAGCAGGTGGAGATGATATCTGGAAAAATTCTGTGCTACCAGTTGCCTGAGGCAAATTGTGGAAAACTGCCTGCGTTTAGTCTACAAATGGTTGGATAAATAAATGATCAAGTGAATGAATAATCTCAGAGTAGCACGCCATGCAGAGTGTTCTAAATTAGCTGAAATCCTTTTGATTGCAAATGAGAGAATTCCAACTCATGTTGGGTTGAGGTGTAAAAGAGTTCTGGTGCTAAAACGCCTTCCAGGACAGTGTGCTGATGGCCTTGGAATGCCTGGAGACAGGGGCTTGGTCAGCATTGCTGGCTGGCTCCCTCCTTCCATCTTTTAATAATCTCAGCTCCTCTCTGCACGCTGCTTCCACATATGTGCAGAACAGACGGGGAGGAATGTATGGCCTCAGATCATTCTAGGATCACACGCTCTCAGCTAGTTACTTGAGAGCAAAGATGACTCTTCTCTGTTGGGTCTATCCAGAAGACATTTTGGGGGAGAGCCTGACTGGCGTCGCATCCTATAGCCATTTCTGGACCAATCATGGTGACCAGCAGGCTCAGCCTGGATTGTGGGCTCATCCCATCAGCTGGGGGATAGGATCTGTTCCCCAAACACCCAATTGAGGAGTTGGGCTGGACTGAAAAAGACAGCAACAAGATGAAGCTTGTCAGGAAGGTGGCTGGATGTCCAGGGAATTGCCTGAGAATGTCCAGAGAAGCTCTTCAAGGACAAGAAGGGAATTCAGGAACTGCCAGTACGTTGTCAACGACAGCACTGATCGCTTGGAACATTTGAAAGTTTCTTGGAAATGTTTACTGAAGCTATTTAATATTCCATCCACATTCGTAGCTCCAAACAAATCCAGACTAAACTACCACAGACCTGTAATGTGGCCACAGTTTAAAGAGACCAGGCCAACAGTCTTCATTCATTCATTCACTTACCCATTCATTCTTCAAACGTTTGTTGAATGCCTGCAGCCTGCTGACGGACATGAACTGATAAGTGAAACAGATAATGTCCTCAGTTTCCCTGATGATGTGACTCATAAACCTGCATGGACCCCCCAGTGCCCGAGGGCAGAGTGAGAACTGGTTAGCCTGGCCATTGAGGCTTCAGCCGTCCAGCTCAGCCTTGCTTTCTAACCCCAGTCCTCACTGCCCTCACGGGCAAGTTCCTTTGCAGGCCTCTGTGCTTTCGTCTGGCTTTGGCGATGGCTAAGCGGGTAAAGAATCTGCTTGCAATGCAGGAGACACAGGAGATGCAGAGTCTATTCCTGGTTGGGAAGATTCCCTGGATGGCAACCCACTTTAGTATTCTTGCCTGAAAAATCCCACGGACGGAGGAGCCTGGTGTGTTACAGTCAAAATCCCATGAATGGAGGAGCCTGGTGTGTTACAGTCAAAATCCCATGAATGGAGGAGCCTGGTGTGTTACAGTCCAGAGGATTGCAAAGAGTCAAACATGACTTGAGTAACCAACACACGTGTGTGTGCTTCTGGCCACAGTTCCGTTTTGGAATGCTCTCCCTGAGTCTCTCCCCAGCTCCCGCTCAAGCCCCCTCAAGGTCCGCTCTGACACTATCTCGTCTCTGGAGCCTGGGTCCCCGTCTTTACCTGCAGGGAGCGGAGTGTCGTGGCACTAAGCTGCTGGGGCTTGAGTGCACTGAATGACGGCTTTCCTTGGAGCCGGATCCACTTGGAACCCTGGACTGTGTGTCTCCACGGGCGCCCTCATGGCTTTCTGAGGTATTTGACTCTGGTTTCTCACAATGGATTCACTGGTTTACTAATTGTCTTAAAAACTGTTAGCCCATTTGGTCTTCCCAGTGTCCCCAGGGGGCACAGATAGTAGCCTGTTTTAAAGATATGAACATTGAAACCCAGGAACTTCGATTTCAGGTAACACTGTGGACCAAATGGACACTTCTCTTACTGGAAACAACTACAAATCTTGGATTGAGAAAATATCTTAAATGCATCCTTGAGATCATGAGAAAAGGTCTATTAGGGCAGGTTGTGAGTGAAGATGGAGACTCAGGAAGGTCAGCAGAAGGCTGAAGCTTGTTTTTGCCTTGGGGACATGCGTTGAACCAGGTGAAATCAAGAACTGATTGTATATATCCTGAAAACAGGGAGTAAGAGGACATAGTTCAGGACCTGCTCAAGATGAGAAGTGTATTCTGAAGTTAGGCGCCCAGGAGGGCATACCCTCTTGTAAGAGAGGACTCAAAATCAGGGCTCCCCTCCCAAGACTGAGAGGGAAGATATCTGTCTTGGATTGTGGGGCTGGATGAGAGGGAAAATGAAGCTTCCTCTGAGACTCTGCAGACAAGGAGGCTTTGTAGCCTGAATTCACACAGTCTGGGAGCCCAGAGAATTTCAAGCTGAGACTTTAAAGTGGCCCCAGACTCGTAGTGATTCCAGAGAGCTGACAGAACAGGATATACACGCTCTCCAGAGGAGACTGTTCACCCCAGGCTTTTAAACATTTTCCATCTCTCCATGGAAAATGAGCAACTGCAGTGTAAAAATCACTAGACAGACAAGAAAATGAGAGGGGGAGGGAGAGAGCAAAACCAGGCCCTGCACAATCAATCTTTCAGCAACTTCAGATACCAATATTATACAAAAAATGCACAAAATTGTGCTTAATATATTTAAGAAATAAGAGGAAGTTTGAAATGAGTGGGAAGAAAGTAGGTTAGAAAATGAACTCCTAGAAATGTAAACAATATATAAGAATTGGAGCTGAAAACTCAGTGGACAGATTTAATAACAGTTCAGAAAAAGTTTAAGAAAGAACTGATGTCTGAAAAAGAACACACACGTGTAGATACACAAACACACACACGTGTTTCAGGTGTACAGCAAAGTGAGTCGGTTATATATAACTGCATGTACCCGAAACATTGTAAATCAACTACTGTGTACTTCAAGGAAAAAGAATTCGTGAATTTGAAGATAAAAATAAGGAGATTACTGATAATTAGCTCAGAGACAAAGATGCAGAAAATGTGAACGAGAGTGTAAGAGACCTAAACGATAAAGAAAGAAACCAAATGTAGTCTAATCACAGCTGCAGAAAGANAATAAGGAGATTACTGATAATTAGCTCAGAGACAAAGATGCAGAAAATGTGAACGAGAGTGTAAGAGACCTAAACGATAAAGAAAGAAACCAAATGTAGTCTAATCACAGCTGCAGAAAGAGAGAAAAGAAGAAGGGGCGTTCCCTGGCGGCCCAGTGGCTGAGATTCCATGCTTCCAATTCAGGAGGCCTGAGTTCGATCCCTGGTTCGAACTCTGGCCTGGGAACTAGATCTCATGTGCAGCAGCTAAGAGTTTGCATGACTCAGCAAAGATCAAAGATTCTGTATGCCACAGCTAAGACCTGGCACAGCTAAATAAATAAGCAAATATTTTTTGAAAAAGAACAGAAGAAANACCTTCAAATAGCTGTTAAGCACATGTAATAAATTTTTCTTTTCAGCTCTGTGTTTTTCAGCGGTAGAATAGTCATTTAACTTTTTAAATAGTTTTGTTTTCTCTGTTGAAATATCCTATTTGTGTATTTATTAAGGTCACATTTCATTTACTCTCTTAAAACACCAGATCTCTGTTAAGTATTTATGATAACTACTTCGAAATCTTTGTTAATTCAACTTCTGTGCTCATTTGGAGTTGTTTTCTAGCGACTAACTTTTTCCTGGATATATGTCATATTTTCTTGCTTATTTGCATGTCTAGACACTATGGATAATACATTATTTTAGCTTCTGTTATGTTCTTCTAAAGATTGTGGTTTTTTGGTTCTAGCTCATCAGCAATCTAGGGTTTTCCAGATAGCTCAGTTGGTTAGGAATCCGCTTTCAATACAGGAGACCTGGGTTCGATCCCTGGGTTGGGAAGAACCCCTGAAGAAGGGAATGGCTATACACTCCAGTATTCTGGCCTGGAGAATTCCATGGAGGAGTTGCAAAGAGCTGGATATCACTGAGGGACTTTCATTTTCACTTTCATCAATAATCTTCCAGGTCTCCATCTTAAAACATCATCTCTTCTGTCCTTAGTTTTTCAACTTCTAGCTGCTATAATTTTACCTTGGATTTTGGAGTCTCTCCTGTACCAGCATAAGTTGGTGATTAGCCAAATTATGAAAGTTCAGTTCAGTTCAGTTGCTCAGTCGTGTCCAACTCTTTTCGACCCCGTGGATTGCAGCACGCCAGACTTCCCTGTCCATCACCAACTCCCGGAGCTTGCTCAAACTCATGTCCATCGAGTCGGTGATGCCATCCAGCCGTCTCAGCCTCTGTTGTCCCCTTCTCCTTTTGCCTTCAATCTTTCCCAGCATCAGAGTCTTTTCCAGAGAGTCAACTCCTTCCATTAGGTGGCCATAGTATTGGAGTTTCAGCTTCAGCGTCAGTCCTTCCAATGAATATCAGGACTGATTTCCTTTAGGATTGATTAGTTTGATCTCCTTGCAGTCCAAGGGACTCTCAAGAGCCTTCTCCAACACCACAGTTCAAAAGTATCAATTCTTTGACTCTCAGCTCTCTTTATAGCCCAACTCTCACATCCATACATGACCACTGGAAAAACCATAGCTTTTAGACACACCCATAATTTGCCATTCAGTCTTTCTCTTACTTCTTTGCTCCTATGTTTTCTGTCTTAAATTTCCAGCTGTTTTTCCAGCCTTGAGCTCTGATCTCCACATTCAGCAACAGTTCAACTTTCTGAAGCCTGCTCTGCTACTGAAGAATAGCCTTAGTAAAAAATGCAGCAAACTTTCCAATTTCTTCCAGAGCCGTTCTGTCTTTCAAAGGGAGGCTCTTCTCCGATTTCCCAGTGATTTTTCACTAAGCTCCTTGGGCTCTTCAGTATGCACGTAAAAGCGAGCAATCACCCAGGGTTTGGGCAGAGGTGACACTTAGATTTTGAGCCTTGTTTTTTCTGTNGCTCCTTGGGCTCTTCAGTATGCACGTAAAAGCGAGCAATCACCCAGGGTTTGGGGCAGAGTTGACACTTAGATTTTGAGCCTTGTTTTTTCTGTTGTTCTCTTGCTTCTAGGAACTTCCCCCACCCCCTTTAAATTTTCAGTTACTCTGCTGTCTCTGAAATAGCTCCTCTACCTCATGAAGCTTGGAAATCTGAAGTTTTCTGCCCTAGGTTGTATGGGGATTAGAGATCACTCTCAGTCATATCAGGGAAAAAAATCAACATATTTCCATTTTTATCCCATTGCAGTGGTCTCTTTTCTAACCAAAGTCTCTTCCTGTCTCTGTTTCCTTTTTATCACTTTAAAATACCTTCAAATAGATTTCCTTTTAACAAATTTTGTGCAGGCTTTACAATTGTTATCTTTGGGAGTATTTGCCAAACCAGTTACCTCTGCCATTACAACAGGCCAGAAGTGTAAGTGGTATCGTTTCAAAATTTCATTTTCTGATTGTTTGCTGCTGTTATATAGAAGTAAGAATGATATTTGCACACTGAGCTAGTATCTAACAGTCTTGTCATCTTCCCTTCTAAATTTTAACAGTTCATATGTGTATTTGGATTTCTTACTTATACTGTTGTGTTATTTGAGAAAAATGACAGTTTTGTTTCATCTCTTGCAATTCTTATATCCTTTATTTCTTTGTCATTCTTTATCACACTGTCTAGAATCTTCAGAGCCATGTTGATGTAAATGGTAGTGAGATCCTTGTCTTCTTTTCTATATGAAGAAGCAAAGATAAAGATGATGATAACTATCAGTTTTTTATAGATAATTTTTATCAGGATATGAAAGCTGTGTTCTAAGAATTCTAAGAATTTTTTTTCCTTAGGAAAGGATGCTGAATTTTATCAAATGATATTATAATTTTGCCACATTTTCTGAGACTTTAGTGAATCAAATTGGTTAATTTTCAAACATTAAACCATCCTTGCAATTTTGAGATAAATCACATGTGGCCAGTTTCTAAATCACTTGATTCAACTTGTTTAAATTTTGTTTAGGAGTTTAGCATCTCTCTTCATGAGAGGAATTGACTTATACTTTTATATTCTTGATATGCCTTCATCAGAATTTTGACTTCAAGATAAAGCTGGTCTTATGGAATTCATTGGGAAATAATCTCCCTATTTTTGTTCTCTGGAAATGTTTGTGTAGTGTTGATGACATTACTTCTCCTTTAAATGTTCAAAAAATTCACTAGGGAAGCTATATGTGCCTGGATATTTATTTTGGGAAAGATTTTGAATTACAAAACAATTAAAAAATATTCTTGAGTCATTTTGAAAAGTTGCACTTTTCCAGGCCTTTGGACATTTCATCTAAACATTCAGATATTTTGGAAAATGATTATTCTATGCCTATAAGATCTGTATTGAAGTTTCCTTTTCATTTCTAATGTTGGTAATTCATTTTCTCTCCCTTTGATTCTTGTTGGTTTTTCTGAATGTTTATCCATTTTAATCTTTTTTCAAAGAACTAATTTTTATTTTTGCCAATTTTCTAGTATATGCTGGTTTTCTTTTTATTTCTGCTTCATTCTTTATTATTTCCTATTTTTCTTTGTGTTTAGTATGCTTTTATTTTTCGTAACTCAAAATAGATACTTAGGTCATGAAGTTTCGACCTTTCAATGTTTTGCTTCGTTTTCAGCATTTTAGGATTTTCTATTATTGAATTCTGACTTAATTACACCATTGTTCAAGAACAAACTTTAAATGACTTTAGTATTTTCAGATTTGTTGAGAATTGCTTTACATTCTTGCTTATAGCCATGATGCCTTTAAGAATAATTTCTAAAATTTTATCTGGATTTTATACTTGTTCTTAACAGACACATTGGTCTCCTGAAAGCTTCTCCATCTTGAGAGCAGAATCACACTGCATCGTAATTTAATGAATCACTCTTTTGTTGGTAAACATTTAGTTTGTTTCCAGTATTTGTAATATTGGAAAATCTTATAGTGGACATCCTAGTAATTTCTTTTTGTACCCTTAAAAAAAAATTCTATTACAAGAGCATAGCATAGTGGTTGAGGGCATGTGCTCTGAGGCAGATTCCAGGACTTCTCATTAGACCTATTGCATCAGTATCCCAGGTGAGTCTCAGTTCAGTTCAGTTCACTCTCTCAGTCGTGTTCCACTCTCTGCAACCCTATGAACTGCAGCACGCCAGGCTTCTCTGTCCATCACCAACTCCTGGAGCTTACTCAAACTCATATCCATTGAGTCGGTGATGCCATCCAACCATCTCATCCTCTGTCGTCCCCTTCTCCTGCCCTCAATCTTTCCCAGCATCAGGGTCTTTTCAAATGAGTCAGCTCTTTGCATCAGATGGCCAAAGTATTGGAGTTTCAGCTTCAACATCAGTCCCTCCAATGAACACCCAGGACTGATCTCCATTAGGACTGGACTGGTTGGATCTCCTTGCAGTCCAAGGGACTCGCAAGAGTTTTCTCCAACACTACAGTTCAAAAACATCAATTCTTCGGCGCTCAGCTTTCTTTAGAGTCCAACTCTCACATCCATACATGACTACTGGAAAAACCATAGCTTGACTAGACAGACCTTGGCTGGCAAAGAAATGTCTCTGCTTTTGAATACACTGTCTAGGTTGGTCATAACTTTCCTTCCGAGGAGTAAGCATCTTTTAATTTCATGGCTGCAATCACCATTTGCATTGATTTTGGAGCCTGCAAAATAAAATCTGACACTGTTTCCACTGTTTCCCCATCTATTTCCCATGAAGTGATGGGACCAGATGCCATGATCTTCGTTTTCTGAATGTTGGGCTTTAAGCCAACTTTTTCACTCTCCTCTTTCATTTTCATCAAGAGGCTCTTTAGTTCTTCTTCACTTTCTGCCATTAGGGTGGTGTCATCTGCATATCAGAAGTTATTGATATTTCTCCTGGCAATCTTGATTCCAGCTTGTGCTTCATCCAGCCCAGCGTTTCTCATGATGGACTCTGCATAGAAGTTAAGGTGAGTCTTGTAGTGGCCAGACAGCAGCCATGACAGGCTTCTAAAAGATAAGTAGGCCTAAGTTTCGGGTTCCTGGAGAGGAACTGAGTCATAGTTCCTTAGAAACCACACCCCAGAAAAAGGCCCGCTGGCGCCAATCCATAACCAATCAGGGACAAGACGAAAAATTTGAAATCAGCCAATCCGAAGATGACAAGATCCCCTAGAGACTGACTCCCCCAATCCGCCCTCACCACCCCTCTGCCTTTGTCTGCACTCTGTAAATATCACTCTTCCCCCACAGTCGGGGCTCTTGCTCTGCTCCACTGCGTGGGAAGCACCAAGGGCCCTGACTCGAGTCAGAAGTAAATTCCCTTTTTGCTCTTGCATTGTCGTGGTGGTCTTGTCTTTCTCAGTCGGGGGATTCGGACGCACGGGCATAACAAGTCTCACAGCCCTACAAATTGGAGAACAACTGTTTTAAAATAGGAGTGGAGGTTATGGTGAGAAACTGACCAGGAATGCTAAAGCACCGGGAATTACAAATTCTCTGGGCAGGAGGGGAGCCAGAGAGGAGGGAGCAGGTATTTTTTCTGCTGCCTTAACTTCTTGGTTCCCTTTGCATCTTCCCAAGTTCTTCTCCAAATTGTGCTAGAAATCAGGCGTTCTTAGATTTTCCTTTGCCCTCCAGTCTTGCCTACGAGGAGAAGCAGTGAGTACACTCAGAGAGAATATTTGGGGAGGTTTGACTCATAGTCCTGGGATTGTGGTTGGATCTTGGTGAGTTCTGGTGGCTGCTAGAGAATTTATTTCCATTTCATCTTGGGAGCCAAGGACAGCTAAGACTCAGACATTTCTTCTGGGGCCAGCAGTGCCGTTGTGGAGGTGGGAACAGACTCATCAAAGCAGCAGCACTGGGGAGCAAGCTCCAGGGACAGGATGTGGGGTGTGTGTGTGTGTGTGTGTGTGTGTGTGCTCAATAGCTCAGGTGTCTGACTCTTTGTGACCCTATGGACTGTAGCCCACCAGGCTCCTCTGTCCGTGGGATTCTCCAGGCAAGAATATTGGAGTGGGCTGCCATTTCCTCCTCCAGGGGCTCTTCCTGACCCAGGGATCGAAACTGCATTTCCTGCACTGGCTGACAGTTCTTTACTGATCCATCTGGGAAGCCTGATGGAATGTGGAGGGTGCTTTCCATTAACCTTTGTTTTCAGATGTTAACTTGAGGCCACAGGAACGCTGCACTCAAGCTCACCTTAACATTCATTCCCCCTCCACCCCCCACTGTGAAGAAGGCTGAGCGCCGAAGAATTGACGCTTTTGAACTGTGATGTTGGAGAAGACTCTTGAGAGTCCCTTGCACTGCAAGGAGATCCAACCAGTCCATTCTGAAGGAGATCAGCCCTAGGATTTCTTTGGAAGAAATGATGCTAAAGCTGAAACTCCAGTACTTTGGCCACCTCATGCAAAGAGTTGACTCATTGGAAAAGACTTTGATGCTGGGAGGGATTGGGGGCAGGAGGAGAAGGGGATGACAGAGGATGAGATGGCATCACTGACTCGATGGACGAGAGTCTGAGTGAACTGTGGGAGTTGGTGATGGACATGGAGGCCTGGCGTGCTGCGATTCATGGGGTCGCAAAGAGTCGGACACGACTGAGCAACTGAACTGAACTGAACTGAATGCACTCAACAAGTATATGTTGAGCACAACTCTGGGCAAATGATTTATTTAAACATTTATTGTTAAAATTCTGTGGCAATCCCTGTTTTAGTTGCTGGAGGCACAGCAGGGAACAAAATAGACCCCACTTCCTGCCCTCATGAGCTTATATTCTGTCTGGCAAGTGAAGACAGGCAACAAACAAAATTAGTAAGATCTACACGGATATATGTCGATATCTGCTACAGAAGAAAAGAAAGCGCAGGAAGGAGATGGAAAGTGTCAAGAATGGTATTCAGTTTACCACGCTGACTAATTATTTAACAAAATTTAAGATTTATAGTCCATGGGGTTGCAAACAGTCAGACATGACTGTGCGACAAAGATATATAGAAAGACTGTAAGAACAGTACAAGTAATTCTCAGATACTAGTCATCCAAACTCCTTACATGCTAATATTTTGCTACATTTACACTTCTCTGCCCCTCTCCTTTTCTCTCCTGAATTATTCAACAGTAAGATGTAGATATGATGGTTCTTTATCTCTAAATATTTCAGAGTCTGTACTTCCTAAAAATAGGAATTTCTCATATATACAGATACCTAGCAATATATTTATATATCTATATCTATCTATCCATCTGTACATATGTGTGTGTATCCATGGTCTGGTCATCAAAATCAGGAAATGAATATTGGTGCGAAACTGTTATCTAAATCATCGTTTAGATTTCACCATTTCACAAATTGTCACTATAATGTCCTTTATTCTAGAAGGAAACCTGAGGTCATCTACTGGACAAATTTATCACGCCTCTTCAGTCAGCCTCCTGTTTTATGGCACTGATACTTTTAAAGAGCGCAGGCCACTTATGTTTAAAAATAGTTTTTATTCTATGCATTTATTCTACTGATAGAATGGGTTGTTATTATTATTACTACTACCAAATAGTGATTTTCTAACAATGTCTTCTTTCTAGCTTTATTAGTTGACTTTCTACTGTAAGGGAGTCCTTCTTTTTGTTTATTTATGAATCATATGGACTCAGAGTCTTACTTTATTCTGTAGGTTATAATCATTTGTTATCATTATTTATTGTGATGCTTTAATTGTCCCAGACTGGCCTAGTGGAAACCCCTTTGGTCTGGTTCTTGTACTTTTGACATGCCTCCATCATTTTTTTGAACATTTTCTTGCTTTTAGCTTTAAGTTGTTCATCTGTGCTTCCCCTGCCCCAGTGGAATCAGCCAGTGGTTCCTTTGAGTGGAGAATATTATTTATAAGACAAGATCTCATCTTTGTGTATGCTCATTGCTACTCAGCTCTGTTATCAGTAGAGCTGGGAAATTTTGTACACACACACACACACACGCACATACATATGTTTACATGCGTTTATACTTATTTCTGTATTTAACTATTTATACATATATTAAAAACTATGAGTTCACACTAACAACTCCAATTTCTGACAAGATCTCATATTGATGTTCTTTCCCTCTTTCCATATTTGTGTTTTAAAAATATTGACATTTTAATTAATCTCCTTATTTGACTGCACTGGGTCTTAGCTGCCACATGCAGGATTTGGGGCTTTGTTGTGGCACGCAGGATCTTTAGCTGCAGCATGCAGACTCTTAGCTGTGGCATGTGGGATCTAGTTCCTTGACCTGGGATTAAACCTGGGCAGCCTGCACAGGGAGCCTGGAGTCTTAGCCACTGGACCACCTGGGAAGTTCCCCTCCCTCTTTCCATATTTGTAACTCCCTTCTCAATAGTGGAAAGCCTGGCTCCTGTTATCAATAACCTACTCACTTATTTGTCCCATCCTAGAATGTGCAGAGGGAGAAGGCAATGGCAGCCCACTCCAGTACTCTTGCCTGGAAAATCCCATGGATGGAGGAGCCTCGTAGGCTGCAGTCCATGGGGTCGCTAAGAGTCGGACACGACTGAGCAACTTCACTTTCACTTTTCACTTTGCTGCCCTGGAGAAGGAAATGGCAACCCACTCCAGTGTTCTTTGCTGGAGAATCCCAGGGATGGGGGAGCCTGGTGGGCTGTGGTCTATGGGGTTGCACAGAGTTGAACATGACTGAAGTGACTTAGCAGCAGCAGCAAGTGCGGAGAGTAGTTTCAAAATTGCTAGCCCACACTGAACTCTAATTAGTAAGCTTCCTTTTTGCAGAAGCGGTTGTTGTTCAGTTGCTAAGCTGTGTCTGACTCTTTGTGACCCCACGAGTAGCAGCTGCAGTCCACCGGGTCGTGACGAGTTGAACACGACCTAGCTGCTGAACGACAACAACCACCTCTGCAAAAAAGGAAGTTTACTAATTAAAATTCAATATTTGCTCCAAATTCTCTTTTCTATTGTCTGCGGGCACGTAATGCAAATACTGGGTCCAGAAGTTACTTAGTTCTCTTCCTTCAGTGTAGTTATCTGCTTTAAATACAGCTCATGTTTCATTTCTATTCTAATTTAGATCTCTCCCTCCATCCTCGTTGATTTTCATCTCTTTTTTGAGAACGTGAAACATTAATATGGTCAGGATTATATAAAATAATATACTCAGAGAAGGGTTTCCCTGTAGCTCCGATGGTAAAGAATCTGCCTGCAATGTGGGGTTTCATCCCTGGGTGGGGAAGTTCCCTGGAGAAAGAAATGGCTATCCAGTTCAGTGTTTGTGCCTGGAGAATCCCATGGGCAGAGGAGCCTGGTGGGCTACAGAACCTGGGTTTGCAAAGAGTCAGACGTGACTGAGCGACTAACACACACGTACTCAGAAATGTTCTCCTGCCATCTGCCATCCCCTGCATCCTTTCCACCCCCTTCTCACCCAAGCTCTGTAGGTAACTGTTATGCACTGAACTGCAAAACTTACAGTCTTAACCCTGAGTACCTCAGAATGTGGCTGTATCCAGAGACAGAGCCTTTAAAGACGTAACTACGCTGAAATGAGGTCGTATGGATGGGCGCCCAATCCAGTGGGACTAGTGGCCTTCTCAAAGAGGTGAGTGAAACACAGAGACGCCTCCAAGGGAAGGAGGCCACCCACAAGCCAAGGAGAGAGGCTGCAGGAGAGTCCAGCCCTATGGACACCTTGATCTTGGACTTCCATCCCCAGATTGACGAGGAAGTCAGTGTCAATAGTTTGAGCCCCTCAGTCTGCGGTACTCTGAGGTGGCAGTCCTAGAAAGCTAGTACAGTAATCAGTGTTATTAGTCCCTGGCTTATCTTTCCTGTTCCGTTTTGTTCAGATGAGCAGATGAATGTATATTTTCTTATTTTTCACTTTCTTTTATACCAAATGTAATATACTACAGATACTCTTTTATCACCCTCTACTATATGCTAGAGATCATTCCACATCAGTACATCAATTGCTGAATAAGGAGGCAAGTATGCATTACTTGAATAAATTCCACTTGGTCATGGTGTATTTTCCTTTGACTACATCGTGATATCGAGTTTTCTAATAATTTGTTTAGGATTTTCACCTCTGTGTTCATGAGGGATAAAGGACTGTCTTTTTTTTTCTTATAGTCTGTTTGTCAAGTATAATTATGAGCACTATTTGTCCTATCACTTCTTAGCCTTTTGTCTAAGATCAAGTGTATCATATTTGCCCTTATCAAATGAGTTAGGAAGTGTTCCTTCTTTGTTTCCTGGAAGAATTTGTGTGAAGTTGATATCATTTCTTCCTTAAATGTTGGGAGAAATCCACCAGTGAATTCTTCCGGACCTAAAGGCTTGTTTTTGTTTTTGCTTGGGGTGGGGAGAGAAAGGGGAAGAGGCAGGAGGGGAGAAGGATTTTAAGGTATAGATTTAATCTTTAACAGACAGAACTGCTGAGATTTTTTTTGCTTGCTTTTATGTCAATTTCGGTT
>SJYW01011577.1:254255-269946 GCA_006410735.1 Raphicerus campestris | reverse complement strand
CACTGTTTCCACTGTTTCCCCATCTATTTCCCATGAAGTGATGGGACCAGATGCCATGATCTTCGTTTTCTAAATGTAGAGCTTTAAGCCAACTTTTTTACTCTCCTCTTTCACTTTCATTAACAGGCTTTTCAGTTCCTCTTCACTTCTGCCATAAGGGTGGTGTCATCGGCATATCTGAGGTGACTGATATTTCTCCCGGCAATCTTGATTCCAGCTTGTGCTTCTTCCAGTCCAGCATTTCTCATGATGTACTCTGCATAGAAGTTAAATACTCAGGGTGACAATATACAGACTTGACGGACTCCTTTTCCTATTTGGAACCAGTCTGTTGTTCCATGTTCAGTTCTAACTGTTGCTTCCTGACCTGCATATAGGTTTCTCAAGAGGCAGGTCAGGTGGTCTGTTATTCCCATCTCTTTCAGAATTTTCCACAGTTTCTTGTGATCCACACAGTCAAAGGATTTGGCATAGTCAATAAAGACAAAATAGATGTTTTTCTGGAACTCTCTTGCTTTTTCAATGATCCAGCAGACGTTGGCAATTTGATTTCTGGTTCCTCTACCTTTTCTGAAACCAGCTTGAACATCAGGGAGTTCACGGTTCACCTATTCCTGAAGCCTGGCTTGGAGAATTTTGAGCATGACTTTACTAGTGTGTGAGATGAGTGCAATTGTGCGGTAGTTTGAGCATTCTTTGGCATTGCCTTTCTATGGGATTGGAATGAAAACTGACCTTTTCCAGTCCTGTGGCCACTGCTGAGTTTTCCAAATTTGCTGGCATATTGAGTGCAGCACTTTCACAGCGTCATTTTTCAGGATTTGAACTATCTCAACTGGAACTCCATATTCACATATATTTTAGGTTACGCCAGGTCTTAGCGGCAGCATGCGGGTCTTTAGATGTGGCAAGTGAACTCTTAGTTGCTACACATGGGATCTAGGTCCCTGACCAGGGATGGAGCCCAGCTCCCCTGCATCGGAGTGCAGAGTCTCAGCCATTGGGCCACCAGGGAAGCCCCTGCTTGCATTTTGGAAGGACAGGTTTTTTTAGCTGGTAGTTTTATTTTTCTTTGTGTACTTTGAAAATGTAATTTTAGTATATTCTAACCATCACTGCTTCTGATGAAAAGGCATCATTTAATTTTATTCTTGTTCTTTGCTATATAAGTAACATTTTTCCTGATAGCTTTCAAGAATTTGTATCTTGACCTTCAGCCTTTTCATGATGACGTTCTTGGGTATCATTTTCTTTCTATTTATCCTGCTTCGAGTTTCTTTAACTTCTCTCTCTGTAACTTAACATTTTTCACCAAATATAGGAAATTTTAGACCATTATTTCTTCAAAAAAGTTTTGGTTTTTTCTTTTTTAGAATTTTCTCTCTCTACTCTCTTTTTGAACTCCTTGATCTGTATATCAGACTTGATATTTTTCTGTAGTTCTCCCTTTCCTTCAGTTTTTTTTTTTGTCATTGCTTTGGATTGTATAACTTCTAGGCACTTATTTTCACGTTCAGTGATATTTTTCCTTCTCCCACCTTCAAATAGCTGTTAAGCACATGTAATAAATTTTTCTTTTCAGCTCTGTGTTTTTCAGCGGTAGAATAGTCATTTAACTTTTTAAATAGTTTTGTTTTCTCTGTTGAAATATCCTATTTGTGTATTTATTAAGGTCACATTTTCATTTACTCTCTTAAAACACCAGATCTCTGTTAAGTATTTATGACAACTACTTCGAAATCTTTGTTAATTCAACTTCTGTGCTCATTTGGAGTTGTTTTCTAGCGACTAACTTTTTCCTGGATATATGTCATATTTTCTTGCTTATTTGCATGTCTAGACACTATGGATAATACATTATTTTAGCTTCTGTTATGTTCTTCTAAAGATTGTGGTTTTTTGGTTCTAGCTCATCAGCAATCTAGGGTTTTCCAGATAGCTCAGTTGGTTAGGAATCCGCTTTCAATACAGGAGACCTGGGTTCGATCCCTGGGTTGGGAAGAACCCCTGAAGAAGGGAATGGCTATACACTCCAGTATTCTGGCCTGGAGAATTCCATGGAGGAGTTGCAAAGAGCTGGATATCACTGAGGGACTTTCATTTTCACTTTCATCAATAATCTTCCAGGTCTCCATCTTAAAACATCATCTCTTCTGTCCTTAGTTTTTCAACTTCTAGCTGCTATAATTTTACCTTGGATTTTGGAGTCTCTCCTGTACCAGCATAAGTTGGTGATTAGCCAAATTATGAAAGTTCAGTTCAGTTCAGTTGCTCAGTCGTGTCCAACTCTTTGCGACCCCGTGGATTGCAGCACGCCAGACTTCCCTGTCCATCACCAACTCCCGGAGCTTGCTCAAACTCATGTCCATCGAGTCGGTGATGCCATCCAGCCGTCTCAGCCTCTGTCGTCCCCTTCTCCTTTTGCCTTCAATCTTTCCCAGCATCAGAGTCTTTTCCAGAGAGTCAACTCCTTCCATTAGGTGGCCATAGTATTGGAGTTTCAGCTTCAGCGTCAGTCCTTCCAATGAATATCAGGACTGATTTCCTTTAGGATTGATTAGTTTGATCTCCTTGCAGTCCAAGGGACTCTCAAGAGCCTTCTCCAACACCACAGTTCAAAAGTATCAATTCTTTGACTCTCAGCTCTCTTTATAGCCCAACTCTCACATCCATACATGACCACTGGAAAAACCATAGCTTTTAGACACACCCATAATTTGCCATTCAGTCTTTCTCTTACTTCTTTGCTCCTATGTTTTCTGTCTTAAATTTCCAGCTGTTTTTCCAGCCTTGAGCTCTGATCTCCACATTCAGCAACAGTTCAACTTTCTGAAGCCTGCTCTGCTACTGAAGAATAGCCTTAGTAAAAAATGCAGCAAACTTTCCAATTTCTTCCAGAGCCGTTCTGTCTTTCAAAGGGAGGCTCTTCTCCGATTTCCCAGTGATTTTTCACTAAGCTCCTTGGGCTCTTCAGTATGCACGTAAAAGCGAGCAATCACCCAGGGTTTGGGGCAGAGTTGACACTTAGATTTTGAGCCTTGTTTTTTCTGTTGTTCTCTTGCTTCTAGGAACTTCCCCCACCCCCTTTAAATTTTCAGTTACTCTGCTGTCTCTGAAATAGCTCCTCTACCTCATGAAGCTTGGAAATCTGAAGTTTTCTGCCCTAGGTTGTATGGGGATTAGAGATCACTCTCAGAAATATCAGGGAAAAAAATCAACATATTTCCATTTTTATCCCATTGCAGTGGTCTCTTTTCTAACCAAAGTCTCTTCCTGTCTCTGTTTCCTTTTTATCACTTTAAAATACCTTCAAATAGATTTCCTTTTAACAAATTTTGTGCAGGCTTTACAATTGTTATCTTTGGGAGTAGTTGCCAAACCAGTTACCTCTGCCATTACAACAGGTCAGAAGTGTAAGTGGTATCGTTTCAAAATTTCATTTTCTGATTGTTTGCTGCTGTTATATAGAAGTAAGAATGATATTTGCACACTGAGCTAGTATCTAACAGTCTTGTCATCTTCCCTTCTAAATTTTAACAGTTCATATGTGTATTTGGATTTCTTACTTATACTGTTGTGTTATTTGAGAAAAATGACAGTTTTGTTTCATCTCTTGCAATTCTTATATCCTTTATTTCTTTGTCATTCTTTATCACACTGTCTAGAATCTTCAGAGCCATGTTGATGTAAATGGTAGTGAGATCCTTGTCTTCTTTTCTATATGAAGAAGCAAAGATAAAGATGATGATAACTATCAGTTTTTTATAGATAATTTTTATCAGGATATGAAAGCTGTGTTCTAAGAATTCTAAGAATTTTTTTTCCTTAGGAAAGGATGCTGAATTTTATCAAATGATATTATAATTTTGCCACATTTTCTGAGACTTTAGTGAATCAAATTGGTTAATTTTCAAACATTAAACCATCCTTGCAATTTTGAGATAAATCACATGTGGCCAGTTTCTAAATCACTTGATTCAACTTGTTTAAATTTTGTTTAGGAGTTTAGCATCTCTCTTCATGAGAGGAATTGACTTATACTTTTATATTCTTGATATGCCTTCATCAGAATTTTGACTTCAAGATAAAGCTGGTCTTATGGAATTCATTGGGAAATAATCTCCCTATTTTTGTTCTCTGGAAATGTTTGTGTAGTGTTGATGACATTACTTCTCCTTTAAATGTTCAAAAAATTCACTAGGGAAGCTATATGTGCCTGGATATTTATTTTGGGAAAGATTTTGAATTACAAAACAATTAAAAAATATTCTTGAGTCATTTTGAAAAGTTGCACTTTTCCAGGCCTTTGGACATTTCATCTAAACATTCAGATATTTTGGAAAATGATTATTCTATGCCTATAAGATCTGTATTGAAGTTTCCTTTTCATTTCTAATGTTGGTAATTCATTTTCTCTCCCTTTGATTCTTGTTGGTTTTTCTGAATGTTTATCCATTTTAATCTTTTTTCAAAGAACTAATTTTTATTTTTGCCAATTTTCTAGTATATGCTGGTTTTCTTTTTATTTCTGCTTCATTCTTTATTATTTCCTATTTTTCTTTGTGTTTAGTATGCTTTTATTTTTCGTAACTCAAAATAGATACTTAGGTCATGAAGTTTCGACCTTTCAATGTTTTGCTTCGTTTTCAGCATTTTAGGATTTTCTATTATTGAATTCTGACTTAATTACACCATTGTTCAAGAACAAACTTTAAATGACTTTAGTATTTTCAGATTTGTTGAGAATTGCTTTACATTCTTGCTTATAGCCATGATGCCTTTAAGAATAATTTCTAAAATTTTATCTGGATTTTATACTTGTTCTTAACAGACACATTGGTCTCCTGAAAGCTTCTCCATCTTGAGAGCAGAATCACACTGCATCGTAATTTAATGAATCACTCTTTTGTTGGTAAACATTTAGTTTGTTTCCAGTATTTGTAATATTGGAAAATCTTGTAGTGGACATCCTAGTAATTTCTTTTTGTACCCTTAAAAAAAATTCTATTACAAGAGCATAGCATAGTGGTTGAGGGCATGTGCTCTGAGGCAGATTCCAGGACTTCTCATTAGACCTATTGCATCAGTATCCCAGGTGAGTCTCAGTTCAGTTCAGTTCACTCTCTCAGTCGTGTTCCACTCTCTGCAACCCTATGAACTGCAGCACGCCAGGCTTCTCTGTCCATCACCAACTCCTGGAGCTTACTCAAACTCATATCCATTGAGTCGGTGATGCCATCCAACCATCTCATCCTCTGTCGTCCCCTTCTCCTGCCCTCAATCTTTCCCAGCATCAGGGTCTTTTCAAATGAGTCAGCTCTTTGCATCAGATGGCCAAAGTATTGGAGTTTCAGCTTCAACATCAGTCCCTCCAATGAACACCCAGGACTGATCTCCATTAGGACTGGACTGGTTGGATCTCCTTGCAGTCCAAGGGACTCGCAAGAGTTTTCTCCAACACTACAGTTCAAAAACATCAATTCTTCGGCGCTCAGCTTTCTTTAGAGTCCAACTCTCACATCCATACATGACTACTGGAAAAACCATAGCTTGACTAGACAGACCTTGGCTGGCAAAGAAATGTCTCTGCTTTTGAATACACTGTCTAGGTTGGTCATAACTTTCCTTCCGAGGAGTAAGCATCTTTTAATTTCATGGCTGCAATCACCATTTGCATTGATTTTGGAGCCTGCAAAATAAAATCTGACACTGTTTCCCCATCTATTTCCCATGAAGTGATGGGACCGGATGCCATGCTCTTCGTTTTCTGAATGTTGAGCTTTAAGCCAACTTTTTCACTCTCCTCTTTCATTTTCATCAAGAGGCTCTTTAGTTCTTCTTCACTTTCTGCCATTAGGGTGGTGTCATCTGCATATCAGAAGTTATTGATATTTCTCCTGGCAATCTTGATTCCAGCTTGTGCTTCATCCAGCCCAGCGTTTCTCATGATGGACTCTGCACAGAAGTTAAGGTGAGTCTTGTAGTGGCCAGACAGCAGCCATGACAGGCTTCTAAAAGATAAGTAGGCCTAAGTTTCGGGTTCCTGGAGAGGAACTGAGTCATAGTTCCTTAGAAACCACACCCCAGAAAAAGGCCCGCTGGCGCCAATCCATAACCAATCAGGGACAAGACGAAAAATTTGAAATCAGCCAATCCGAAGATGACAAGATCCCCTAGAGACTGACTCCCCCAATCCGCCCTCACCACCCCTCTGCCTTTGTCTGCACTCTGTAAATATCACTCTTCCCCCACAGTCGGGGCTCTTGCTCTGCTCCACTGCGTGGGAAGCACCAAGGGTCCTGACTCGAGTCAGAAGTAAATTCCCTTTTTGCTCTTGCATTGTCGTGGTGGTCTTGTCTTTCTCAGTCGGGGGATTCGGACGCACGGGCATAACAAGTCTCACAGCCCTACAAATTGGAGAACAACTGTTTTAAAATAGGAGTGGAGGTTATGATGAGAAACTGACCAGGAATGCTAAAGCACCGGGAATTACAAATTCTCTGGGCAGGAGGGGAGCCAGAGAGGAGGGAGCAGGTATTTTTTCTGCTGCCTTAACTTCTTGGTTCCCTTTGCATCTTCCCAAGTTCTTCTCCAAATTGTGCTAGAAATCAGGCGTTCTTAGATTTTCCTTTGCCCTCCAGTCTTGCCTACGAGGAGAAGCAGTGAGTACACTCAGAGAGAATATTTGGGGAGGTTTGACTCATAGTCCTGGGATTGTGGTTGGATCTTGGTGAGTTCTGGTGGCTGCTAGAGAATTTATTTCCATTTCATCTTGGGAGCCAAGGACAGCTAAGACTCAGACATTTCTTCTGGGGCCAGTAGTGCTGTTGTGGAGGTGGGAACAGACTCATCAAAGCAGCAGCACTGGGGAGCAAGCTCCAGGGACAGGATGTGGGGTGTGTGTGTGTGTGTGTGTGTGTGTGTGCTCAATAGCTCAGGTGTCTGACTCTTTGTGACCCTATGGACTGTAGCCCACCAGGCTCCTCTGTCCGTGGGATTCTCCAGGCAAGAATATTGGAGTGGGCTGCCATTTCCTCCTCCAGGGGCTCTTCCTGACCCAGGGATCGAAACTGCATTTCCTGCACTGGCTGACAGTTCTTTACTGATCCATCTGGGAAGCCTGATGGAATGTGGAGGGTGCTTTCCATTAACCTTTGTTTTCAGATGTTAACTTGAGGCCACAGGAACGCTGCACTCAAGCTCAACTTAACATTCATTCCCCCTCCACCCCCCACTGTGAAGAAGGCTGAGCGCCGAAGAATTGACGCTTTTGAACTGTGATGTTGGAGAAGACTCTTGAGAGTCCCTTGCACTGCAAGGAGATCCAACCAGTCCATTCTGAAGGAGATCAGCCCTAGGATTTCTTTGGAAGAAATGATGCTAAAGCTGAAACTCCAGTACTTTGGCCACCTCATGCAAAGAGTTGACTCATTGGAAAAGACTTTGATGCTGGGAGGGATTGGGGGCAGGAGGAGAAGGGGATGACAGAGGATGAGATGGCATCACTGACTCGATGGACGCGAGTCTGAGTGAACTCTGGGAGTTGGTGATGGACATGGAGGTCTGGCGTGCTGGGATTCATGGGGTTGCAAAGAGTCGGACACGACTGAGCAACTGAACTGAACTGAACTGAATGCACTCAACAAGTATATGTTGAGCACAACTCTGGGCAAATGATTTATTTAAACATTTATTGTTAAAATTCTGTGGCAGTCCCTGTTTTAGTTGCTGGAGGCACAGCAGGGAACAAAATAGATCCCACTTCCTGCCCTCATGAGCTTATATTCTGTCTGGCAAGTGAAGACAGGCAACAAACAAAATTAGTAAGATATTCTACACGGATATATGTCGATATCTGCTACAGAAGAAANGAATGCACTCAACAAGTATATGTTGAGCACAACTCTGGGCAAATGATTTATTTAAACATTTATTGTTAAAATTCTGTGGCAATCCCTGTTTTAGTTGCTGGAGGCACAGCAGGGAACAAAATAGACCCCACTTCCTGCCCTCATGAGCTTATATTCTGTCTGGCAAGTGAAGACAGGCAACAAACAAAATTAGTAAGATCTACACGGATATATGTCGATATCTGCTACAGAAGAAAAGAAAGCGCAGGAAGGAGATGGAAAGTGTCAAGAATGGTATTCAGTTTACCACGCTGACTAATTATTTAACAAAATTTAAGATTTATAGTCCATGGGGTTGCAAACAGTCAGACATGACTGTGCGACAAAGATATATAGAAAGACTGTAAGAACAGTACAAGTAATTCTCAGATACTAGTCATCCAAACTCCTTACATGCTAATATTTTGCTACATTTACACTTCTCTGCCCCTCTCCTTTTCTCTCCTGAATTATTCAACAGTAAGATGTAGATATGATGGTTCTTTATCTCTAAATATTTCAGAGTCTGTACTTCCTAAAAATAAGAATTTCTCATATATACAGATACCTAGCAATATATTTATATATCTATATCTATCTATCCATCTGTACATATGTATGTGTATCCATGGTCTGGTCATCAAAATCAGGAAATGAATATTGGTGCGAAACTGTTATCTAAATCATCGTTTAGATTTCACCATTTCACAAATTGTCACTATAATGTCCTTTATTCTAGAAGGAAACCTGAGGTCATCTACTGGACAAATTTATCACGCCTCTTCAGTCAGCCTCCTGTTTTATGGCACTGATACTTTTAAAGAGCGCAGGCCACTTATGTTTAAAAATAGTTTTTATTCTATGCATTTATTCTACTGATAGAATGGGTTGTTATTATTATTACTACTACCAAATAGTGATTTTCTAACAATGTCTTCTTTCTAGCTTTATTAGTTGACTTTCTACTGTAAGGGTGTCCTTCTTTTTCTTTATTTATGAATCATATGGACTCAGAGTCTTACTTTATTCTGTAGGTTATAATCATTTGTTATCATTATTTATTGTGATGCTTTAATTGTCCCAGACTGGCCTAGTGGAAACCCCTTTGGTCTGGTTCTTGTACTTTTGACATGCCTCCATCATTTTTTTGAACATTTTCTTGCTTTTAGCTTTAAGTTGTTCATCTGTGCTTCCCCTGCCCCAGTGGAATCAGCCAGTGGTTCCTTTGAGTGGAGAATATTATTTATAAGACAAGATCTCATCTTTGTGTATGCTCATTGCTACTCAGCTCTGTTATCAGTAGAGCTGGGAAATTTTGTACACACACACACACACACGCACATACATATGTTTACATGCGTTTATACTTATTTCTGTATTTAACTATTTATACATATATTAAAAACTATGAGTTCACACTAACAACTCCAATTTCTGACAAGATCTCATATTGATGTTCTTTCCCTCTTTCCATATTTGTGTTTTAAAAATATTGACATTTTAATTAATCTCCTTATTTGACTGCACTGGGTCTTAGCTGCCACATGCAGGATTTGGGGCTTTGTTGTGGCACGCAGGATCTTTAGCTGCAGCATGCAGACTCTTAGCTGTGGCATGTGGGATCTAGTTCCTTGACCTGGGATTAAACCTGGGCAGCCTGCACAGGGAGCCTGGAGTCTTAGCCACTGGACCACCTGGGAAGTTCCCCTCCCTCTTTCCATATTTGTAACTCCCTTCTCAATAGTGGAAAGCCTGGCTCCTGTTATCAATAACCTACTCACTTATTTGTCCCATCCTAGAATGTGCAGAGGGAGAAGGCAATGGCAGCCCACTCCAGTACTCTTGCCTGGAAAATCCCATGGATGGAGGAGCCTCGTAGGCTGCAGTCCATGGGGTCGCTAAGAGTCGGACACGACTGAGCAACTTCACTTTCACTTTTCACTTTGCTGCCCTGGAGAAGGAAATGGCAACCCACTCCAGTGTTCTTGCCTGGAGAATCCCAGGGACGGAGGAGCCTGGTGGGCTGTGGTCTATGGGGTTGCACAGAGTCGAACACGACTGAAGTGACTTAGCAGCAGCAGCAAGTGCGGAGAGTAGTTTCAAAATTGCTAGCCCACACTGAACTCTAATTAGTAAGCTTCCTTTTTGCAGAAGCGGTTGTTGTTCAGTTGCTAAGCTGTGTCTGACTCTTTGTGACCCCACGAGTAGCAGCTGCAGTCCACCGGGTCGTGACGAGTTGAACACGACCTAGCTGCTGAACGACAACAACCACCTCTGCAAAAAAGGAAGTTTAGTAATTAAAATTCAATATTTGCTCCAAATTCTCTTTTCTATTGTCTGCGGGCACGTAATGCAAATACTGGGTCCAGAAGTTACTTAGTTCTCTTCCTTCAGTGTAGTTATCTGCTTTAAATACAGCTCATGTTTCATTTCTATTCTAATTTAGATCTCTCCCTCCATCCTCGTTGATTTTCATCTCTTTTTTGAGAACGTGAAACATTAATATGGTCAGGATTATATAAAATAATATACTCAGAGAAGGGTTTCCCTGTAGCTCCGATGGTAAAGAATCTGCCTGCAATGTGGGGTTTCATCCCTGGGTGGGGAAGTTCCCTGGAGAAAGAAATGGCTATCCAGTTCAGTGTTTGTGCCTGGAGAATCCCATGGGCAGAGGAGCCTGGTGGGCTACAGAACCTGGGTTTGCAAAGAGTCAGACGTGACTGAGCGACTAACACACACGTACTCAGAAATGTTCTCCTGCCATCTGCCATCCCCTGCATCCTTTCCACCCCCNCCAACAAGATCTCATATTGATGTTCTTTCCCTCTTTCCATATTTGTGTTTTAAAAATATTGACATTTTAATTAATCTCCTTATTTGACTGCACTGGGTCTTAGCTGCCACATGCAGGATTTGGGGCTTTGTTGTGGCACGCAGGATCTTTAGCTGCAGCATGCAGACTCTTAGCTGTGGCATGTGGGATCTAGTTCCTTGACCTGGGATTAAACCTGGGCAGCCTGCACAGGGAGCCTGGAGTCTTAGCCACTGGACCACCTGGGAAGTTCCCCTCCCTCTTTCCATATTTGTAACTCCCTTCTCAATAGTGGAAAGCCTGGCTCCTGTTATCAATAACCTACTCACTTATTTGTCCCATCCTAGAATGTGCAGAGGGAGAAGGCAATGGCAGCCCACTCCAGTACTCTTGCCTGGAAAATCCCATGGATGGAGGAGCCTCGTAGGCTGCAGTCCATGGGGTCGCTAAGAGTCGGACACGACTGAGCAACTTCACTTTCACTTTTCACTTTGCTGCCCTGGAGAAGGAAATGGCAACCCACTCCAGTGTTCTTTGCTGGAGAATCCCAGGGATGGGGGAGCCTGGTGGGCTGTGGTCTATGGGGTTGCACAGAGTTGAACATGACTGAAGTGACTTAGCAGCAGCAGCAAGTGCGGAGAGTAGTTTCAAAATTGCTAGCCCACACTGAACTCTAATTAGTAAGCTTCCTTTTTGCAGAAGCGGTTGTTGTTCAGTTGCTAAGCTGTGTCTGACTCTTTGTGACCCCACGGGTAGCAGCTGCAGTCCACCGGGTCGTGACGAGTTGAACACGACCTAGCTGCTGAACGACAACAACCACCTCTGCAAAAAAGGAAGTTTAGTAATTAAAATTCAATATTTGCTCCAAATTCTCTTTTCTATTGTCTGCGGGCACGTAATGCAAATACTGGGTCCAGAAGTTACTTAGTTCTCTTCCTTCAGTGTAGTTATCTGCTTTAAATACAGCTCATGTTTCATTTCTATTCTAATTTAGATATCTCCCTCCATCCTCGTTGATTTTCATCTCTTTTTTGAGAACGTGAAACATTAATATGGTCAGGATTATATAAAATGATATACTCAGAGAAGGGTTTCCCGGTAGCTCCGATGGTAAAGAATCTGCCTGCAGTGTAGGAGACCGGGGTTTCATCCCTGGGTGGGGAAGTTCCCTGGAGAAAGAAATGGCTATCCAGTTCAGTATTTGTGCCTGGAGAATCCCATGGGCAGAGGAGCCTGGTGGGCTACAGAACCTGGGTTTGCAAAGAGTCAGACATGACTGAGCGACTAACACACACGTACTCAGAAATGTTCTCCTGCCATCTGCCATCCCCTGCATCCTTCCCACCCCATTCTCACCCAAGCTCTGTAGGTAACTGTTATGCACTGAACTGCAAAACTTACAGTCTTAACCCTGAGTACCTCAGAATGTGGCTGTATCCAGAGATAGAGCCTTTAAAGACGTAACTACGCTGAAATGAGGTCGTAGGGATGGGCGCCCAATCCAGTGGGACTAGTGGCCTTCTCAAAGAGGTGAGTGAAACACAGAGACGCCTCCAAGGGAAGGAGGCCACCCACAAGCCAAGGAGAGAGGCTGCAGGAGAGTCCAGCCCTATGGACACCTTGATCTTGGACTTCCATCCCCAGATTGACGAGGAAGTCAGTGTCAATAGTTTGAGCCCCTCAGTCTGCGGTACTCTGAGGTGGCAGTCCTAGAAAGCTAGTACAGTAATCAGTGTTATTAGTCCCTGGCTTATCTTTCCTGTTCCGTTTTGTTCAGATGAGCAGATGAATGTATATTTTCTTATTTTTCACTTTCTTTTATACCAAATGTAATATACTACAGATACTCTTTTATCTCCCTCTACTATATGCTAGAGATCATTCCACATCAGTACATCAATTGCTGAATAAGGAGGCAAGTATGCATTACTTGAATAAATTCCACTTGGTCATGGTGTATTTTCCTTTGACTACATCGTGATATCGAGTTTTCTAATAATTTGTTTAGGATTTTCACCTCTGTGTTCATGAGGGATAAAGGACTGTCTTTTTTTTTCTTATAGTCTGTTTGTCAAGTATAATTATGAGCACTATTTGTCCTATCACTTCTTAGCCTTTTGTCTAAGATCAAGTGTATCATATTTGCCCTTATCAAATGAGTTAGGAAGTGTTCCTTCTTTGTTTCCTGGAAGAATTTGTGTGAAATTGATATCATTTCTTCCTTAAATGTTGGGAGAAATCCACCAGTGAATTCTTCCGGACCTAAAGGCTTGTTTTTGTTTTTGCTTGGGGTGGGGAGAGAAAGGGGAAGAGGCAGGAGGGGAGAAGGATTTTAAGGTATAGATTTAATCTTTAACAGACACAACTGCTGAGATTTTTTTTGCTTGCTTTTATGTCAATTTCGGTTGTTATGTTTTTAAAGCAATTAGTTCATTTCATCTAAGTTATCTGTGTTTCAGTGTAAAAATAGGCTGGAGGTAGGGAGGAGCAGGGCTCACTGGGCAGAGACCTGAAGGAAGGAGGCAGTACCGCATGCATATACTGGGGAGGTGGGGTATAGCAGAGAGAGGAGACAGGAGGTGCAAAGGCTCTGAGACCTGCACGTCCCCAGTAAATTGAAAACAAAAATGCAGGCCAGTGGAGAGCAAGAGAGATGAAGAGTGACAGAGGTGAGGTCAGACAGGTAATGGAGTCCAGACCACTTGTGAGATTCAGGCCATCGCAGGGTCTTTGGCTTTTACTGAGGGCTTTGAATAGAATATAGCTGAGATCTCACTTATGTTTCAGTCAGACTGGCTACTGGAAGCAGACTCCAGGGTAGAGAGGGAAAGCTTAGGTGGAACACTCTTGGTCCAGGGAGGTAACAGGGGAGGTGGTGAGAACTGGTTGTGTCTGGGATGACTTTAAAGGTAGAACTGATAGGATGGACTGATGGAGTGGATGTCACGTGTGGGAAAAAGAGAGAGGTCAGGATGGACTCTCTGGACTTTAGCCTGAGCTATAACCATTTGCTCGGTTAGGGGACAGGTTTGGGGAGGACGTTCAGGACGTGGTTTTGGAGAGCTTAAGAGTCAGGTGCCTGTTAGGGACCCCGTGAGGAGATCAAGCAGGTGTTTGGGTGGATGGAGTCAGAGTGCAGGGGATGGTGATATAAATTTGGGAATCAGTGTCATGTAGCTTTGAAAGGACTTGTGAAGTTGATGTCACCAAATGGGTGAGTGTAAATTGAGAAGAGGTCCAAGACATGAACCCTGGGGTTGCTCTATGTCCAGAGATGGAGAGATGGGAAGGGACAAGAAAAACGATTGCTGACTAGTGCAATGGGTTTTAAAAAGACCGGGGCCCTGTGGCCTCCCGGAAGCCCACTGAAGAACGGGGAGTGGTTGGCTGAACTCTAGGCTGCTGAGGGGTCTGGTACATGCGGACCAAGCGTGCCCATTGGGTTTAGCAGCATGGAGGGCAGTGGCGACCTTGTCAAGGGCAGCTGGCTGGAGCTGACTGAGCCAAAGCTGATGGATTGGCTTCTGGAGGGGACGAGAGGCAGCAACTCAACTAAGAGTAGATCACTTCTTTCAAGAATCTGCATTCCTTGGAGAAATGGGGTGGTCCCCTGGGAGAGGTGTGGGGAAATCACAGCATGTTCTAATTATAATCCCCAATACAGGAGCTGTTTACTCCATACCTAGGATGTGTCATTTACATGGGACTCTGGGGACTCAGAGGTAAGGAGACATCATCTCTGCCCCCCATGCATTTTAGCAGCAGTGATGGACCTACAGAGATTTACACCCCAAGGTGGGTTGGAGTGTGAGGGAAGAAGCTCCAGGGGTTGGTGGAAGCCCTGTAGAGGAGCCTGACCCAGCTGAGCAGGCACAGAAGTCTTCCTGGAGGAAGTGGCACTGTGCTGAGTCTTGAAAGGGAGGCAAGGAGCCACCACCACCAGGAAGCCTTCCTTGATCTGCCTATTCAGAGGTATTATACCTTTGCTTTTGCACAACATCCTGCATCTTCAGCTACTTGGAACTTGCTTCATTCTGCTTGGTACTGGTTATTTATCTGGAGCCCATTTATGTGCACAGGATCTGCCATACCCAGATGCTTAGTACTTTCACCTGTTTTAGCTCAGTGAGTTCTCAGGGGCTCTGACGTCTGGTTAGGACTCCCGTTTTACAGATGAGCAAACTGAGATGCTGGAGGTGAAGTACCTTGTCCGAGGTCACCCTGCCAGGCACAGAGCTCTGATATGAATTCAGTTTGGTTTCTATCTAGCAACCTTTGTACTTCACGTCAAAGGCCTTTATACATAGCAGGGGCTCAGGAAATGGTTTTGTTTTCTTTGAGATGACACAGAAAACGAAGTGAGGCTTTTTTTCAGAGGCCAGAGGAGGAGACTGTCTCCTGGCTGCACAGATACAGCTTGGAGGACGTCTGCATCCCTGGTAACCCTTCACAGGACTTGCTGCTGGGAGCTGAGTGGTTTATTCCTGGTAGCCTGGGCCAAGAGGTTGAGTGAGCCTTAGGGAAAACTGAAGGTAATCCCAGGGGGCCCTGTGTGGTCTCTCCCCATCCCTCCCCTCCCCTCCTTCTTTGTCTGCACTGGGTCTTTGTCGTGGCGCGTGTGACTTGGCCTTCGCGGTGGTCTCCAAGACCTCTACTTGCAGCATGCGAACCCTTAGTTGTGGGATCTGGTTCCCTGACCAGGGGTTGAACCTGGGTCCCCTGCATTGGGAGCTTGGAGTCTTAGCCACTGGACCAGCGGGGAACTTCCCTTCCTTCCTTCCTCTTTTTTTCCTTCTTTCTGCCTTTAAATTTTGCTCTCCCTTTTTTTCCTTTCTTTTCTTTTTATTAAAAATGACCGAGAAGATTTTCCTTCGTACGCTGCTTCTTTTTCTTAGCTGCGATCACGCGGGGTGTTGGGTGCTGTGTTTGGTGACGGAGCAGACTGCCTCCTCCTCCAGGGCGGGCAGCCCCGCTGAGTCACTCCCGGTCC
>SJYW01011577.1:228856-246109 GCA_006410735.1 Raphicerus campestris | reverse complement strand
CTCGGCTCCCTTCATTAATCCTGGGGGCTTCCTTGGAAGGAAGGCTGGCCACACACAGGCAAGTGAGCCCTGATCTCTGCCCGCAGTTATTCAGGGCCGAGGGAAAATTCTTGAAGCCTGGGAAGGGGTTAGGATGGCAGTTCCCGGAGCAGGGCTAAGAGGTTTGGAGGCAGGAGGACGGAGCCAAACCCTGAGGAGAGGGGCGGTGAGGGGGACGGGCTTCCAGAGTGCAGGAGCAGGGCCAGAGCCCCCCCCCGCCCCAACATTCCCCAGCCCCACCCCAGGGAGAGGGAAGGGGTGCAGGAACGAAGGCCGTGATTGGTTTGCAGGGAGGGGATGCGGCTGGGGATGGGGCTTCAGTGGGCCTCAGTTTCCCCATCTGTCACCAACTGGGGCTCAACCACTCATCCTGGGATTCCTTCAGCTCTCAAGGTGTCCATTCCGACCCATCAGGATGGTGAGTCTGGGGCAGTCTGGGGGTTCCGTTTCTCACTCGGAGGGATGCTGGGCCTCATGACCCACAAGAACATGGCAGAGTGGAGAGGCTCACCTCTGGGTGGCCTGCATGCCAAGGCAAGACCCCTGCTCTGACCGGGATATCAGCAGGGCCCAGTGCGGGGCCTCACCCCCCACCTCCATGCCCTTGTCCCTCCTGAGTCAGTTCTTGCTTCTTTAGGACCTGGTGGCCTCCCTGAAGGCAACACCCTGCTCAGGTGAGGGCTGCCTGTCTGACCTCAAGCAGGGCGCAGGTGGCACCCAGGGGTGGATGCGGGGAGACGTAAGGGGAGGGAAGCCCTGTGTTGAGTTGCCCCTTCCTTCCCCTGAAGATGAAAAGTTCCCATCATGCCCTTCATTTTCCTGTCATCCATTGTCAACCGAGGTGGCTGAGGTTTGTGAGCTTTCCTAAGCTGTTGTCAGGCTTACGGGAGACAAAGTCCTGTGGCTTCTTAAGTGATCATTTCATGTGTTGACTGACAGTTGGAAAGGGGACCTGGGGCCTCTGGGGCTGCGGCCACCGCCTGGGAGCCAGGGGCAGGGGGCACCCCCCAGGGCTTGGGGTCTCCCTCTGAGGGTGAGCCCCTCCCCGGCCTCAGATTCCCTTTGGGGTAGGTGGGCCACATCATCTCTTGGCTCCTCCCAGCTGAAAAGTTCTCTGATCTAAATCCATCCATCAAACACTATTTTGAGGGCTTTGAAGTGAAGCCTGGGTGTTTTACATCAACCTACACACCTACCCTGAATATTCATCGGAAGGACTGATGCTGAAGCTGAAGCTCCAATTCTTTGGCCACCTTTTGCGAAGAACTGACTCATTGGAAAAGACCCTGGTGCTGGGAAGGATTGAAGGCAGGAGGAGAAGGGGGCGGCAGAGGATGAGGTGGTTAGATAACATCACCAACTCAGTGGACGTGAATCTGAACAAACTCTGGGAGATCCTGGAGGGCACAGGAGCCTGGTGCGCTACAGTCCATGGGGTCGTAAAAAGTCTTACGTGCCTCTCGGACTGAACAACGACAATGGTCATCTCACAGCTTCCAGGGTCTGAAAGTCTCTTCTGACAAGTGTCTCAGACGAACACATTTCTGGACCAGAGGGGCTCTGTCTCGTGAGCCTCTTTTTCTGAGGAGCTGACTAGTCGCCTCTATATCCTGTAGGTTTGTTTGCTCCCAGTGGGAAGTTGCACAGTGATGAAGGTCTCTGTGTTACTCTGAAGGCCTTCATGTCTTCAGTGTGATGGGGGCAAGCTCAGTGAGAGATGGATAAAAAAAATAGTGCCATCAGTAAATATCAGAGGATGGGGGTGGGGTGGGGAAGCTCAGAATAAGAATCCTAAGTACAGTTATGTAACACATCAGGCATGCTATTATTCTCATGGAGCCTAACTCTGCTCCCCAAATTGACTGGTGGAGGTATTCCCAGTTAAGGTCCATTTGCCCTTTTATTCAAGCTCATGCTATTTCTGGTTATGGTGACTGACAGGCACAGCCCTGCAGCATTCCAGATGCTGGTTCACGTTTCCCAGCCTCCCTTGAGGTTATGTTGGGTCACATGACTAGCTCTGACCAATGGGCTGTGAGTAAAACTGACATGTGTGCCTTCTGGGTTGTGGCAATGGGACTTTTTGCCATCCCTCTTCTTCCGCTGTGGCCCTGGAGGCCACCAGGAGTGGCTTAGAGAGGCGGGAGGGCTGCTAACATGCAAAATATAGGACATCAGTGAAACTGCCTTTCTTGTGTCAAACTCTTATCATTAGAGGTTATTTTGTTTCTGCATCACAGCCTGTCTGAGGCTGACTAATGTAAGGATGTAGAAATGAATGGTACCCACATCACCAGACTGGGAGTCCTAAGCCTGAAGCTCCTGCCTACAGCACTGAGCTGGCCGTGGAACTTGATTTCCCCTCCTGGAAACTAACCGGTATCCAGCTGGTGGGTAGGAACATTGGAAGGGCAGATGTCAACAGTCCAGCCCATGATTGGCGTATAGTAGGGGCCCAGATTGTATCTGTTCTTGTCTGGAAGCCCCTCCCTGTATTTCCACTCCTTCGCAGCTTAACAGGAAGACAGTCCTGTTACATCCACGTCATTCAAGACTGCGTTTGGTCAAAGCTGCAGACGCCTGTGTCTGGGCGAGGACCCAGCACTTCTCAGAGGTGTGAACTCTCTAATCGGCTCCCCTGCGGCTGCACACAGGCTGGAAGGTGGCAGAGCCACCCAGAGTCAGTCCTGCCCAGGCTGAAGCTTTCCTAAGAGGGGTCCATGGGAGGTGGGGGGGTGGGTGGGAATAAAAGAATTTTCTTTCCCATCTGGCACGTGTAGGAGCTGGGCTGGTTTTGTTGGCTTGGATGACTCACTAGTGTGGGGGGTGATGGGGGAGGAGAGGGCAGTGGGTCTTCTATTTTACCCCCAAATACTTTTCAGTAAAACTCCAGAGACCCAACTCTTATCCAAACCCATATCCTTAGTCCTGCGTGGTGGTCGGCTACACTGCAAAGTAGTTCTCTGTTGTCTCTGACTTTTAAAAATTCTTTATTAAACTCCCAAGTGAAAATGAAACCTGACCACACGCCAAGCTGACACCTCAAGCGGCCGAACGATTTCAGAGGAGCAGGCTCATGTTTTAGAGTCACCTTTGTGGAGATGCTGGGTGTGAGGTTACTTGGGGGGATGTGATCTGAGGGCTGATGGGAAGGCCCTTCTGCACCCCTAGAATTTCCCCCACTGACTTTCTGCTCTTCCCCAAGTTCTGCCTTTATAATGGGAGTCTGAAGTTCGTGCAAGTGCCAAGTGGGAACAAGAGGCCAGCAGCGGTGTACACCTTCGGGGTCCAGGATGGAAGGAGGAGCCTGCTATACATCATCTCAGCTTCTGCTCTGTTCTCCGCACCTCGATCCCAGCTTGGCACAGGATGGCGGCATGCACCAGCTTCTGAGGGCCACGGTGACATAAGTGTCACAGACTGGGGGACTTCCAACATCAGACGCTTACTGTCTCACCGTTCTGGGAGGGGAGGCAGAAGTCTGAAATCAAGGTGTCAGCAGGGCCATACCCCTGCTGAAGGTCTAGGGGACAATGCTTCCTTGCCGCTCTAGTTTCAGATGGCTGCTGGACTGATCCTTGTCTCCGTGGACATCCTACCTTCTCTGTGTTTCTCTCTGTGCGCCTTCTCCTTTTCTTATAATGACTCAAGTCATATTGGATTAAGGGTTCACCCTAATCCAGCACAAGGTTGCCTTAACTAGTGATATCTATAAAGATTTTTCCCAAATAAGGTTACATACCCAGGTACAGGTGTCAGGATTTCAGCATATTTGGGGGTGGGCGGGGACACAATTCAGTCCAATACAGGGCACAGCCCATATTTACCAAGTGAATGATCAGACACCAGGGGAGCAGAGAGCGCTCTGGAAAATGAGGGGCAGCTGGCTCTAGACAGGGGGCTCTGCAACTAAGATGCTCAGATATGTCCAAACATTGCATGCACTGGATGCCTGAGAAAGTCTGGCCTTCACCCAGTTCACCACTTTGAGACCCAGGGTCCTTCCCTTCTGAGACCCACTTGTGCCCTTTTCTGGGCCTTTCTATTCATTAAGTGACTATAGAGAGACCAGACCCCAAGCCGAGTTTTAATGAGAAGGAGAAGTAGAAGATACAGTTTCGACTCCCAGGAGCTCCCAGCCAAGCAGGGAAGATGGCTGGGATGGTAATTTTGACACCACAGGCTGGAGATGTAGGTCTCCAATTCGAAGTGGAATCGCGGGAAGATGTGGCAGAGCAGGGCTTTTTAAAAACTGTGGTTTTAACAATTTTTATTTTATTTTATCCAAGTCAGGCCCCCCTACCCCGATCTGAAGAATACTTGACCTCACACTCTCTGGGGAAAATCTGGGCGGCCTGACTAGGATCTGGATTTTCTCTACAAATCCCAGGGCATGGGTACAGCTGACAGAAGCTCTTGCGCACGACGGCTTGGGGCTGGAAGCAAAAGCGTCTCAAACGCTGATTGTAGAGTTTCCAGGGGAGACTGTCCTCTGCAGGAGGAACAAGAGCCACCCTGTAGCCTTCCCTGTTCCAGAAAGATCCGCGGTGAATACATAATTAGGCCCTCTGTAATTACCAGTTTGAATCTGCCTAGGACACTAGGGCTCCCACCCCCTAATTTACCTTATAAATTTATTCTGCTAAAAAAGTCGAAAATGTCAGTCTTCTGTGAAAGCTGCATAAATGAATTATCTCCCCGGATGACAGAAGGTGGGAAGGAGGGGGAAGCTTCGAGAGGACATTCTTTACTGTGCGTGTTTAAGAGTACCCCCCCACCCGCCACTTAGCATGAACCCTGCGCAGAGCCCAGCCAGGCAGCGGACACCGATGGGAAGGGGACAACCCCAGCTTCTTAGCATCCCTGGCAGGTGGGGAGAAGTGCTTTTAACACCTGCCCCTCTNCCCCGGATGACAGAAGGTGGGAAGGAGGGGGAAGCTTCGAGAGGACATTCTTTACTGTGCGTGTTTAAGAGTACCCCCCCCACCCGCCACTTAGCATGAACCCTGCGCAGAGCCCAGCCAGGCAGCAGACACCGATGGGAAGGGGACAACCCCAGCTTCTTAGCATCCCTGGCAGGTGGGGAGAAGTGCTTTTAACACCTGCCCCTTGGGACTTCAGAGAATCCGGCATGCAGCATCAGGCAATGGAGGCGCCAAAACAGAAGGGAAAGAAGTGGGGAAAGGCAGCTTTTTAAAAAGGGTCCCACCTAACCTCATCTCTCAGTGGCCCCTGACCCCAGGATGGTACCCTGCCAGGACAGTAGTCAGTGCGTCTCAAAGCCAGGTGCGTGCCACCCCCCTGCCACCCACTACAGAGCTCTTCAGGGTCCAGCCACTGCTCCCCTGATTCTTTTACAAAAAAGCAAGGTAGGTCTTCTATGACATTTTAGGTTTGAAATAATAGGTTCTTATAAAAGCACTGTTAGTCACTCAGTAGTATCCAAATCTTTGTGACCCCATGGACTGTAGCCCACCAAGCTCTCCTGTCCATGGAATTCTCCAAGCTAGAATGCTGGAGTGAGTGGGTTGCCATTCTCTTCTCCAGGGGATCTTCCCAACCCAAGGACTGAACCCAGGGTTCTGCACTGTAGGCAGATTCCTTACCTTATGAGCTACTAGGAAGCCCTTTTAAAAGCCGTGCTAACCCCATCATCCTAACACAATAGTGGTTGTCATTTCTGTCTCTCTTTCCAGTCTTTTTTTCATAGGTGGTCAGTTTTTCTCCCCTCTTACTCCTTAACACAGAGTATATAGGAGCCACAACTTTTAATTTTTAATTTCTTGTGGCTGATTATAAAAATGTAAGTGTCGACTCTGGGGAGTTTGGAGATTAACGGAAGGAAATGGATGGTGAGCCTCTGGTCCCCATCTCTGAGATGATGCCCATGAATCTCTCAGCCGTAGTTTTGTGTGCTTGGATTTTTCAGGGCCCTCATGCAGGCATTTTTAGGTCTTGCGTCGAGGTCTTGCTGCCTTGTTCATGCAAAGCCACTGTGTGTCTGTCACTGTCCACAGAGAGAAGGCAGACCCTGCTGTCTGCTTTAAGGAGCTCCGAGCCCAGTGATTTGCTACAGCCTGTGTGCTGATGAAGACAAGGTCTCCAGTACCTAGCAGGTGCTTCACCAGGATAAATATGCTCATGAAGGAAGTCCAGGGAACTTTACTCTTTTCACTCCTGAAACAAAATACTCCCGTGTATACCATAGGTTGTGTTGGATGTGAGTTTCCTCTTGACCTCAGCTTAAGGCTCCGTGATAATAATACCTATAATTTGCTCTATTCCTACTATGGGCCAGGTCCCATGCTCAAGGCTTTCAAACAGATTATGTGATGTAATCCTTGCTCAGAGTCTTGGAGGATTGGGATAGGAGGACCTGGGATGCTGGGAAGGGAAGCAGCTTGCTTGAGGTCTCCCAGCAAATAGCAGGGGCAGGGGAGACCCAACTCCTGTGCTTCTCAGAGGTGTGGATCAAGAAGCTTGTGCGTCTCGAGAGGTTGCTGGAAGGACAAACCCAAGTCAGGGAAGGGACCGGGCTCTGCACTCTGTAACAATCTGTGCCAAGATTAGTGATTTGTCTGACCTAATCTTTAATCAGCAGACCGCTCTGTCCACCCCCATTCTCAAGCCCCTTTCCTCTGCTGAGTCCTTTATGACACTCAGCATCTCCAGACCTTCATTATTTCTGCCCCCTCGTCCCATTTCTAGATGATTTGGTTTCAGAGCCATGGTCACGTTTTCTGAATTTTGCTGTTTCCCCAGGGTGTGTGTGGGATTCCTCTACTTACCTCATCTTTGGTCCTCTTTACATTTCCTCTTTCTCCCTGGGTCCCGGTCCTGCCTGCTCTCACTTTCCTTTGCTGATTTAATTCCATGCCCAGCGGGGCCTCCAGGGGCTGCCTTGCAGGGTGGCTGGGAGTCCAGTCTGGCCCGAGGCTGGTGGCATGTCTGTACTAGACACCAACCCGGCAGTGATTCTGGCTCTGCGTCTTTGAGACTGGCCTTGAACTTCCTGGGGATGAAGGTCCTTCTCTTCCCAGGATCAGATAAGATAAACTTCTCCAGTTTCTGACCTAGCAGGCCTTGAGGGTCTGGGAAGAACCTCGGTGTTTGGGACCCCTGACCCCTCCCCTGCTTCGCTCCCATGGCACTTGGGAGGCTCGGCCGTGGGAAACTTTGATGGGCTGTGACAAGGCCACTGTGGTTTTATCCTGTGTCTGCTTCACTGCACAGTCCGTGGAGCAGGGGTGGAGAGCAAATTCAGGTCTGTCTGGATGAGGAACCATATGGCTGTCTTGGTGCCACATACCTGCTTGGCGCATGGCATCCACCCCATCTACGTGTGATGTCGATGTGTGAGTCACAGTGATGCTATGGGCTGACTGCTGGGTCAGTGACCGGGCCGGTGCTCACCTCTGCTCAGACAGTCAGCCCACAGGTGCTCTGGAGCCCCATCAGACCAGGGAGGTCACTGAGCTGAGAAGGAAGATCCTCTCCCCTCTCTCTGGACCAACCGGCCAGTGGGCACCCGGTACACAGCCTGAGATCCCAGGTCTGCTCCCCCACCCCCAGCTGCATGCAGCGGCAGGGTCGGAGGGAGAAACTTCAAGTTGGAGGTGGCAGACAGCTCTCCTGGGCACCGACAAGAGGTCTGGCCTTCTCTCCTGGCAGGCAGTGTTTAAGGGGCTGATGACTCATCCAGAACCAGCCTCCATTCTTCGTGTGGAGGAGAGCCTTGATGGGCACTGGAGACTGATTGCACGGGGCTGGGAGTAATGCAGCCGCTGTAATTCCTGTCACCTCTAGCAACGCAGTGGGAGCTTCCGGGGGATCGCGCCAGGCATTGGGGGCCGTCTGCATTCTTGGTGAGTGTCACTGTCAGAGGTCGGGCAGGGCACAGGGAAGCGGTGCCTTCTGGCCACGTCTTTAATTAAATGAGGCCCTCTTGTGACCACTGTTCAGTCTAATAAGTTGTCTCCAGTTGCGGAGAAAGTTGCTATTAAAGACCTGATGGGAAGCAGCAACTCAGAACAGCCTCGCTCATCTCAGGATGAGACTGTCTTTCCTAACAGTTTCCGGGAATGACATCGCCACCTGGCCTGGATATTCCAGCTTTGGGGGCTGAGGGAGTCTCCTTGTGGCCCTCTCCTGGGAACCTGGGGGCTGGCCTGCATTCAGCCCTTTATTTGGAAAGTGTAACCCTTAGAGATCGGAAGAAATCGGGGAATAAGACAATTCAATAAAGTAACAATAAAACATCCAAAGCCTTTCATACTTTTTCACTTTCTTTAACTCAATTTATTTTTCATTTTGTGGACAGAGATTTAGTCTGGGTATTAGTTTATGATTCTTTTTTTTTTTTTGCTGAAGGAATTACTCAACACACACACATATAAAAAGGAAATATTATTTTTATCATTTATTTTGTGCCATGTATACCATAGGAGAAAAAAAAATGGAGCGAAATCACTTCAGTACCGCTGTGTTTTTCATTACAAAGTTATTACATATAGAAATTACTCCAAATTATCTGAAATGAATGGAAATTATGAGGTTTAAATTCCCCAGGTTACTGCAGGCACAGCTCTGGAAATTTATTTTGTCATCTTGCTGAACATAATTGCTACAACAAAATTTCTTCCATTTTACAACTGCGGCATAACTTATTTATACCGGTGTAGCTGTAATTTTACATCAATAAGTTGCATGGGAAGGAATACACAGGTGGTAATTGAAAACAATAATTTGTGCTGAAGTCCAGGTGGAACGGTTGGCTGAGGAAAAGACTTCAGTTACCGTCGGCAACGGCGCGTGTCACTGTGGCCTCTTCCCACCCTGGTGGCATACACCCGTCAAACCGTCCAAACACCCTCCAGCTTGTCCCCTGTGGCCGCGGCGGCGACAGCCAGGGCTGGTCTGACTTTGGACCATGGCCTGTGCATCCTAGTCCCCAAACTGAGGCCACGGGGCCCTGGGGGAAGTCAGGGGGCCCGGGCCCCCCTGCCCAGCTCCTGCTTTGTCTCCTCCTGCTACCTGGCTTGCTTCTGGGTTGGGGGCCTTTAGGCGTGTGCGTGCCGCATTGCTTCAGTCGTGCCCGACTCTCTGTGACCCTGTGGACCATAGCCCACCAGCTTCCTCTGTCCATGGGATTCTCCAGGCAAGAATACTGGAGTGGATTGCCATTTGCTCCTCCAGGGGATCTTCCCCACCCAGGGTTTGAACCCAAGGCTCTTCCATCTCCTGCATTAGCAGGCAGATTCTTTACCACTAGTGCCACTGGAGCTAATTAAGGTGTTTGATAGATATCAGTTGAAGTATGAGTTCTTGCCAGAAACAACAATTCGATTCCCCGAACACGACGCAGAGCGTTAAATCCACTAATGCTTTCTCCATTACTGTGTTCCTACCCAGCTGGAATGTGTGGTCTGGGTACAATACCGAAACGGTCCCCAAACAGGCGTCCTCACTCCTCAGTTCTCTAATTGTTCCTGTTAAGCAGATACAGATAATGAAACTGCAGATGCCTGTGCTAAATCCTAGCAGCTGATGAATCTATGCGTTGGAATCCGGAGGTCCAGATTCAGATGTCGCAAAAAATCGACCATAAATCTGCCGTGTGTAGACGGTAGACCATCAGAGACAGGTCAGAGGTCAGTGTCTTTGCTCCTGGGCAGGGCTCCGTTTCAGGACACGTGCGAGGGAGAGAGAGAGAAAGATGGGGAGAGGGAGAAGCAGGGGGGCTTTGTCACAAGTTCAAATGGGAAACGTTTCTGCCGCATCCATATTTTAGACGCCATTCTTGTTCCAATGATTCCAAAGGCTTAGAATCACACCCAAATCATTTTTTTTAAAGGACCCAGTTTAAACTAATACCAGAATGCACAGCAATCCAGCACCTCAGTTTTCCCTGGGCAGCATTAATTACCTTTTGTTGTTGCGAATTGTCTGCCTTGTAAATTGAGCTTTGTAAATTGTGTGTCTTCAAGCAGAGAGTGTTTTAGAATGCACAGAATGGAAGAACTTTGACAACTTCCACCTCCTGTAGACATATTGTTCCATCTCCACCAGTGCGCCTGCAGTTCAAACTTTGAGTTGCAGAGGCTTGTTTATTGTCAGCTTGCAACCTTCACCCTCCTCTAGTGAGTAGAGGGAATGGCCCTTAAATATTTTCTAGGATACAAGCTACCTTTGTTGAATTCACTCGAAAGCCTACCTGGCTGCTTCTAAGACTACGAGACTGCAGATGAGGTCTCCCAGATCCCCTGTCTTTTCCAGCTCTGGAAGGCAGAGCCGAAGCGAGGTATTGGCCGGTTCTTCGTTTTATTTTTTGGTACGCGCGCCCTTGCAGCATCTTCATTAGCGGTGCCTTTGCCTGACTCATGCCTCCCTCTCCTCTGTTCCTGCCTGAGCGAGTGCTTCCCCCTCACTTCCCTTTTTCACCACTTCCTTTGCAGAGCATCACAGCGCAGACAGGAGTGTTCAGAGCCTGCGTTCAGATGGGGGGGGCAAGCTCACAACTGACTCGAATGCGTCTACAACTCCAGCTTAGCATTTACTGCAACNACCACTTCCTTTGCAGAGCATCACAGCGCAGACAGGAGTGTTCAGAGCCTGCGTTCAGATGGGGGGGGCGAGCTCACAACTGACTCGAATGCGTCTACAACTCTAGCTTAGCATTTACTGCAACTTCCTTTTTCTCAAACTGCTTAAGGATACAAACTAATTAATCCTCACAGCCTCATAAAACCCTGGTTAAGAAGGTGATCATTACTGCCTCCTTTGCTGGCACCCCCCCCCCATTTCCTATCAGCAGACGCCTCACTGTAGCTCCAGTTCCGAGGACAGCCTCTGACATCCAGAGCTGGGTCTGAAAACACTCTTCTGAATCCCAGTTCTTTCCCCAGATGAACCATTTTAACTCTCTCTTCCTTGTCTGTGCTCTAAAGAGGACAGATTGATGGTCACTAAACCACTGACTTCAAGCTGGTGTCTGTGTGTGTGTGTTTTGCATTTTCAGATATGCAATTTGGAGAGCTGATGACAAGACAGCAGTGGAGAGACCCTTTCTGTGCAACACACACACACACACACACACACTCACCACAGCCACTCTGATCTCTGTGGACGTGGTGGGTGGGATCTGGTGAAGTCTGACCATCCTTGTGAACAGTATTCCTATCAAAACGACCAACTGGGTGATGCCAATCCCGACCAAATTTGAATTGATGACTCAACTAAAGAATTAAAATTAGCAAGGCAAGAAAATTCCAAATGAGGTGAGAAAGCTGTAGAAATAGTTCCAGATCCCCTAGTACTGAGCCATTCAATATCATTTCTGATGACAGGGACAGAGCTAGGAACATTCGATGTGGGTGTAAGTCTTTTTCATATACGGAGAGCTGGGTAAGTATTTTTTTTGAAGGAAAATAATACATGAATCAGGAAGAGCGACTTTGGTTTAACCCCTCATAGGCTGCAGCTATGAAAACAGCAGGCAGGGAAGCCTCGCAGATTTCCAAGAGCTTCCATCCTTCCAGGAGCCAGAAATCTGCCACTGTATCAAGCCCAGGTATTACTGCAGAAATGAAGAAGGTGTGAATGATGTCATGCTTTAAGAAAAGCAATGCTGCTACTTTCAGTGGATGGAAAGAATCAACCCAACACTTGTTGGAAGGCAAGTTTTGTGGTTCAGCCTCTGCTATAAGNAGAGCTGGGTAAGTATTTTTTTTGAAGGAAAATAATACATGAATCAGGAAGAGCGACTTTGGTTTAACCCCTCATAGGCTGCAGCTATGAAAACAGCAGGCAGGGAAGCCTCGCAGATTTCCAAGAGCTTCCATCCTTCCAGGAGCCAGAAATCTGCCACTGTATCAAGCCCAGGTATTACTGCAGAAATGAAGAAGGTGTGAATGATGTCATGCTTTAAGAAAAGCAATGCTGCTACTTTCAATGGATGGAAAGAATCAACCCAACACTTGTTGGAAGGCAAGTTTTGTGGTTCAGCCTCTGCTATAAGGTGACAATGCAAAAACAAAAAAAAGCAAAAAAAAAAACCCCCCCAAAACCAAAACAACACAAAAACTAAACTCCAAATCTAGCAAAGCTTTCATTGAGAGCTATTGGGTCCTAGAAATTTGCTGTAATGTTCAGAAATGGCATAAAATAATTCTAGAAGATATGCCAGGAAGCTTAAGATGCCTTTTTTGTCTTTTGGAATTGAAAACTCCTAGAGATTCGGGAACAGTGAAGAAGGAGATAAGGACCATCTTGGGGGCCTTATTCATATGTACGTAAATATGATTTGCTTAAGACTTCCATTGCGGTTTCCTGAAAAGTTTAAAACAAGTCAATCCACCGATCAGATGGATGCATTTTATTTATCCTCACCTTCAGAGTCAATAGCATTTACAGATGCTGAGGAATAGAAATCACTAGATACAGTTTGCTTCTGAGTTTGCCCACCTGTGAATATGAAAAGATTTGCCTTCTCTTTGCCTGGATTTTTTTTTTTTTTAAGCACCAGAAATAAAATCCAAGATAATTTGATAAGACAGGTCGTTGAATTTTTATGTTGCCACAAAGTTATCTGACTACATTTTAGAGGGTGGAGCCTTGTGTAAAAAACAAATGAAACATCCATTTTCTTTCTGCAGGAATTTTGAGAATTCCCATTTTTACTGACACTACACATCTTGTTTGGTTCTGGTTTTTTAGTAAAGACGTAATACAAAATATAACAGCTCAGAAGGCAAAGATAACATTGCAGAATTTCAAAAAGCGCTGAGTTAAGTACTGAAAATTGTTCAAAGAATTTTTAAAAAGCCTGGCTTGGGGGGAGGAGGTGTCATGTGACTGGTTAATCTGCCCCCACTGCATGGCCTGGGCCCTGCAGCCACACTGGGAACCAGAGCCCCACACAAGGTTAATAAAAATGCACTTTGATTTGACAAAACGATTTATGATTCTCGAACTATTCCTCAATAAAGAAATTTAAAGAGACTGAAAAAAATGAAGGATTATCTGCTGGAATGCACTGCGAAGCTAGAAATATTTGTGAGTTCAAAAAGCTTTCTGACACCGTCTTCTTTTTTTTTTAGAGAGTGCAGAAAATGAAAATGTGGCATTTCTTTCCATCTGATTCCTGTCTGCACAAAGACCCAGCTCTGGGCCCAGCACACAGTAGGTCTGCAGCAGGTTTTGGAGAACCCAGTTGGAAGTATTGTGGTATTTAGCGCCATATTTGTACTTGCAATTTCCCCCTTTATTTTCATATGTTAAGCACCTGCACCCCCCTCCCCTCCATTTTGGGGAAGGGAGTGACTTTTATTCTAAACAAAGCCTCAGTAGATCAAGGTATGGTGTGTGTGTGTGTGCGCGCGCGCGCGCGTAGTAACCTTCTCAGAAGGGTCTTGGATCCCTGGCCTGCCTGGGGTCCTGGGGATGGTAACAGGGCTGGGGCTGGGGCCCGAGCTCCGCCATCCGCCTCCCGCTCCGCCTGCCTGTTGTCTGGGCATCAAGCGAGTGGGGAAACATTAGCGCGGGCCAGCTGCCGAAGCCGGGAGGGGTCGAGGGAGAGGTCAAGGTCGGCGGAGAGGCAGCTATTGATCCGGCTTGGAACGCGAGACAGGGAGCCCAGCAAGACTAAAGGGGGAGCTGTGAGACCAGACATTAACAGCTTTCAGCGCTAATGATGCCCGTGCCAGACGGGCAGAGGGAAAAAAAGGAGACTGGAGCGGCAGCTGGGATCGCGCGCTGCCTGCGCCCGGCCGCCTCTCCCGAGAGGAGGAGGAGGAAGGCGAAGGGGCCAGCGCAGGGCCGGGCAGGGGCAGGGCAGCCTCTCCCCGGCCGCCGCGAGGTGGAGCGCGCCGGCGGGCGGCGGCGTGTCCAGCCCTGCGCCGGCCCGCCCGAGCGTCCTTCTTCCCGCCGTCGGGGCAGCGCGGGGCCAATGAGGAAGTGCTCCCTGGGTCAGTCGGGGCCCGCGCCGCCCCTCGCCCGCTACTTCCTGCTGGGGGTGGGGCGGGGTGCGCCCCCTCCCCAGACGCCGCCGCCCGAGCGCGCGCGACTTAGCAGCTGCCGCTGCGCCCCCTCCCCACTCCCGACCCCGGGCGCCTCGCGCAGTCCACAGAGTGGGGGGCCCTTTCTTAGGGGTACCCAGTCCCATCCCCAATGCCCGCAGACCCGAGTCCCCATCCTTGCAATCAACCCCGGGAGGGCGAGGGTCGGCCTGCTGGGATTTTGGGCGCCTGAGTGCAGGCGGCGGGGAATCGCCGGCAATTTGAGTCCAGACCTGCCTCCTTGCGCTGTGTGACCTTGGACCACACGCTCACCCTCTCTGGACTTCACACCGCCAGTTCTCAGCTAAAACAAAAAACAAAACTCCCAAGTTTAAGAATGTGGGCGAGTTGGGATGGCCGGTGTATGGTATTCTTGAGAAGTTTATTAAAGGTGCGTGTCGGCATTTTTTTTTTCTTTCTTACTTAGGCCACTTTCCTGGAAAGATTTTCGTGGCGGGGCGGGACGGGAGGAGAGGGAGGTGCTTCCAGACTTTGGACCACGTGGAGGTGGGGTGTCAGTGGTGGAGGTGGTGGGTGGTGGGCATGCAGTCCCGCCTGGGGAGGTCATGCGGCCTGGCTCTTCGCCCGCCCCCTTCACCCCCTCCGCCCAGTCTCTACCAGCTCGTCCCCCGACCCTGAAGCCCGGTCCGCAAAACTGCCTGCTAGAACATATTTTATTGTTATTTTTAAATGGGGGGTGGCTTGGGCAGGGAGCTCTTTCTGTCCTCGCTAATGGGCGCTGCGCTCCGGTAAGTTGTCTGTGCCGTCGCCCCACCCAAGACCTTGGGGGCGAACAACGCCCACCCACCTCCGCCTCCGCCCCGTACCCCTCCAAGGAAAAGGCCCCGAGGGAGGCGGCGCGCCCGGAGGCGTCACGGCCCAGCCTTGCGCTCCCAGGAGGCCGCCAGAGCCCGGCCTGAGGGGCGGGGTGGGGTGGTGCAGCTGGGCTCGCGCGAAGCCCAGCCCCGAGCCAGGCCCCGACCCGCCCTGGCCGCCTCCCGGCTCAGACCCGAGAAACCCTGGGAAGGGCGAGGGGGCCGGCCGCGTGGCGCGTCCAGCCGGGAGGTCAAGTCGCGAAACGGATGAAGTTAGCCGCGGCTGGAGGAGGGACGGGGAGGTTAGAGGCGGGGGGGTTGTGGATGTCCACGCGGACCGCGTCCTGGCCTTGTCCCCGGGCCACGGACAGGCCCCCACACCTCCTCTCAGCCTCGCCGGCTGGAGATCAAACGGCTGCCAAGGCAGCTGTGTCCTTCCTTTCTAGACTGACGGGTAATTTCAAGTCCTGTCCTGGGCGGAGGAGCCCTGGGGGTGGGGGTCATTACTTCCAGGCTGCAGTAATTGTCAAGGGGTGGGAGGGGATTGGGGGACCCGAGGTGGGGTCACCCACGCGAGTGTGTCCAAAGTTCCGGCCACACCTACTTCTGGGTCAGCACGCTCTCCCACGTGAAGCACCCCTGCCCCTCACCCCCATGCTTCCGAGAAACCTTGGCGTTAGGGGTGGGCTCCGTGTTTGACCCCAAGACTGAATGGGATGAGGTGCAGGGAGCGCAAAGATTTCGGGTGGACATGCCTTCCGGAATGGGACTCAAACAAGGTCTCACGTTTCCCCGCCCCTCAATGTGCCCCGAATTCTCTCCTCTTAGTTAGTATCTTTTATCTTGTCCCCTTGGCTCTCCCAGTTTGAAATATTAGTATTTATATGGAGATACTTTTTGGAAGTTTAACCCCGACCCCTCAATAAAAGTGAAAACAACCAAACTACTTTCCTAGGGAGACGGAGTAATTGACCATGTGGCCCTAGTCCTTGTGTCGACCCCAACACTCTTTCATAGCCATCCTCCACCCGCCAGGAGCTTTCCAATGAGTGGGTGGGGACTTGCGTTGCTTCAGCTTACTTCCACGCACACCGCACTCCGCCCCCCTTCTCTGGGGGTCCAGCTCCTAGAGAGGAGGAGGGATGGAGAGGATTTTATTTAAAAATATCTTGCCCACGGCCCTCCCTCCCTCCCCCCATTTTGCGCTGCCAGTGCACCAGGAGGAGAGGAGCGCACACACAGAAAAACGCCGCACGTGTGGCCGGCCTGAACTGCGGGTGTGCGCACGGGCGAGTGTGTGTGTGTGTATGTGTGTGTGTGTGTGTGTGTGCGCGCGCGCGCGCGCGCGCGAGTGTTTCTCTGTGTGTGTGTGTGCTTTCTTGTTCTCTTACAGGGTACAATGTTAAAAAGCCACCGCTAGTCGCCCCCAGTGCTCCGACTCTCTGGGTCTTTTTGTCTCTAGTGCAGATTAAACGTCACGTCCGCACTTGAACTTGAATTTTATCCCATTGTACAGAGGCAGCCCCAGCCATAGAGAGACCGAGAGCTCCCAGAGAACCCGGACTCCGCCATCTTCACGTTGCAATCTATAGCTCCCAGTCCGCGCCCGCACCGACCCAGGCGCACTGGGCGAGCCGCCCCGCAGCCCAGCTCCCCCCGGGCCAGAGGCTCCAGGGGAGCGCTGGGGAGCGCTCGCGGGGACTCGGCAGCCTCTCCGGCCGGCGCCAGCCTGCCAGGTGAACTGGGAAGGAGCCGCTCCTGGAGTCCCCCCAGAGCCTCGGAAGGGTCAGTCTCCGAGAAAAAAACAGGCAGCCCGCAGAAAATCCAGAAACCACCGAACCGGGGCAGTTTTACATTGCTTTGGGTTTTTTGAGGGGGCGGGGTGAGGGGGTACGAGACAAGTCCTTAAGTTTTCTTGGCTTTTTTTCTTTTCTTTTCTTTTTCTTCTTTTCTTTTTTGTTTGCATTTTTCCCCCTTCCCCCACCCCCCCTTCCTGGTAGTAGTGCGCTTTACACCTACCAGACCCTCAAAGTGTCAGGAGCCGGTGCAAAATCCGGTTTAAGTTCGAGACATTTGGAAGTCCAGGAGGCCAAGCAGTTTGAAGAAGTGTATGCAATTTTTTTTCCTTGAAAAGAATATATTTTTGAAGAAGCCAGCCAGTCCGCGGCAAGCAGCAGCAATTTTTTTTTCCTTTCTCCTATTTTAGATCGAGAGGTTTCGCTTTTTCTTTTTCCTTCTCTTTTTCTTTTTGCAAATAAAAGAAAAAACAGCATAGAAGAAAGCGCAAAATAAAGAAGAAGAAGAGGAGGAAGAGAGGGCAAGAGAGGAAGGAAAAAAAAAAAAAA
>SJYW01011577.1:215644-223144 GCA_006410735.1 Raphicerus campestris | reverse complement strand
CCTTCCTCCCGTTGAGTCAAACGTCGCAGCCATCCGTCGACTTTATTCGGCTCCTGAGAGTGAGGGCAGCAGGGTTTTCCAGAGCTGCTGACTCTTGGGGGAGCTTTGTGTGAATGCGGAAATCCTCTCCGAGGAAAGGACCTCATCTTTGCCTTTTTTTCTTTTGAAAGGCTGGAGTTTGTGGGACAAGGCAGCTGGAGGGGCTGGTTTGTAGGGTCTGGGAGTTTGAAAGGCTGTTTTGTGTCTATGTGACTTTTCTCCTTCCTGGTGCTTTCTCGTCTCTGGGTGGTAGTTTGGGCGACTCTGCCTGTCAGGCAGGGGCCTGGTCCTCTGAGCCTGTGTGGGGCAGTGGGTCTCCACCCGCACCCACAGGACTGAGGAAGGGGGGCAGGCCCCATCTCGCTGTGCCCTTCTCTGAGCCTGGGCAAGAGGTTCTTTCTCCTTTTATTTCTTCTGTGAGCGATCGGCTTCTAAGAAGGGACACAGGCGCGCACATACACACACACGTACCCCCACGCCCAGCTCAGTATCCGCCTGCAGAGGAAATGAAACCACAGCCCGCCTTTGGGGGTGTCTCCAAAGGCCTCAAGCATGAGATTCAGCAAGCTGTCTTGGTCCGCCCGCTCTGACCTAAAAGCTTGACAGTTTGGGGGTTCGGGGTGACGTTGCTACTTTCCTGGGAAGGGCCTCCCGCAGCAGCCAGAGTCCAGGGCTCCACGCCCCGAGGGGGTGGGGTGGGCCGAGGAAACCCCGATCCTTGAAGTTGGGCAAAACCCCCTGTCATCTCCAGGAGTTTTACCTTCAGCACTGCACGTGGGAGGGGAAGGGCATGCTTTCGTTTCTTTTCCTTCTGGGCGCCTTTGGAGGAGGCAGAGGGCTGGACCCTGGGTCTGGGGACCCGAGTTCTGAGCTGTCTTCCGGATGGGACTCCAGCGGGGCCTGGCTGCCCAGGCTGGCTGGCTGCAAGAGGGCTGGAGGCAGAACTCAGACCTGCAGCCCAGTCAACGGCTTCGGATACTTTCAAACTCAATTAGTGGGGCTCACGAGGCTTGCAGCAGGAGGAAAGTGAAAAGGCAGAGACTGCCAAATAAAGGAAGGAATACCAGATGTTACCAAAACAAAACAAAACAAAGAAGGAGGAGGAAAAAAAAAGTGTTGGTGCAGAGTCCCTTAGCAAAAGATGGCGAGGAGAAGGGTGAATTCCTGTCAACAGGCCTGCATGACCTTTGCTCATTTTTAAATTAGCCTGTTTCTTTTGCAAGAGAAAAGAAGTTTGAGATTATGTAGCTTAAAATCCCCCAGCAGAGAGGAACTATTCAGGCTTCTCAAAATTCCCACCGGGGAGAACGGACTGACGGACTCGGCTGAAAAAGTTTAATGAAACGCAAAACCAAGACAGGGGAAGCCAAGATGAAATTAGATGACAGAAGACATTTCCCTGTCCACAGCAAGGATGAGCAGCTTGGGGTTCAGATGGATGAAATATTGTCTTTGTTTATTTATTTNGTGGCGTCCAGCGATGTGACACCTGGAGCAGGCTGGAGTCCTCCTCCTGTTCCTCCTGGGAGGACAGGTGGTTCAGGAAGAGAGAGCCCAGACCTGTGGGACCTGCCTGGGACCAGCCCAGCTGCCCCCTCCCCGGGTCCAGCAGCAGCCCCAAGCCTTTCCTAGAGGCCAGACGCGGCTGGGTCCTAACCCTTTGTGGCCCCTTGAGGATGTTCAAAACACGTGCCTGGCTCGGCTGAGGCTCCTCTCCGACTCCTCTGCCGGCCCTGCGTGATTCCCTCCGAGCGGAGAACTTCATAAACCTCTTGTCGAGCCTTTAGGCATCCTCTAGTCATAGATTATTTTCTCTGCCAGGAATTGATTCCTTCTCTCTCCTGTCTCCACTGCCCCCCTCGACCCCCGCCCGCAACGACTGTCATTTTCTCTTGGATCCAATAAATTAAACATCGATGGCGGTTCAGAAAGTGTGCTCCGTCGAGGGGTGCATTTTGGTGGCGTTTAGGGGTCTCAGCCCCTCTTTGGATGTTCATGGGGAGGAGAGTGACAAATCCTTTCGCAGATCGTTGGTTTGGAGCTGGCTGGCGGAGGCTGTCTTCGTAGGAAGCAGGTGTAACGTGTCCTCCCGTCGGATGCGGAGCTCTGGCGCGTGGATGCTCAGCGTCTCTTGTAAACACGCGTACAAATAGGATGGCGGCGGTGACGTCGGCGGCACAGGATTTTGAGAGCCTGGCACCCCTCCTCCCACCTCCTTCCCCTGCCCGCCCCACCCCCATCACCGAAACAGTAATTCTCCATGGGTTTCTCCTGGTCTGTGGCTTAGCCATTAAGGACAGAGATTTGGATCTGAATCAACGCAGGGTTAAGGGGACGCAGGCCTGTGTGCTGTGTGTGGCAGGGCACATGCTCTGGGCTCTGGGGACAGCAGGAGGCTGGCCCCTTGGTTGGAATTCCCCGAAGGGCAGGTGCAGGGTCAATTGTTAGAGGAGACCCAGGGCGGGCAGGGCCCTCGGAGCCAGTGTGTGATGGGGGTGGGGGTCCCTGGCCAGGTAAGGCCTGCTAAGCCTCTGCAGCTGCTGGGGGGCCTGTGGGCTGCTTGGCCCGGTCGGTGTTAATGATGTCTTTCCATTTCTGTCTTCTGCCCAAATTCCTTCCTGCCCAGCCTGAGGCATGGGGGAACTGGTCTGAGGATCAAGTGTTTCCCCTTCCACTTAACAGGAATGTCCATTAGTATCTGTGAACTCTGATTTCATTGTTTCTAAGTGTATTTATGAGCTGGGAGGAGGCCTCGCCTTGTAAATGAAATGTGGTTTTGTTGTAAAAGAAAATGACAACAAACGTGTAACTGCGTGTGTGTGTACATATATGTTTGTCCATGTGCTTTAGGATGTCACGTTTCAGAACCCACCCCAGCCAGGTACCTGCTGTTGGAACAAGTCATCAGCTGCACTCAGTCATCCTTCCTCCCGTTGAGTCAAACGTCGCAGCCATCCGTCGACTTTATTCGGCTCCTGAGAGTGAGGGCAGCAGGGTTTTCCAGAGCTGCTGACTCTTGGGGGAGCTTTGCGCGAATGCGGAAATCCTCTCCGAGGAAAGGACCTCATCTTTGCCTTTTTTTCTTTTGAAAGGCTGGAGTTTGTGGGACAAGGCAGCTGGAGGGGCTGGTTTGTAGGGTCTGGGAGTTTGAAAGGCTGTTTTGTGTCTATGTGACTTTTCTCCTTCCTGGTGCTTTCTCGTCTCTGGGTGGTAGTTTGGGCGACTCTGCCTGTCAGGCAGGGGCCTGGTCCTCTGAGCCTGTGTGGGGCAGTGGGTCTCCACCCGCACCCACAGGACTGAGGAAGGGGGGCAGGCCCCATCTCGCTGTGCCCTTCTCTGAGCCTGGGCAAGAGGTTCTTTCTCCTTTTATTTCTTCTGTGAGCGATCGGCTTCTAAGAAGGGACACAGGCGCGCACATACACACACACGCACCCCCACGCCCAGCTCAGTATCCGCCTGCAGAGGAAATGAAACCACAGCCCGCCTTTGGGGGTGTCTCCAAAGGCCTCAAGCATGAGATTCAGCAAGCTGTCTTGGTCCGCCCGCTCTGACCTAAAAGCTTGACAGTTTGGGGGTTCGGGGTGACGTTGCTACTTTCCTGGGAAGGGCCTCCCGCAGCAGCCAGAGTCCAGGGCTCCACGCCCCGAGGGGGTGGGGTGGGCCGAGGAAACCCCGATCCTTGAAGTTGGGCAAAACCCCCTGTCATCTCCAGGAGTTTTACCTTCAGCACTGCACGTGGGAGGGGAAGGGCATGCTTTCGTTTCTTTTCCTTCTGGGCGCCTTTGGAGGAGGCAGAGGGCTGGACCCTGGGTCTGGGGACCCGAGTTCTGAGCTGTCTTCCGGATGGGACTCCAGCGGGGCCTGGCTGCCCAGGCTGGCTGGCTGCAAGAGGGCTGGAGGCAGAACTCAGACCTGCAGCCCAGTCAACGGCTTCGGATACTTTCAAACTCAATTAGTGGGGCTCACGAGGCTTGCAGCAGGAGGAAAGTGAAAAGGCAGAGACTGCCAAATAAAGGAAGGAATACCAGATGTTACCAAAACAAAACAAAACAAAGAAGGAGGAGGAAAAAAAAAGTGTTGGTGCAGAGTCCCTTAGCAAAAGATGGCGAGGAGAAGGGTGAATTCCTGTCAACAGGCCTGCATGACCTTTGCTCATTTTTAAATTAGCCTGTTTCTTTTGCAAGAGAAAAGAAGTTTGAGATTATGTAGCTTAAAATCCCCCAGCAGAGAGGAACTATTCAGGCTTCTCAAAATTCCCACCGGGGAGAACGGACTGACGGACTCGGCTGAAAAAGTTTAATGAAACGCAAAACCAAGACAGGGGAAGCCAAGATGAAATTAGATGACAGAAGACATTTCCCTGTCCACAGCAAGGATGAGCAGCTTGGGGTTCAGATGGATGAAATATTGTCTTTGTTTATTTATTTTTATCAAATGCCATTACAGATGCCACTGAGTGTTGGTCGGCTCAGGAGGACCAGGTACCTCCACTCTTTCTACCACAGAACTCACCCCTGTTTGATTTGAATTCTCGATTTCATTTTGTCCTTTTTTTTTTTTTTTGCTTTTTCAGCTTATTTCCTTTGTGCCTCTCTTTCTCTCCCTCTCTTTTTTTTTTTTTTTTAACAAAACAGTATTTTGACATCCTCCTCCCATTTATTAAGAGTTCCTTCTCTAGCAATGGTGCACAATACATCCTTATATTTCAAAAGAACTGTTTTCACAGCTCTTCTCCTTTGGCTCTGAAATTATGTATATGTAATTGGTAATTAAAGGTGCGAGCTTTTCAATATAAACAGTATTGCTCAATGTTAGATCATTAAAGGGAAAAGAGGCACCGAATAATTACCTTTAACATTCTGACAAACCGTGCGCGGGGAACCTGGTACCCCTAGAAACACTGTTCGGCATGAGGGTTGTGATTACATTTTAACCATAGCAAAGCATCTTTTCATAAAATAAATTGGTAAATTAATTATGTAGCATTGTCTTCCAACTCCTTTTTAAGTAAACTCTGGTTTCTTTTTAAAGTGTAATTAATGGTTTCTGGGGCTGCCGTTGTGCACACTGGTTTTTCTTACCTTCTAGGTTCTTTCTTTCTTTCTTTTTTTTTTTTTTTTTAGAGGTATGCAGACAAGAGATTTCGGATTTCTTTATCTGCGGGGTGTTTTTGGGCGGCCACATCGCCAGTGCATTTCTACATGTAATTCATCGAGGGCTCTGTCTGCTTTTCTGGAAGCATGGGCGGGATCTCAGATTGTCACTTCCCTTCTCCGAAACACCTGGGCGCCTGCCCGTGCGTGCAGAGCTCACGCGTGTCCCGTGTCCTGTGCTGTCTGCTGGGTCTTCCACACGGACTCTCAACAGGCCCTGAAGAAGCTTGTGCTCAGAACACACAGAGCTGTGATTTATAATGTAGGATGGAAGATGCCACAGGATTTTTTCCTTAAATTATCTGTTCTTTGGCTCAGGCCCGTCAGTAACTTCACTGCCACGGAATGTGTTTTCCTCCAGTCTATTTCTTCCCTCTGTTCTTCTGTGGTTTTCATCATCCTTTTCTTAAATGCCACACAACTTAAAACGTACCTGCCTCCTCGGGTTTCAGACCCCTGGCTGCCCCTTGGCTTCTTGGAAGACCCCACCACTGGCGCTGTCTACACGGCCACTGACATTTGCTCTTGACAAATTTCACCTTGAGTTTGCTCAGACCCTGAGCGTGGATGCAGCCTCACTGTCCAGTTGCCTTATTTATGATCTGTTGGTTGGCCGTGTCTCCTGGGTTTTCCTGAGGGGGTTGCTGCTTTTTGAGGCATTTATTAGCTTCAAAATATTTGGGTCCCTTGCTCCCTACAGAACAAAAATGAAAGGAGGTAGGTAGATCGGCTGCTAAAGAAATATGAAAACATACAGCCCATTGCAAGTGTGGTTTGTCATCTGCCAAGAAATGCTTTTGGAGTCTAAAGAGTTTTTTTTTTTCTTTCTTTTCTTTTTACTGGGAGTGAAATAAAAACCGACCAACAAAAAAGGACAGTAGGGAGTTGGTGAATGTCAGCAAAATCTACAAAGCGATGGAAGTCTGACCAGAAACAGAGTGTTTGGCAGGGAGGCCGGCTGCCTCGTTCAGCCGACTAGCCGCGTCTCTTCCCTGCTTTTTTTTTTCCCCTTCGATATTTCTTTCTGAACCAATGCTCACTTGTTGCTTTCTGAGCCCGGGTCCTTTCTTTCTCTTGGAAAGACCAGTCCCGGGACGCCCGTCTGGGTTTCTGTTTTCCTGTCTGGTGTGCAGCCAGGTCTCAGGTAGAGGAATGCAAGCAGGGGCGCTCATGAATGGGGAGGACCTGAATGAAAGGTGGGAGGGAAGAGGGGTGTGCGACTCCCACCAGAGCAGGGAGAAACAGCTCTGGCTCACTGCTCTAAGCCTTGGCTGCCCATTGGAATCACCTGAGAGCCTTTAAAAAAAAAAAAAAAAAAAGGCAGTCTGAAGCTTGATTCCCAGTGTCATTGGTCTGGGGTACTGCCTGGGTACCTAGGGGTTTTCAAAGGTCCCAGGTGGTCCTGAGATGTTGCAGAGTTTTCGAGATGCCTCTCCATCATGCTGCCACCAGGCTGGGGACTGTCCAGCCCCTGGTGGAACCAGGATGTGTGTGGATGTGCATGTGGTCATGTGCGTGTCCGTATGCTGAACTGAAGGGAAATTGGCAGGAAATAAACTAGAAAGCCGTAAGATCCACACCGCTTAAGGGGCAACCTCTGGGAGCTGCAAGGGCTGCGCACAGAGCCTCAGTTTGCCCATCTGTGGCATGCAGGATGGCGAACCCCTTACCTCCAGGAGTCTTGGGTGGGGAACATGGCGAGCCCTTCGCATCCCACAGCGGAGGGGCCTGCCTCTCGGTGGGGAAGGGTTGGAATGAAGGATGGGTCTTGTGACTCCTTAAGCCCATCTTGTCTTCTCTGCCCCTCCCCTTGTGCTTTCTCTCTCCAGCAGAGCCTGAGCATGTGGAGGCCGCCATCCTCGAGGAAGACGAGGGTCTGGAGATAGAGGAGCCCGGCAGCCTGGGGCTGATGGTGGGTGGCCCCGACCCTGACCTGCTCACCTGTGGACAGTGTCAGATGAACTTCCCCCTGGGAGACATCCTGGTTTTTATAGAGCACAAGAAGAAGCAGTGTGGCGGCAGCCTGGGGGCCTGCTATGACAAAGGCCTGGACAAGGGCAGCCCTCCACCATCCTCGCGCTCTGAGCTCAGGAAAGTGTCCGAGCCGGTGGAGATCGGGATCCAGGTGACCCCCGATGAGGATGACCACCTGCTGTCACCCACGAAAGGCGTCTGCCCCAAACAGGAGAACCTCGCAGGTATGGAACGTTGCCCTCGCCCGGCCGCTGCAGAAGCCACCCCAGCCCCTCGGGTCCCAGGCCCGCCCTCGCCCCTCGCTGTGCTGGGGCGGGGGTGGCTCACCCTCCGT
>SJYW01011577.1:167257-184946 GCA_006410735.1 Raphicerus campestris | reverse complement strand
CCCCCGCCCACCGCGCCCCTGTTTTCGAGTTGGTTCTATGTCTGTTTAGTTTCAGAGGGCTCCTGAGCAGTGCTGGCTGTGATCACACTCAGGTTGTAAGCGCGAGTCTGGTCCAGGTTCAGAGAAGGGAGCTTGTTGGGATTCCAGCTAGACTATCATTGTTTATATAGAAGAGCAGCCAGGGAGGCGTCCCTTCCTCAGGGTTTTTATCCACAATGCTGTTTGGTTGGTCTCTGAAAAGTCATTTTCACCGTGTGAGGCTGTTTGCTGGGCAGAGAGTTACAGCTGAATATATTAACTACAGATTTAAAAAAATACAGTTTTTTTTTTAAACAGTTTAAAAATCAAAACTGTGGTACAGAAATGTTGGGTGTTCCTGCCAGGAGGCGAGGCTGGTCTTATCAAGGAGTCTTTGCAGTGAATTCAGTCTGAGTGCAGGACATCGGCTCTGCTTCAAAGACAGCCAAGGGGGGCAAAAAATGACAACAAAATCAAAGTCAGTGTGGTCTGATTTTCCCCCAGTTTCTAATGGGAATACTCTGCAACAGAAATGATATTTCCATTGAGGACTGCATTACCGGTTTCTTTAATTACATTAAACAGCGGTATAAACCTCAGCTGAACGTAAACCCCTGTTACAGCGGCACTGCGAGTGAGGCTAGATTGAATCGCAAGGAGCAATGTTACTGGTGTTAATGTGCTAACAATCTTTATTAAATTAATCCTGCAAAGTGTTAATTTTTACAAATTTTGTTGTGCACACACTGTACGTCACCGTTGGTGTGTTGGGAGAGGAAAATGATTTCGTGTCGAAAAGGAAGTAAGAAGGTGGCTGTCAGACGGCTCCCTTAGAAGAGAAATTTGTGATTTTCACCATCAAATGCTACCTGCGCTGAAAGGAAGGCTCACAATATGTATGTGAAATGCCATCTACATACAGAAAACTCAGTTAAAGGGAACGACTTTGTTGAAAGTAATTACAGGCCTGTTCACGTATGAGTCAGTGACATTTCAGACTTGGCTTAGAAACATAAAGAGGCCATAGAAAGATTTTGTTCTCACGTGATGCAAAGCATTGAACCTCACATTCTATATGTCCATTAGCAAAAGGTAAAAAAGAAGTGAAAGGAAAAAAAAAATAGACTCAGTCAACAACAAATGCAGGGGGGAGCTGGGTTTTTTTTTTTTTACAATAGTAGAGATCAATTGCATGTAACTTTAATAAATAGAACTAAAACCAGAAAAGGCGATTTTGCTATAGCAGGTTTTTTTTTAAATGCAATTAGATTTTTCTATTTTTACCTTTCCCTTACTCCTTCTCTTCCTCCCTTCCTTTATTATTTATTGTTTTTTAAGCATTCCACTAATCGAGTTAAATTTCTAGNCTACAGCAGGTTTTTTTTTTAATGCAATTAGATTTTTCTATTTTTACCTTTCCCTTACTCCTTCTCTTCCTCCCTTCCTTTATTATTTATTGTTTTTTAAGCATTCCACTAATCGAGTTAAATTTCTAGTCCTTACAAAACAAGGAACTCTGCTGGCCGTAGTGGCTGCATATTCTCTTACTTCCCAGGTAGAGAATTTTATGGTCTGATCATAAAAAACAGTTGATGATGCCTGTGTGTGCAAGTGCGTGCTCAGTTGTGTCCGACTCTTTGTGACCCCATGGACCGTAGCCTGCCAGGCTCCTCCGTCCATGGGATTCTCCAGGCAAGAATACTGGAGTGGGTTGGCCATTCCCTTTTTCAGGGGATCTTCCTGACCCAGGGATCAAACCTGCATCTCCTGCATTGGCAGGCGGGTTCTCTACTATTGAGCCAGCTGGGAGGTTCATGATGCCTACCTTCTTCAACTCCACAACTCCATCTGCACCTGCTGGTCCCTCTTGCCTGCCCACTCCTCTCGGACTGAGTGACCGCGGGAACCGCCTTGCTGGGTGCTGCGTTGACTTGAAGTTCTTCTCATTGGTTGTGCTGCCTTGCATTTGTTCTCAGGTTCTCTGGGACTCTCACAGTTCAGACTCGGTCCTTGTGATTCCATCATGCACTCTGTGCATGGCAGAGCCAGTGTTGGAGTTGGTGGGATCTGGAAACCACGACCACCAGTGAGCTCACCAGTTTGTGAACAAGTGTCAGGATTCCGTATTCCCAGGAGTCCCTCACGTGCCAGGCCGAGTGGATGCTGATGCAAAAGATAAACATGCCCTTAGTTTAAAACCCACTGTAGGCACCAAATCTGAAGACTCACTTCCTGGCTTACTTCCCTTCATGTGACATGTGACTTCTGTCTTGGCTGTGGATTCCTCCCCACCCCTCCCTCCCCTCCGCCTTAAATGAACTGGGACGTGTCTAAGGCCTGCCTGGCCAAGCTGGTCATTGGACCCTGGCCATCAGGGAAAGAGTCACAGCGTCCTGACCCCAAGTCCCAGATTCTTCCTGCTTGAAATCCGAATGATCTAACCAGTTTCTGATTTCCACATGTAGCTTTTCAGCCAGGGTTGCTTTGTAAAGATACATGTAGTCGACTGTTTGTGGCTCCTGATGCCACCCAAGAGAAAATTACTGGAGGCTCTTGGATGTGTTGTGTTTCAGGGCAGAAACTGCTAAAGATGGAAGCCACTGCCCAGCTTCTGATCAGAAGGCCCAGATGAGGGGGAAGGGGCATTCCTCTGCTAGGTATTGGCCAGCTGCTTTTGTTGGCGAGACTCATAGAATCTGTCGACTCGGGTTTGTCCTTGGCCTCTGTCGTTTGCATGGAATACATGCAGACATTTTACATGTCCATGTGCTGATGTATGCGTGCGTGCGTGTTTGCGTATATGTATAATCTCTCTATAATACATGTGCATGCGTGCATTTTTCTAGCTAGTGAGACACGTGGTTTCACCTTCTGTTGTCCCCAGGCCTGCCCATTCCAGGACTGTGGATACTCCTTTGGCCGACCCTTCCTGCTGAGGTCACCCCAGAGGATTCATACCTGTTTATCTGTGTGTGGCTGGAAGCCATGGTACACAGGCCTCACCTCCCAGTTGGAGGGCAAGTGATTGTCGTTACTGCCGTGCCAGCAGTTCAGAGAGCTCCACAGATTTCCGCAAAAGACAGCAAAAGGAGAGTCTAAGCTGTGTGCTCTTTCCTGCTGGTACCCGCTGGGGGCTGGCCTGGTCAGCCCCGAGTAGTGGGTCAGCTGCCTCTGTCTTACCCCAAATGGTCCTCAGGGTGTGGTTCAGCTTGCCTCCCCAGCAGCGCCTGAAGTCTCCTCTGCTCCCTCACTGGGCCCTTTGGAAGGGCCATCGAAGGTTCTGGAATTGGTGATCTAAGCTCACCGATCTTTGACTCAGGGCGTGGGAACGGTTTTGCTGCCCGGTATATTCTAGCTGCTGGCATCTTGCGGAGATTGGGATTGGAGGCATTGCAACAGTTGCTTTTGGACCTGGCGGGGCCGGTGGCGGGGGGGAACCATGTGCTAGCTTCTAATTGCAAGACGCAGCTGATGGGTGGGGGGTGTTCCTTTTTTGAGCCCTGGTGGAGGGAAGACAGCGAGCTTGGTGGTGGGTTTGGGGGGCATGGTTGTTCCCGTCCTCGCCTCTCCCTTTTCCGGGGTCTGGGGAGCAAAAATAGTTGAAGCGAGTGATTCAGTGTGTCAGATCTCAGGAGCGCGCGGGGCGGATGGTGGGGGNGTGGGGGCCGGTGGTGGTGGGGGAACCATGTGCTAGCTTCTAATTGCAAGACGCAGCTGATGGGTGGGGTGTGTTCCTTTTTTGAGCCCTGGTGGAGGGAAGACAGCGAGCTTGGTGGTGGGGTTGGGGGGCATGGTTGTTCCCGTCCTCGCCTCTCCCTTTTCTGGGGTCTGGGGAGCAAAAATAGTTGAAGCGAGTGATTCAGTGTGTCAGATCTCAGGAGCGCGCGGGGCGGATGGTGGGGGTGCGCACAGCGGGAGGCTGCCTGGCTTGGGGTGTCAAGAGAGCTGTGCTTCTGACCTCCTCGCAGAGGCCAAGTCTTCTTGAGAATGTGCAGGCAGGAAGATGTCTCGAGGTCACTGTGGGCTCCGAATGGTCTCTGGATGGTCCTTGGGGGAATGGCAGTAGACAGGGCCTTAAGCCCAGAGATGTTCTTGCAGGCCCCTCCTCTCTGCTGCCTGGCATTGGGTACCCATAGTTGTTTCTCTCTGAGTCCGGCCCGACCCAGGCTGTGATGAGGGACTCCAAGCAGCCCCTTCTAACTGCATTGGGATTCCCACCTCTCAGCCAGGTAGAGGACGCCTGTTTCCAGCACGGGGCCCCAGTAAAGGCCAAAATGGATGGGAGCTGGAATGACCCTGAAGGAAGGCTGGAAACGCATCTGTGCAAACCCCTTGAGGCTTCATTTCTCCTTTTCCTTGCTTCTTTTGTAAAGGATACTTACCCATGTATATCCCCAAGCCCAAAGCCACGGCAGCCAGGACTCCCTGATGGGTGCTCAGACTTGTGTGACTAAATTTGAATTTAGCTAGGACTTGGGGAGTCCCAGCTCCCATAGAGGGTTTCCAGGTCCCCCAAATGCTCTGGTGCAGTGACCCAACTGTGCCTCACACCCACTCACCCAGGGCTGGGGACCTGCCCTTGGGCTTGCAGGTTCTCATGGTGACTTACCGCGTCCACTTCCCTTTCTGCTTCGACTTATTGTTACATATTTTATAATGAAATGCAGAACGAGTTCTAGTCTTTGCTGGTTCCCAGAACTTGGTTATTAAAGACTAAGAAGAAGACAGGAACTAATACCTGTAGAGTGAAGGAATTTATTTTCCGAGTACCCCTCCCCGGGGACCCATATAGCTCCGAAACAGTAACAAAGAAGACTGCTTAGACTCTGTCTTGTCTCTTCGCCTGTCTCCCCCGCTGCCTACCTCGCCCCTTGTTCCTCCCCAAAAAGGAAGACAGAGAAAGAACACAGAGGATGGGAAAGCTAGGGCTTGTCGGGTGAGTACCCGCTGCCTGTCTCATTTAAGGTAGCACTCTGCTTCTTTCGAATAGGAAATTGCCAAAATGGATGTCATCGGCTGCTAATTAGATGTATTTTAACTGCAGGATCGTTTTACTAGCTAATATCCTTATTACGGTGCTTCACTGTGAACCCATGGTGGAGCTGTTAAAATAGGAGCCTGTGGCCCTGGCAGACAGCTCAGGGAGGCTGTGGGATCCATGGAGCCCTTTCCCTCTGTGGCCCCATACCCACGCCCGACTCCGTGCTGGAGTCTGAGTCCACTCGCCTCCCAGAGAGGTCCCCATCTTCCTCAGTGACTACTTGCCTTAGGTGATTTGACCAGGGCCCCAGTAGAGGAGGCCCTGAGCTCTCTGGGTTGAAGACCCTGAGAATCACACCCTCTCTTGCTTTAGAGGTCATGGTCCCCTGCTTTGGCCTCAAAGCACCAAATGACCACGTGCTGTAGATAGACCTGGGACCCCAGGCTGTATCCCTGATACGAGGTGCCCCAGACAGGCAGGCCAGAACCTCCAGCGCTGGGTTTTCNCTCTGGGTTGAAGACCCCGAGAATCACACCCTCTCTTGCTTTAGAGGTCATGGTCCCCTGCTTTGGCCTCAAAGCACCAAATGACCACGTGCTGTAGATAGACCTGGGACCCCAGGCTGTATCCCTGATACGAGGTGCCCCAGACAGGCAGGCCAGAACCTCCAGCGCTGGGTTTTCAAGTCTTAGCTGGTCTCCCTCCGTCTTCCCCTCTACCAAACCGGACCAGCGGCTCGCTCAGTCGGGTCCAACTCCTTTCGACCCATGGACTGTAGCCCACCAGGCTCCTCTGTCCCTGGGATTTCCCAGGCAAGACTACTGGCGTCGGTTGCCGTTTCCTTCTCCACTACCGAACCGGAAGGAGTACCGACTCCGCATCAGGGTTGGGGGGGGGTGCTGGGCTAGGACCAGAACCAGGATTCTTCAGTGAGAGCGCAGCATTTGACTTCCTGTGGTTCCTCTCTCTTTTTCTCTCCCCTCGACCCCCTCTGCCCTGCTTAGTACATAGCTTTTTTTTTTTTTTTAAATCATCCTTAAGACAAAGTAGCTGGCAAAATATTGAAGCGATCCGAAAGAAATGTTTTTATTTGCCCGCGTGCGAATTGGGTTATCTGCCTATCTTGTTTATGAAATTCGGGGCTGCCTTTCCTGCAGTCTGCTCGCCTCTCAAATCTTTCCCGGCTCCCATTTCCATATTTCTGCGTGCATGTTCTTTGTTAATCACTTGGCAAGTGCTTATTTGAATATTAAAAATTTCTTTAATCATCAAAGGCAGGAGCACAGTCTCATGAATATTCATATTTCCCCCCTCCTCAGACTGGTGTCTCGTTCATTACCCTGCAGTAAAAGCCAAACAGCCATCAATCGCCCTCATTATAGGCTCTGGCGTTGTGATTGGCTGCTGCTGCCCAGAGCTTTTTTTTTTCCCCCTCTTCTCCTATGAGCTGTCTTGTACCTGCCAGCAGCAGCACCCCCACCTCTAAAAAAAAATCAACAATGCAAGAATAAATTTCTCTGGTTGAAAAACAACTCTGCAAACTTGTCAAACAGTCCTCGTGGTTTGCTGCCACTGAAGTGGCCACGAGCGCTACCTGCCCCCACCTGCAAAAAAAAAACCAAAACAAAACAAGAGAACCAAACCAAACAACCAGGGGAAAAAAATGTGTGTGATGGTGGGGTGGGGGGGGGAGCGAAATTAAATAAATAAATAAAAAGGAAGAAACTTGAGCCTCAGAGATGAATATTTGTCAAGAGAGTTGACGTAAGTCTCATTTGCATAATGACTTTGTACTTCTGCATTAATAAAATTTGCATATGAAGCCATGTTAATTACTCCTGATCATGCTTTTTGCATTCATGCATAGTAATTTTCTCCGACTTGTGAGAATTAATGTCTTGGCGTGGGGGGAGGGGGCGCGGGGGCTGTCAGGTCTTGCCAGTGGTCCGCACTCACACACACTGGCTCCCTGTCTGTCTCCCCTCCTTGATCTATGACTCATTTTTGCACTACGGGTAGGAGTTAGGAGTTCTTGGCTTAAAAAATGTATCGATTGAAAGGCAGCAGTAGGGAGAAAAATATACATCTCCTGCACCCGTGTATTCTACAGCTCCTCTTTGCTAGCTAGAGGTCTGTAATCCTCCCATGTGGGAGGGGATACGAGGATGCAGCGATGGGAAAAAAGCGAGTCTTTGCCTCGAAACCAGGCTGGGGCTTTTCCAGGCAGTTTTTTGTGTCTGCCTGGTCGGTGTGGGCGTGTTTGCTGAGTACTGCGCATGTGTGCGGAGTGAGGGCGGAGGACCATCTGCAGGGACCCCCCTCCAGAAGGGACTTGGTCACAGACTCCCCCACCGGAGGGAGGCGTTCAGAATCTTCCGGATTTGAAGCTTCGGAAACGTTTTAGGGGTCTTGTTTCTGGACATTTTGTCCCTCCTTGTGTGCATGGAACGAGAGTCCCACCCCTCTGGGCTTTGTGGTTTCGGACATCCAGCCTCAGTTTCCTTGTTCGTGGACAGTAGGCGTCTGATAGCCATCTGATAGGAAAGCTGCTGGGCTTCAACGAGATGACATACGCAGCCATTTTTGGCTTCTCTTTCCTTTAAGGAAAGTGAACTTCCACTGACAAGGAGTGGAGCCAGCAGAGGTCTTATTTCTAAGCCACCTTGGATCCCTTGTAAAGCCGAGATGGCGTCTGGGCGTCCCTCCACCACANGCATAATGACTTTGTACTTCTGCATTAATAAAATTTGCATATGAAGCCATGTTAATTACTCCTGATCATGCTTTTTGCATTCATGCATAGTAATTTTCTCCGACTTGTGAGAATTAATGTCTTGGCGTGGGGGGAGGGGGCGCGGGGGCTGTCAGGTCTTGCCAGTGGTCCGCACTCACACACACTGGCTCCCTGTCTGTCTCCCCTCCTTGATCTATGACTCATTTTTGCACTACGGGTAGGAGTTAGGAGTTCTTGGCTTAAAAAATGTATCGATTGAAAGGCAGCAGTAGGGAGAAAAATATACATCTCCTGCACCCGTGTATTCTACAGCTCCTCTTTGCTAGCTAGAGGTCTGTAATCCTCCCATGTGGGAGGGGATACGAGGATGCAGCGATGGGAAAAAAGCGAGTCTTTGCCTCGAAACCAGGCTGGGGCTTTTCCAGGCAGTTTTTTGTGTCTGCCTGGTCGGTGTGGGCGTGTTTGCTGAGTACTGCGCATGTGTGCGGAGTGAGGGCGGAGGACCATCTGCAGGGACCCCCCTCCAGAAGGGACTTGGTCACAGACTCCCCCACCGGAGGGAGGCGTTCAGAATCTTCCGGATTTGAAGCTTCGGAAACGTTTTAGGGGTCTTGTTTCTGGACATTTTGTCCCTCCTTGTGTGCATGGAACGAGAGTCCCACCCCTCTGGGCTTTGTGGTTTCGGACATCCAGCCTCAGTTTCCTTGTTCGTGGACAGTAGGCGTCTGATAGCCATCTGATAGGAAAGCTGCTGGGCTTCAACGAGATGACATACGCAGCCATTTTTGGCTTCTCTTTCCTTTAAGGAAAGTGAACTTCCACTGACAAGGAGTGGAGCCAGCAGAGGTCTTATTTCTAAGCCACCTTGGATCCCTTGTAAAGCCGAGATGGCGTCTGGGCGTCCCTCCACCACATACCTNGGCAGCAGTAGGGAGAAAAATATACATCTCCTGCACCCGTGTATTCTACAGCTCCTCTTTGCTAGCTAGAGGTCTGTAATCCTCCCATGTGGGAGGGGATACGAGGATGCAGCGATGGGAAAAAAAGCGAGTCTTTGCCTCGAAACCAGGCTGGGGCTTTTCCAGGCAGTTTTTTGTGTCTGCCTGGTCGGTGTGGGCGTGTTTGCTGAGTACTGCGCATGTGTGCGGAGTGAGGGCGGAGGACCATCTGCAGGGACCCCCCTCCAGAAGGGACTTGGTCACAGACTCCCCCACCGGAGGGAGGCGTTCAGAATCTTCCGGATTTGAAGCTTCGGAAACGTTTTAGGGGTCTTGTTTCTGGACATTTTGTCCCTCCTTGTGTGCATGGAACGAGAGTCCCACCCCTCTGGGCTTTGTGGTTTCGGACATCCAGCCTCAGTTTCCTTGTTCGTGGACAGTAGGCGTCTGATAGCCATCTGATAGGAAAGCTGCTGGGCTTCAACGAGATGACATACGCAGCCATTTTTGGCTTCTCTTTCCTTTAAGGAAAGTGAACTTCCACTGACAAGGAGTGGAGCCAGCAGAGGTCTTATTTCTAAGCCACCTTGGATCCCTTGTAAAGCCGAGATGGCGTCTGGGCGTCCCTCCACCACATACCTCGGTGCACGTGTGTCTCTAACAGGTCCAGAGGGAAGCTGGCCTGGACCTAGAAGAAAGCGTCTTTTTAAAAGGAGTGACTTGCGGGGCTTTGTAGGGGGCCATCGCTGCCAGGTTGTAGCAGCAGTGGTGGTGGTGGTGGGGGGGCATAGGGAGTTAGGGAAAGTTCCAGAGCGGAAAATAAACGAATGATAGTGACGGTTATTGGGTGTTTACTGGTAGCCTGGCTTTGGCCAGGCGTGTCCTGACCTTCCTTAAAAGGCGAGGCTCTGAGACGGTGACTCAGCCCGGGTCACGCGGCCGGGAGATGGCAGGGCAGAAGCCGGACTCCGAGGCAGCGGGGCCTTTGCGCTCAGCGCTTCCTCTGCTCGCCTGTAGGTGCATAGTCTGGTCACACGGTCTCGCGTGCTCTATCCAGGGCATTCTGGATTCCCTGGCTGCACTTTGCGAGGTAGCCACGCCCATGGCTGGGAGGTGGTCTGGGGCAGATGCTGTGGCCAGTCTTCATGTCGAGCTTAAAAAAAAATTGAGCTAAGGTTCACATAATGAAAGACACACCAGTTTAGGGCGTGCAGTCGGTGGTTTGGAGTTTGTTCACAAGGCTGTGCAGCTATCAGCAGTCTCTGATGCCAGAGTGTCCCAGAGAAATCCTGTGCTCTTTAGCCCTGACCTCCTGCGACCCGCCCTGCTCCGGGCCCATGACAGCTACTCCTCTCCTTTTCCGTTGTCTCCTTGAATTTGCTCTTCTGGACACTTCCTGTCATCATACAATAGGTGGCTCCTCGTATCATCTTTGGCTTTTGCAGCTTCAGAAAGAGGCTGTTCTGGAGTGCCGCCTGTGGGCGGGGTTTTGATTTAAGCTGCTCTGGGTGGGATAGGGGGACCTCCCGCAGAGCAGAGGGGTCTTGTGAGAGCACCATGGGGGGCTGCTTAGAATTGGAAGCCCCCTCACTCTTGCTGTGCCCTCCTCTGCCTCCATGGAGCGGCTTCTCAGAGCAGGTGGACTTCGAGGAGGCCAGAAGTCTAGTGAGGTCACCCAGGAACCCCTCCGGGGGCCAGCCCGGCCCCCCNCTTTGCGAGAATATGTTGCCCATTAACTTTTAGAAAAGAGTTTATCTGGAGGAACGTTTTAGCTTCGGCTCTGGGAGGGAGTGAAACATTTTGGGGTGTTCGGGGTGGGGGGGGCGGGGCGCGCAGGGCAGGAGGCGGGGCTCAGCGCCCAGCTCTGGGGTTGGCGTGGCCACCTATTACACAGATGGGCAGACAGCGCAATGCAGCCACCGACCTGTGCTGTGCTGCCTCCCTTCTCCCTCCACAAACAAAACCCAAACTCCTGCTCCGGCCTGGGGTCCCTGGGATGTGCAGGCGGGGACCCCTCATCCCAGCCTCTCCTGCTTAATATCTCAGCAGAGCCTGATGTAAAAGACACTGAGGCTGCAGGAGCCTTGAAGCTGATACAGACATGGGTGGTGGCGGGTGCCCCACAGGGACCAGGAAAGGACAGGGTGAGTGCCCCGCCAGGGCAGGTTCCGTGTGTCCCTGCTTTGGCACCAGGTGNCTGATACAGACATGGGTGGTGGCGGGTGCCCCACAGGGACCAGGAAAGGACAGGGTGAGTGCCCCGCCAGGGCAGGTTCCGTGTGTCCCTGCTTTGGCACCAGGTGTGTTGCTGGCTTTCTCTTGACTTGAGCACTGAAAGGGAGACCTGTGTTTTTTGGGGGGGCAGGTTGTACTTTTAGCTGAAGCTGTCCCAAGGGGTGGCCCCTGTTAGAGATGCAGCTCTGCAGAGGACCGTGGGCAGCCCAGCCCCAGGCCTTCCTGCTGGTGGAATGGTGGCCTGCAGGCTTCAGCGCCCCTTCCTGTAATAGATGCTGATGTCATAGGTACCGGGCTTGGGTCCTGAATGCGCAGAGCAGAGACTGAATCACCCAGGAAGGCATCTGCATGGTTTGCAAAGAGGGCGGCTCCCTGTCCTGAGCTGCCCGGGTGCCCAGGGCGATGGGGCATTCTGTCCCAGCTCCATGGTCTGCGCTGTGACCCCTGCTTGCTGAGTGCAGGGCACCTGCTTCATCTGGGTGGCCGTGAGGCTCTCTTGACCTCCCGTAATTCAGCTGTTGGGGAAGGGGGTCGTACTGTTGACGGTCAGCCTGAGTGTTCATGACTGGACTCGGTCAAGTTGGTGCAGGAACAGGCGCTCCCTGGCAGTGGAGTTGCCTGGGGCTTGGCTCAGCCTTCTGCTGTGCTTAATCTCTGGCTCTGCTTAGAAGCTATGGCTGAGCGCGAGTTAATTAATCCCATTTTATAGATGGGAAAGCCAAGGCTCAGGGGGGGCCAGTAGCTGGGCACGGGCTGTGAACTGGGATTTGCCATCAGGCCATCTCCCAACAAGGCCACCCCTCTTCCCATTGGGCCATGCGCGCTAACGTCCTGGGGAATGTTCTTACTCTGTCCAGCTCAGCCACAGTGCAGCTCGCTTTCCTTGTAGGGAATGTGAACTGAGGGCCTACTGTGTGCTGCCCTGTGCTAGGCATGTGGTGTGCCTTCTTGAATTTAATCCTCATGGTCACCTTAGGAGGTAGTTTTCCTGTTCCCACTTTGTGGATGAGCCCCGGAGATGCAAGGTATCGAGGCTCCCATTCATTCGTTCACTCATTCTTGTGCAGTCCGAGGTGTGCGGGTCCCAGCCCTCCTGTAACTTGCAGTGTGATGGGCCAGGTGGTGGAGTGGGAATGGCGACCAGAGGGAGGGGCTGGGAGGGCAGAGGTGGGCTTTGAGCCCCGGTCCCCCAGCCTGCGCCTGCTTCCCCTTTGGTCTTGGCTCACCTGGCTCAGAGGCCTTCTTGGACTTTAGAACTTGATGCCATCAGGGCTCAGAACTTGTGAGCAGCCCCTGTGGTTGTTGGCAGTGCCAGGGAGCGGGGGCGAGATGGGGCTGTGTCTGTCCCTTGGGTCCCTGGGCCTCTCCTCCTGACCTGCTCAGGGGCTGGCTCTCAGCTTCGGACGCTCTGCCTCGATCCCCGATCTTTCCTCCCTGGGTCTGCGGTAATTAGCCTGCGGCAGGTTGTGCTATCATATTTTCAGAGCAGTGTCAGTACCTGAGAAATAGCCTGTTCCAGTGGTGTTTGTCCCTCTGTGGCTTCTGTCCCTGGTACTGGGCTGTTTGCTAAAGTGTTTTTAGTGCCTGTTTAATTAGTAGTTTGAATGGAGTCATTAAATTCCCAGTAACCCGTTAGGAAGAAGCGGTCCTCTATAAAGACGGAAAGGGGCTGCTGTCCTTAACTTTGTTTTGTCCCTTTTTGGATCAGGATGCACTGACCCGCTCTCTTCAAATTAATGTGGGAAACCCTAGTGTAACTGTGTTCACCCAGGTTAGGCGCATGCTGGTGAATGCATTCAAGGTTATTTATGGAAGGATGAGATTTTATGGGGGAGAAAATCACACAAGTATGTGTGTGTGTGTGTGTGTGTGTGTACCTTTCCCTCTGGGAGCACCCTAAACAGCCCTGCCTCCAGGACCCCAATGCCAGGTCTTCTGATCGTCACAGGAAGGAGAAGGGACTAGGAGTCCCCTTTGCTTTATGACTGTTGACTTGGGGGTGTTCCTGGAAACTGAAATGTCTTCCCTGGCAAATTCCACATACAAACTTCTCCAAGATGCCCGGGGAGTCAAAGCTCTGGGGCTCTGGTCCAGGCCCTGACTCCACCTGGATGGTGACTTGAATAAGTCATTTCCCTTCTCTGGACGTCAGTTTCCCCCCGTGGCCTTTCCAGGTGGCGCCTGTGGTAAAGAACCCGCCTGCCAATGTACCAGATGTAAGAGATGTGGGTTTGATCCCTGGGTCAGGGAGATCCCCTGGAGGAGGGCTTGGCAACCAACTCCAGTATTCTTGTCTGGAGAATCCCTTGGACAGGGGAGCCTGGCAGAGTCGGACACTACTTAAGTGACTTAACATGCATATATATATACATATGTTTGTATATATGTGTCCGACTCTTGTGACCCCATGGACTGTAGCCCTCCAGGCGGGCTCTGTCCGTGGGTTTTCCAGACAAGAATCATGCACTTGGTTTCCATTTCCTTCTCCAGGGCACTTTCCCAGACCGGGGATGGAACCTGCATCTCCTGCGTTGGCTGGCAGATTCTTTAGCGCTGAGCCACCAGGGAAGCCCATGTGGTACCCGCTGCTGCTGCTAAGTCGCTCCAGTCGCATCCGACCCTGTGAGACCCCATAGACGGCAGCCTACCAGGCTCCTCCATCCCTGGGATTCTCTAGGCAAGAACGCTGGAGTGGGTTGCCATTTCCTTCTGCAATGCATGAAAGTGAAAAGTGAAAATGAAGTCGCTCAGTCATATCTGACTCTTAGCTACCCCATGGACTGCAGCCTACCAGGCTCCTCCATCCAATGGGATTTTCCAGGCAAGAGTACTGGAGTGGGGTGCCATCACCTTCTCCGCATGTGGTACATATGTAGGATTTAAAAACCAGGCTCCTCTCTCATACTGATCTTCAGAGCAGAACATACTGATCAGTTTCGATTACTGAGATGCAGGGGTTGCCTGTGTGAGATTTGGCTAGGGTTCCCGAGGTGGGGTGAGGTTTTCAGAGAACCGTTGGGTTTTGGACTCCCAAACCTTTCCCTGATCTGCGGCTTCCATGATGGGGAGGCAGTCATTAGAAAGAGTATCAGACTGCANCGCATGTGGTACATATGTAGGATTTAAAAACCAGGCTCCTCTCTCATACTGATCTTCAGAGCAGAACATACTGATCAGTTTTGATTACTGAGATGCAGGGGTTGCCTGTGTGAGATTTGGCTAGGGTTCCCGAGGTGGGGGTGAGGTTTTCAGAGAACCGTTGGGTTTTGGACTCCCAAACCTTTCCCTGATCTGCGGCTTCCATGTTGGGGAGGCAGTCATTAGAAAGAGTATCAGACTGCGGAGTGAAGACAGCTTTGTCCTGTATGGCTGTGTGACCTTGGACAAGTCATTTCTACCCCTCTGCCTCCGTTTCCTCACCTGTAAAATGGGGTCATTGGAAGCGTGTTCTGAAGTTTGGATGAGGTCATGCTCGCCAGGTGCTGAGAACAATGCCTCTTGCTGAGCGAGCCCTCCAGACATTCTGATTCATGCACAAGCAGGATGAATCTCACATCATTATATCATTACCTGCCTGGCTCCATTTGGAATCTAACTTCAAGCTGGATCCCTAGTTTCCATTCTTAAAGGCATTTAGCCTCTTGGCTGGCTCAGGCGGTGTACCAGCTTTGGGAGGTGGTGAAGGAATTGAGAAACTTCATTGCATATTTAAAAGCCGCAAATGGTCATCAGCCACAGTGATTAATACATGTGCTTGGTGAAGTTCAAGGTCTCCAGCAAGAACACACAGGATCCTGGCTCGGGGAAGTGAAGTGTTTGGATTTAATAGAAGGAGTCAGTTGCAGTCATTAGTATATGCTGAAATCACAGGGCAATCTTGTAAAGTTAAATTCAATTTACTTTTCTACTGAAATTGTGCTGGCTGTGTTATTTAACCAGCCTGGGGTTTCCTGGCATGGGTTAAAAGGACAATAAAGATAAAAGAATACCTGTAAGTAAATAGTAGGGTTTCACAGTAGAATCTATCGTTTTTCTCCTCCTTCAATTATATCCCAGTGTTCATTTTGTGTTGGTTTTTATAACTGGAGCCTTCCAATGGGACGCCGTGAAGGAGACCACCCCAGCTGTGGAAGCTTGATGCAATTAATACAGTCTGTCTGGAAAGTGGCCTTATTTCTGGAAGTTTTATGTTAATGATATGGTCTGCGCTTTGCACACTTCATACTAGAACAAGAAGCAAGCCGTAGTTTCATTTCGGACTGGGTTTGATTAACACCGGAGGATCAGTGGGCAGCCACAGGGCGACGTGGACCAAGATGGCAGTGCTCACCAGGGCCCCGCTGGGGCACCGCCTCCATTCTGGGGCGGGGGTGGGTGCAGAGGCACCCTGCTGGGGCACGGGGGCCTCCATGGAGACCTTGGAGGGAGGGGTGAGTATGGGGTGAGGAAGAGAAGTTGAGTGTGGACGCCCGTGTGTGGACAGAAGCCCTCTGTCCGGGAAGGTTCCAGATACGCCCTTGCCTGTCTCCGGATTCTCGCTGCAGAGTCGCGTGCCTTGTGGGGTCTTTCTGGGCTCACCAGGTCCCAGGGGCTGTGGGGGGGTTAGCTAACTGTTGGAGGAAGGGCTCTCAGGGGAGTTATTGAAAATGTAAAGAGTCATCTGTATGCCCTGTGCTGATGTCTACATTGCTGGAGGGCGCCGGCCACCCCACCGTCGGTGGTGACTGGCGTCTGCACCGGTGTCTGTTTGCCGGCTTCCTGGGAGCTGTATGGCTCCCCGGTCAGAGGAAGCTGCCCCTCCAGCCTGGTGGAGGTGGCCAAGGGCGGCAGGGCTTGAGTGGACTCCAGGGAAGTCCCTTGTCCCCCAGAGCTGCAGACCTAGATCTCGTCCGACACCACCAGGCATCAGAGGGGGTTTGGGGGCCAGGAGGGGCCCGTGCTGCCTAGTGGGGGGCTGGGGCACCTACCCGTGTGGCTGTCCTTAGATAAAAGGAGGGTCCCGGCAACATCCCCGAGCGGAGGCTGCCGCACTGCCTCGCCAGATTCCACTTGCCTCTCCGAGCCGGCCCTTCAGACGTTCTGAAGGCAGAGCTAAATCAAAGAATTCTGTTCAAAATCCGCACAAGATGTTGCTGTTTTTCTGCTCTGACAGGAGAGGCATTTGGAAGTGCAGTTTCTTTCTTTCCCTTTTTTTTTTATAGCTGTCTTAAAAAGGAGTTTGGCTGTTTAGCACAGCTGGTGCTCATTACATTATGCACTGGCAATAAAATAGCATGTGTAATTAATTTTTAATGCAGCGCTGGGTGCAGCGCTTTAAAGCTGTTAGTGGATGAGAAGGACCAGCACTGGCCACCGACATCACAGATCTCAGAGAAGGGCGGCCACGTTCTGCAGCTTGAAAGGAGATCCGAACGGGGTGGAGGAGGCCGGGCGCCCTCTGCATGGATGGAGCGGCCCAGGAATGGGTCTGCCTCCAGTGACCGAAGACTTGAGTTAATTTTTTAATGATCTGGGACTAGGGGTCCTGAGAGATCATCTTACCCAACCCGTTCATCGTCCGGAGGGGGGACACTGAGGCATAGACTGGGGAAGACGCTGCAAGACGTGCTGTGGCCCAGCCCTGTCCTTCGCCCAGTGATGCCCACTAGACATCACTGTCCCTCTTGAGTTCATATTGGAAACTGGAGAGGGAAATTCATCATCTGGCTGAAGCCACGTGATACGTGCAGTTAGATTTGGCAACTGCTAGAATTTTTGTTTTGGGGAGCCCTGAACCTAGTCTCTTGGACTCCCAGTTTTGCCACCTGCGGTGGGGACCTGCGTCCATGTGTCCCAGCTTTGAGACTTTCTGTCGTTGTCCTTTGATTGCTGGCTGCCCCATCCCTTCTGTGGCTCATCTCTTCTGGGGCATGGATTTATGCCGTTGTGGCATAATTAAAAAATTAAATGCCGTTGTGGACACATATCGGTAGGAGCGCTGCAGGCATCGTGGGAGGCTCCAGAGATGGGACCATGCTCGCTCCTTGTTCTCAAGGTTCGCTGGTGTTAATATGCGACCCTGGGCTAGCTGCTGTCTTTCTCTAAGCCTCAGTTTACCCATCTGAGAAATGGGGACCCTAGAAGCACCCACTCTTCATCTCTGCCTTGGAGGGTCCCCTGATTGGCCTCCATCCTGGGTGGCCACAGCTGATTGCCAGCACGTGGGGAAGCACAGACAAAGGGAAATTTGGGGGGCAGGAAGGAGAAGCCTGGCCTTGGGTGCTCCATACCCTGGTGACTTGGTTGCTATCTCTTTGAACGTCTGTCCTGGGAGGCTTTCTTAGCAGGAATGAAAGAGGAGGAAGGCCCAGTGCCATCACTGCCCCTAAGACTTGCCACTGTGTCTCAGGGGCCTGACAGGACCCAGCACCGTTCTGGGCACTGTGCGTACCTCACTGAGGCACCCATCCTCGTGACAACTGGAAGGAAAGGCAGCCGCATCTTTTCTGTTTGGCAGACTGTTTTTTTTTTCTTTAATGTGACATGTGGGATCTTAGTTCCCCGGCCAGGGATTGAACTTGCAGCCCTCTGTAGTGGAGCGTCTTAACTGTGGGGCCACAGGGAAGTCCAGCCCCATCCTTTTGCTTATGAGGATACTGGGGCTCAGAGAGGCTATGGAACGCACCAGGGCTCACACAGCACACGAAGAGCGGAACTGAGATGAGAATGTGGATCTGGCCCACCCTGGAGTTGTTTTCTGGGCTGTCCCCTCCCCACCCCAGCACCCCTAACCCCCCAACACCA
>SJYW01011577.1:125394-153138 GCA_006410735.1 Raphicerus campestris | reverse complement strand
GGGCTCCAGGCCCCGAGCCCTTCCATCTTCAGGAGGTGCCCGGAGCTGCTGCATCTGGAGCCTTCGGGCATCAGGAGGAAGATGCCCTTGTGCCCGTTGTGCTGGTGGGCAGCCTCACGTCCTGCCTGCACAGGGCACTGGGCCGGGGGCCCTCCCTGTGCGGTGTTGCCAGGCGCCTCCGGGCGGGCCAGCCTGAGCAGTGCCTCCGAGACGGGAAGGGTTTGGTCCCCGCCACCCCATCGAGTTAGGACCTGCCTGGTGGACCTCAGACCGCACCCTTTCCTCTGACACCCTGGCCTCTGCCCAGGCCCATGGAGGGTCCACCCGGTGGCTGACGGTGGATTCTGGGAGACGGGGAGGCTGGTGGGGGGGTGGCGCTGGCTGGGGAAATCTTTATTTTTACTCTCGAGGTGGTGGTACTTGTTGTCAGCAGAGCAAAATGAGTGTTTCTTAGACAATGTTTCCCGGAGCCCAGATTCCTCAGAAGTGAAAATTAAGTTCCTCTATTAAATCATGAGTCATACTAGCCCAGATGAGAGTTGCTTTGGCGTTCCTCGAATTTTTGGAAGGGAAACCTCGCATTCACGTTAATCCTTTCAATTACACCTTATTGCTGAATAATCCGCCGGGCGTTCTGCATCGCAGCCCTCTGCCATCTGATCACAGTCGGGGCTTTGCAGGCAGCACCTGAGCGGAGCAGACCCAGGGCCCCTCTTTCCCTGGGTGTGGGCACACCTAGGTTGGCGCAGCCCTGCTGTTTAGCACTCCAGGGCCTCCTGCGTTCCTGGACTCATTGCACACCCTCTGCGAGGTCTCGGGGAACTAATTGCTGCCAGTGATTAATGTCCAGTTGAAAAGATTCCCTATCTTGTCTGCTTATATGAATAGGAAGCAGATGGATGTGGGGTGCAGTGGGCTCCCTGCTCTGTGCCTGGCCCTGGCACAGAATCTCAGGGTCCCCTCTCCCTCGTGTGTTTCCTGCTCAGGTGGTGGGTGCAGAAACTAGGCTAGGTTTTGTTCCTCTAAGAAACTGGTCTTGGGAATTTCCTGGTGGTCCAGTGGTTAGGCCTCTGCTTTTTCACCGCTGGATCCTGGGTTTGAGCCCTGATTGGGGAAGTAAGATCATGCAAGCTTCCAAGTGCAGCCTTAAATGAGAAAGAGAAAGCAAACAAGAAACTGGCCTTTGGATTTGGTATATCTTTCCTGGGAGCTTCCAGTGTCTTAAGTCCTAAACCAAGGTGGAGAGGTGTCCCTGGAGGGAAGGGGTGGACCCAGAGACTTCTTGTCTGCACCCCACTTTGAGGGAGCAAAACGAAGGTGGGTGGGAAGGATGGAGAATGCAGTGAGGCTGGGGTTAGCCCCCCGGGCTCTGGTCTCCTGTGCTGCCCACCTGCTCACCCTCTCACCAGGGACCTGGGCAACAGGCGGGCTGGCCTCCAGCCCCACATGAAGCTTGTCGGGGCAGGGAGGGAGGGAGGCGGGGTCCCCTGGGGAGTCGGCTGGGCCCTGGCAGGGAAACAGCAGCCTTGCATATTGAAGAAACTTGAGATTTGAGCCCTGTAGGGTGTTGCTGTCAGACCAACCTGGCGTTGCGTCTCTCTGGCTTGGGTGCACCGCTTGGTTTTTTGGAGATTTAGTCTTTTGTGTGTGTGGGTGTGTGTGAGGGGTCCATTCTGCTTCCGATTCCCTTTATTCTGCAAGGTGCTCCAGCCCGCCTGCTGCTCAGGTGAACCCCTGGGTATGAGGACGGTACTTTCGGACACATCTGAGAAAGACCGAGATGGAAGGGGATGGGGAGATGGACCTGAAGTCAGTGACCCGGATAGGGGAAGATTCTTGCTTTGGAATTGGACGTGGAGTGTGGTTTCTTAAGTTTGGAATCATCACATCTTTTGGGGGATGTATGTGGTGGAATAAGAGTGGGCACAAGTTCAAGTTCATTTACCTCTGTCAAGTTGAAGTTTCCTGTTTTTATGAGTAAGAAGACATGTAGACCATGAGAAGCACAGGCTGGAAAAGCAGGTTGTTTATCCATTAAATTTCCCAGAAAATAAACAAGGGTTTAGAATGGAGGTACCCATGGTGGAAGACGCAACGGTGGGTTAGTTTTTGAAGAGAACCTCTGGGCTGGAGATGGGCTAGCATGTCAGAGCCTCCGGACCCAAAGCAGCAGGTCTATTTATGTTAGGAAGATCGCCCTGGGGAGTAAGGGCTGTGGACTTGAGTATCCAGGAGGCATGTGTGTGTGCAGGCATGTACAACAAGCATATGCATACATGTATCTGCGTGTGTGCATGTCTGTGTGTTTGCATGTATGGATGTGTGTGCATACATGTGCATGCATGGTGCGTCCACTCTCCACCCTGAGGACCAGGCTCCGTGGCCAGCTTCTCTGATGCTTTGTGGAGGGCCAGGGAGCAGTGAGACAAGCACAGGACCAAGAGGGGGTGAGGTGCCCAGATGATGCCCTCGTGCATGACCGTGGGCCCTCTTGGGGACCCTGGATCTTTCTCTTCTGGTGCACGCTGGGTGAGCAGAGAGCCCTACTGGGGAGTCTCCAGGCGTGGGCCTGTCCCAGCTCTGCCCCTTGCTAACTGGAGGATGGTGGTCCTTCACCTTGGTCTTGTAGCCTGGGTTTCCTCACTTACTGAACGGAGGTGAGGGAGCTACTTAGGTTCCAGTGTGTGCACGGCGCTTAGCACGGGGCCTGGCACTGAGGCCCCAGGAAGCGCACCTTTGCCTATGCTCCTAGGACTATCATTGTCATTGTCGGTAGAAGAGAAGGTGTCTTCTCCTTCTCCACAGTGACCAGGGCTGAGGGTAGCTGGGCTGAGGGAGAGCGTGGTGATAAAGGCTGGATCTCTGCCCTGGATCCGCCCCATGCTGTGTGTGGAGACCCCAGGCTTTGGAGTACCCAAGTGTCCCTGCTGGACCAGTGTGAGCTGCTCTGAGGGGCTTGCCTGGACCTCCTCATAACTCTTGGGAAGCTGTGTCCTCAGTACCCTGCTTGGGAGCCCCTGCCCTCTGCCAGCTTCCCAGTCTTGCTCCCTGTGTCTCCACCCTTGAGAGGCCCTCTGCACTTTGCCATGAGCCCAGTTCTCAGGATGGTGGTTTCTTGGTCCTTGGGTGCAAGCTACTTGGGTCCTCTGGGAGCCTGTTCCAGACCCAGAGCGAAGGGGCTGAAGCCAGGGAGGTGGCTAGCTGAGCAGAGAGATCTAGTCTCTGTTATTTCTCCCTGGAGAAAACCTTCTCTGTAAACACCTGCAGGCAAGATGGACTAGAAAACCCGTGACCTTGTGTTTATTGTTGGCTGGTAAAGTTCAGAATTGATGCTTTTGAACTGTGGTGATGGAGAAGACTCTTGAGAGTCCCTTGGATGGAGAAGACTCTTGAGAGTCCCTTGGACTGAAAGGAGATCAAACCAGTCCATTCTAAAGGAAATCAGTCCTGAATATTCATTGGAAGGACTGATGCTGAAGCTGAAGCTCTAATACTTTGGCCAGCTGATGCGAAGAGACTCTGATGCTGGGAAAGATTGAAGGCAGGAGAAGAAGGGGCAGACAGAGGACAAGATGGTTGGAGGGCATCACTGACTCAATGGACATGAGCTTGAGTAAGCTCTGGGAGCTTGAGTAAGCTCTGGGAGTTGGTGATGGACAGGGAAACCTGGCATACTGCAGTCCGTGGGGTCACAAAGAGTTGGACATGACTGAGCGACTGAACCACAGTCGTTCAGAGATTTATGGAATTTTAGGCAACTCTTCTTCCTCCCCTCCCTGGTCTTGGCCATTCTTCTGGACCAACTGCCTCAGCTTTCCTATTTTCTATAATCCGTGTTCTGTCTGTGTTTATTTCTCTCTGAAGGAATGCTGTTGTCCAGAGATGTGTTAAGATCAGGTGTATATATAGCATTTGCACCTCCATGGCCCCTTGCTGTACCCGTGGCAGACATTATTAGTCAATCATAGCACCTCTCTCCTTTGGGCCTGGGCCTGGAAGGGCAGTCACTGCTAGTCGATCGCATCAGCCCAGAAGTTGAAATTTCATTTCCACCCTGGCATGACTTTGCTGTGAGGGAATATGATGGGCGAGGAGACACACCTTGCCCCATTTCCTCATTGCTTGAGGGGAACCTCTGGGTCTTGTGGGTCTTTCTGGGTTCACTGGACACCTTGGGGGAGGTAGTTGAGAGGCCTTGGCTTAAATGTAGTTGTAAAGATGATAGCTGCCTTGCTGTGGGCTGCTGTGTGTTGGGGCTAGTCTGACGCTCTGGGGCAGTGATGTGGTCAACATGCAGAGAGGGAAAGGCCTGGCCTTTCCTCCCACCTCCCAGAGCTGCTGCTGGGCTCCACGCCTTGCACCAGGCTGCCTGTGGTAGCTTCGTTTGATAAAATACTCGAGTGTTCTGAAGGGCACTGACCGAGAGGCAGAGAGGACGGTTGACCCAGCCAGTTAAATCCCAGGCCTCTCTCCTGAGCTGCAGGTGAGCTCATGGAGCTCATTGGCGTCCTGGCCCCACCTTGCTCTCCCGGGTCTTGCTCTGACTCAGCTGCCTGGAGAAGTGGGCACTGGTCCACCAGAGGCCGAGGATTCCCCCCACCCAGCACCCATGGACCTGTGTCGCCGGTCCCTGATTGAGATTATTGTGATCCCTAGGGGGCGGGTGCGGGAGTGTGGCCGCCTGCTTCTCCCTGCTGCTCGTCACAGCTGCTGCAGGCTGGGGAGGCCCTCCTGCTGACCTGATCCTGGTTTGGGACTTGGCTTGTTCTGTCACATGGCCTCCGTAGTCTCCAGGGGTTTCCACCCCAGAGCCGTGGCCTGCTCTTGAGTTGCCTGAGAATTCCCTGCTGATGTCAGCGGAGGCTGTATGTTTTGATCAACAAGAAGAGTTTTGGGGTCTAGTAAGAATGTGACCTGAGAGAGATGGGGGCTCTCTGGGACCCATCTTTCCAACTTTTTACCTCCTGAATCCTCATCATAGCCTCCCTGAGATGGGGTGGCTACTCCCATCTTACAGATGTGGAAACTGAGGCTCAGATGGGTAGAGGATCTCCTGTAGAACCATGAGGGTATGAAGCAGCAGCAGAGGGAGGCTCATCCCAGGTTTCTAGAGCCCCAGCCCTCTTTCCCTCCCTCTAGACGTAGTAAAGAATCTGCCTGCCAACGCAAGAGACACAAGAGACACCAGTTCAATCCCTGGGTTGGGAAGATCCCCTGGAGGAGGGCATGGCAACCCACTCCAGTATTCTTGCTTGGAGAATCCCTTGGACAGAGGAGCCTGGTGGGCTACAGTCCATGGGATTGCAAAGAGCTGGACATAACTGAACTTACACACACTCACTCACTCACTCAGACCTAGTTTGAAGCCGCCTCCCTCCCATGCAGCTGTCTCTGCTCTCTGTCTGCAGGGAGCTGCTCCTTCTCTCCTCTTGGGTGTCCTGGCCTGGCTGCTGGCTGTGGTGTAGGTTCCTGCTGTGTGTCTCGTCTACCTCCCCGCCCCTCCGCCTCAAGACTGAGGCAGGGACCACTCAGTCACTTCTGCCTCTCCGACGTGAGCATCCTGCCGGGCTCACTGAAGGGGCCTGCTGAGGTCTGGGGGATGAGTGGGTGGACAAGCAGAGTGGTCCTTCCAGCAAACACCCCTTCATGCCGCCCATGGTGCCCCGGGCCAGGAGTGCCTCAAACAAGTCCAACTGAATTCTGGGTAGAGGCTCTGCCCCCAGCCCCCCTGGATGGGATGGAGGCAGCTGGGCAGGTCACTTCCCAGGTGAGTGCTATTAACCAGAATTCCCAAGTTGAGCCAGAGGGAGCCCCAAAGCCCCTCTCCTCTTGTTAAACACAGCCCTGTGCTAGGCTTGGCTTGGGTTAGTCTCCCTGTCTGCGTTGCGAAGGAATGGCTCTTTTATTACCTCTGCACTTGGGGAGACCTTGAGAAAGCCAGGTGTAGTGGCAGCAACCGCCTGATAAACTCCGAGTAAGCAACGCCGTGATTGGTGGATGGTGTCCCCAGAGACGCCGGCCTCTGTGGGGGGCAAGCCCCTGTCCACACCTGGGATCCGGGGCTCAGTGAAATCCCAGGGTCTGTGGCCAACACTCTCGTGACACCCTATGGGCTTTTCTGCAGGGGGAAGGGGTGGCAGCCTTGGCTGAGCTCAGGTTCAAACTGTACTGCTTAGGAGGCCAAGGGACTGGACCCTGAGCTCTTGCTTTTAGGTGCCGGGACCCTCTGGAGTGCCCAGGGTGAAGTAAACTTCTCTGGTGCCTACCTCCCAGAGCTGCTGCTGGGCTCCACCCCTTGTACCAGGCCGCCCGCTGCAGCTTCGTTTGATGAAATACTTGAGTGTTCCGAAGGCTGCTGCTGTGGCATTGGTGTGAGGGCGTTAGCTCAGGGTCACCCCGTCCATGCACCTGGTTTCCAGGTGGAGCCGTGAGATGCTGGAGCCTGGCCAGAACCCCATCGTTCAGCCCTGGTGGTGGCTGGGGAGTATCTGAGCTTGGCCTCCGGGGCTCCTTTCTGGGCCCTGGGTATCTCTGCCCTTTGGCCTGGCTGCACTCTGCCCGGCAAGCTCCGGAGTCACTCTGGGCAGCCCGTTTACTCCCACAGAGACGCATCCCTGGGATGGGATTGGCTGTGCTGGGCGGCAGTCAGTACACACCTCTGGACTAAGCCCTTCACCGGGCACCCTTGTGTGGAGGAGCAGGAGGCTCCCAGGGCATGGCCTGTGTTTGTGTCTTTGTGTTTTGTGTTTTCATCTCCGGGTCTTATCCCCCAGACCCTGCCCAGGAAGGTCTGAGTGCATGAGTGTCTTGCCCGTCAGAAGCTGGTAGGGCACTGGAAGAGACCACAGTAAGTGTCTGGAGCTCACCCAGCTTCATTCAGGGTTTTCTGGTCCAGAGGACTCAGCTGGAGGAAGTTGAGATTGAAAGGGAAGAAATGGGGCTCCCTTCCCTGGGTGAATTCTGAGAATGGGGTCTCTGCAAAGGCTTATCATGGTGCAGAGGGACCCCTGAGCTGCAGCGTCTTTCTGTCCTCATGCTCTTTTTCTGTTTAATATTTATACCATTGCCGCTTCCATAATGAAGGAATATGGAATCTCTTACTTTAAGTAAACCAGTAACAGAAGCATTAGAATGATGATGAAACAACAGGAGTCCTACCTTCAAGGGATGGGGAAGGTTGTTCCAGTAACCCACAGACTTTAGTTCTGAGCTTCCTGGCAGCCTTGGCAAAAAGGGAGACATGATGAGTTCTGATTTGTTTATGAAAGGAAGCATAATGGTTTAGGACAGAGAGATTTTTGCTTCAACTTTAAGTCTGGGAGACTTGATCACAGGGCTTTTTTTTTTTTTTTTTTTTTTAAGATAAGATAGGGCTTTATCTGAGATAAAGGTCCAGATAGTAGATATTTTAGGCTCTGTGGGCCCCAACCGTCTCTGCTGCAGCTACTCAGCTCTGCCATCACAGGGCAAGAGCACCCATGGATGATGTGTATTGGATGAGGGTGGCTGTTTCAATAGAACTTTATTTGCAGAAACAGCAGCCAGTCCATGACTTGTAGTTCCCGAGATAAGGAACAGTGAATATCGCAGGGACGGATCACGGTGGCATTTTAGCACACAGAAGTAGAGACAGGTTCTCAGACTGACGCCGGTAGAAGTTGAGACAAAACATTATTCACACACTAAATGGCACCGTCAGAACCGTCTTGTTCTTGGGGGCTGGTGCTCTTATTCCACATCCCCAGACGTCATTCTGCTTCTTCGTCCCTAGAGAGAGAATCCGGTGAAGGATCCCAGTGGCTCCAGCTCCGGGCAGGTGAGCCTCGCTGGCTCGTGTGTTCCCTTGCCAGAGCAAGGAAGGTTCCCTTCCTCAGGTGTTAAGGCAGCCCTGGTCCTACAGGCNGTTGAGAAAAAGTAGAAGAAGAAGAAGGTGAGAAGAAGAAAAAGGCGAGCAGAAGAAGAAGAACAAGAAGAAGGTGAAAAGAAGAAGAAGAAGAAGGAGAAGAAGAAGAAGGTGAGGAAAACAAGAAAAAGATGAGAAGAAGAAGAAGAAAATGAAGAACTAGAAGAAGGTTAGAAGAACAAAAAGAAGTTGAGAAGAAGAAGATGTTGAGAAGAAGAAGGTAAGAAGAAGAAGTAGAAGAAGAAGGTGAGAAGAAGAAGAAGAAGAAAAAGAAGGTGAGAACAAGAAGAACAAGAACAAGAAGAAGGTAACAAGAAGAAGAAAAGGTGAGAAGAAAAAGAAGAAGAAGAAGAAGGTGAGAAAAAGAAGAAGAAGTTGAGAAGAAGAAGAGGAATGTGGGAAGAAGAAGATGAGAAGAAAAAGAAGAACGTGAGAATAAGACGAAGAAGGTGAAGAGAAGAAGAAGGTGAGAAGAAGAAGAAGAAGAAAAAAAAGAAGAAAGTGAGAAGAAGAAAAAAAACAAGAAGAACGTGAGAATAAGAAGAACAAGAAGATGAGAAGAATAAGAAGAAGGAGGTGAGAAGTAAACAAGAAGAAGAAGTTGAGACGAAAAAGAAGAAGGGGAGAAGTGGAAGAAGGTGAGAAGAAAAAGAAGAAGAAGAAGAAGTGTAGAAGAAGAAGAAGAAGGTGAAAAGAAGAAGAAGAAAAAGAAGAAGGAGAAGTAGAAGAAGAAGAAGAGGAAGAAGACGAAGAAGCAGATGCAGAAGAAGGAGAAGAAGAAGAAGAATGTGAGAAGCAGAAGAAGAAGACGAGAAGAAGAAGAAGGCGAGAAGAAAAAGAAGAAGGAGAGAAGAAGAAGAAGAAGGGGAGAAGAAGAAGAAGAAGNGCCCCAGCCCTCTTTCCCTCCCTCTAGACGTAGTAAAGAATCTGCCTGCCAACGCAAGAGACACAAGAGACACCAGTTCAATCCCTGGGTTGGGAAGATTCCCTGGAGGAGGGCATGGCAACCCACTCCAGTATTCTTGCTTGGAGAATCCCTTGGACAGAGGAGCCTGGTGGGCTACAGTCCATGGGATTGCAAAGAGCTGGACATAACTGAACTTACACACACTCACTCACTCACTCAGACCTAGTTTGAAGCCGCCTCCCTCCCATGCAGCTGTCTCTGCTCTCTGTCTGCAGGGAGCTGCTCCTTCTCTCCTCTTGGGTGTCCTGGCCTGGCTGCTGGCTGTGGTGTAGGTTCCTGCTGTGTGTCTCGTCTACCCCCCCGCCCCTCCGCCTCAAGACTGAGGCAGGGACCACTCAGTCACTTCTGCCTCTCCGACGTGAGCATCCTGCCGGGCTCACTGAAGGGGCCTGCTGAGGTCTGGGGGATGAGTGGGTGGACAAGCAGAGTGGTCCTTCCAGCAAACACCCCTTCATGCCGCCCATGGTGCCCCGGGCCAGGAGTGCCTCAAACAAGTCCAACTGAATTCTGGGTAGAGGCTCTGCCCCCAGCCCCCCTGGATGGGATGGAGGCAGCTGGGCAGGTCACTTCCCAGGTGAGTGCTATTAACCAGAATTCCCAAGTTGAGCCAGAGGGAGCCCCAAAGCCCCTCTCCTCTTGTTAAACACAGCCCTGTGCTAGGCTTGGCTTGGGTTAGTCTCCCTGTCTGCGTTGCGAAGGAATGGCTCTTTTATTACCTCTGCACTTGGGGAGACCTTGAGAAAGCCAGGTGTAGTGGCAGCAACTGCCTGATAAACTCCGAGTAAGCAACGCCGTGATTGGTGGATGGTGTCCCCGGAGACGCCGGCCTCTGTGGGGGGCAAGCCCCTGTCCACACCTGGGATCCGGGGCTCAGTGAAATCCCAGGGTCTGTGGCCAACACTCTCGTGACACCCTATGGGCTTTTCTGCAGGGGGAAGGGGTGGCAGCCTTGGCTGAGCTCAGGTTCAAACTGTACTGCTTAGGAGGCCAAGGGACTGGACCCTGAGCTCTTGCTTTTAGGTGCCGGGACCCTCTGGAGTGCCCAGGGTGAAGTAAACTTCTCTGGAGCCTACCTCCCAGAGCTGCTGCTGGGCTCCACCCCTTGTACCAGGCCGCCCGCTGCAGCTTCGTTTGATGAAATACTTGAGTGTTCCGAAGGCTGCTGCTGTGGCATTGGTGTGAGGGCGTTAGCTCAGGGTCACCCCGTCCATGCACCTGGTTTCCAGGTGGAGCCGTGAGATGCTGGAGCCTGGCCAGAACCCCATCGTTCAGCCCTGGTGGTGGCTGGGGAGTATCTGAGCTTGGCCTCCGGGGCTCCTTTCTGGGCTCTGGGTATCTCTGCCCTTTGGCCTGGCTGCACTCTGCCCGGCAAGCTCCGGAGTCACTCTGGGCAGCCCGTTTACTCCCACAGAGACGCATCCCTGGGATGGGATTGGCTGTGCTGGGCGGAGTCAGTACACACCTCTGGACTAAGCCCTTCACCGGGCACCCTTGTGTGGAGGAGCAGGAGGCTCCCAGGGCATGGCCTGTGTTTGTGTCTTTGTGTTTTGTGTTTTCATCTCCGGGTCTTATCCCCCAGACCCTGCCCAGGAAGGTCTGAGTGCATGAGTGTCTTGCCCGTCAGAAGCTGNCCAACACTCTCGTGACACCCTATGGGCTTTTCTGCAGGGGGAAGGGGTGGCAGCCTTGGCTGAGCTCAGGTTCAAACTGTACTGCTTAGGAGGCCAAGGGACTGGACCCTGAGCTCTTGCTTTTAGGTGCCGGGACCCTCTGGAGTGCCCAGGGTGAAGTAAACTTCTCTGGAGCCTACCTCCCAGAGCTGCTGCTGGGCTCCACCCCTTGTACCAGGCCGCCCGCTGCAGCTTCGTTTGATGAAATACTTGAGTGTTCCGAAGGCTGCTGCTGTGGCATTGGTGTGAGGGCGTTAGCTCAGGGTCACCCCGTCCATGCACCTGGTTTCCAGGTGGAGCCGTGAGATGCTGGAGCCTGGCCAGAACCCCATCGTTCAGCCCTGGTGGTGGCTGGGGAGTATCTGAGCTTGGCCTCCGGGGCTCCTTTCTGGGCCCTGGGTATCTCTGCCCTTTGGCCTGGCTGCACTCTGCCCGGCAAGCTCCGGAGTCACTCTGGGCAGCCCGTTTACTCCCACAGAGACGCATCCCTGGGATGGGATTGGCTGTGCTGGGCGGCAGTCAGTACACACCTCTGGACTAAGCCCTTCACCGGGCACCCTTGTGTGGAGGAGCAGGAGGCTCCCAGGGCATGGCCTGTGTTTGTGTCTTTGTGTTTTGTGTTTTCATCTCCGGGTCTTATCCCCCAGACCCTGCCCAGGAAGGTCTGAGTGCATGAGTGTCTTGCCCGTCAGAAGCTGGTAGGGCACTGGAAGAGACCACAGTAAGTGTCTGGAGCTCACCCAGCTTCATTCAGGGTTTTCTGGTCCAGAGGACTCAGCTGGAGGAAGTTGAGATTGAAAGGGAAGAAATGGGGCTCCCTTCCCTGGGTGAATTCTGAGAATGGGGTCTCTGCAAAGGCTTATCATGGTGTAGAGGGACCCCTGAGCTGCAGCGTCTTTCTGTCCTCATGCTCTTTTTCTGTTTAATATTTATACCATTGCCGCTTCCATAATGAAGGAATATGGAATCTCTTACTTTAAGTAAACCAGTAACAGAAGCATTAGAATGATGATGAAACAACAGGAGTCCTACCTTCAAGGGATGGGGAAGGTTGTTCCAGTAACCCACAGACTTTAGTTCTGAGCTTCCTGGCAGCCTTGGCAAAAAGGGAGACATGATGAGTTCTGATTTGTTTATGAAAGGAAGCATAATGGTTTAGGACAGAGAGATTTTTGCTTCAACTTTAAGTCTGGGAGACTTGATCACAGGGCTTTTTTTTTTTTTTTTTTTTTTAAGATAAGATAGGGCTTTATCTGAGATAAAGGTCCAGATAGTAGATATTTTAGGCTCTGTGGGCCCCAACCGTCTCTGCTGCAGCTACTCAGCTCTGCCATCACAGGGCAAGAGCACCCGTGGATGATGTGTATTGGATGAGGGTGGCTGTTTCAATAGAACTTTATTTGCAGAAACAGCAGCCAGTCCATGACTTGTAGTTCCCGAGATAAGGAACAGTGAATATCGCAGGGACGGATCACGGTGGCATTTTAGCACACAGAAGTAGAGACAGGTTCTCAGACTGACGCCGGTAGAAGTTGAGACAAAACATTATTCACACACTAAATGGCACCATCAGAACCGTCTTGTTCTTGGGGGCTGGTGCTCTTATTCCGCATCCCCAGACGTCATTCTGCTTCTTCGTCCCTAGAGAGAGAATCCGGTGAAGGACCCCAGTGGCTCCAGCTCTGGGCAGGTGAGCCTCGCTGGCTCGTGTGTTCCCTTGCCAGAGCAAGGAAGGTTCCCTTCCTCAGGTGTTAAGGCAGCCCTGGTCCTACAGGCTTGCTTCCTGTAAAGGGCTCCCCTCGCAGGGTGACCTTGACGTTCCTTCAGCAGCTTCTTCCGCAAAGGAAAGGTGTTTGAAGGAAGACCTTGGGGCTGGCTTTATGGCTCCACAGTGATTAAGAGGTAGTTGGGCTAATTTTTTTTTTTTTTTGATGGTTGGAGGCAATAGATTTCTGTGAATTCTGCTCATTACCACTTACGCTCAGTTTGCTTATTAACTTATTCCTGACCTCATTCTATAAGGGCTGCGGAGGGGCAGGACTGCATAGATATACTTTGAGCCCCTTTACCTTCTCTGGAAAGTGGAGGTTTGTAAAGCTTCTGGGGTGGGGCCTGGCACATAGGCGGTGTGGAAATTCACTTTTCCCCTTTCCCTAGATGTCTGTGTGGCCGACACCCTACAGGGTGGCTGCTTTTAGCTAACTGTTGTCAGAAGTGACTGGTGTAGGCTTTGGGGAAAATCCTTGAATTTCCCCAGACTGTGTGCAACCTGGATGGGGCACCCAGAGTGGATGGGGGCTCTCCATGGGCCCAGCTGGCCCTGGTGTCTGTGTTAGAGTTATTCCTGGAAGCTCACTTTTGGGGTCTGGAGAATCACTGGCCACACCACCCTGAAGAGAAGCCTGAGTACCCACCACACTTACCTTCCCAGGACAATCCCACTGTTCCTTCTAGGACCCGTTTTAGTTCTCCCTTTCCGCTGCTGTGAAAAATCACATTTCATTAAGCAACAATCGTTTCATCCTCCCTTTAAAAGTAATTTGATGGAGGTACATCTTCTGAATCCCTGCCCACAGGTCTGGGGCCTGGCTCACCTGTCCTGTCCCAGGTACCCTTGATAAGAGAAGCTGTCACACCATATGGGCTAAAGTTAGGGCCCAAACCAAGTAACTTGTACTTCCCTAGTGGCTCAGACAGAAAGGCATCTGCCTACAATGCCGTAGACCTGGGTTCAATCCCTGGGTCGGGAAGATCCCCTGGAGAAAGAAATGGCAACCCACTCCAATACTCTTGCTTGGAAAATCCCATGGACGGAGGAGCCTGGTGGGCTACAGTCCACAGGGTCGCAAAGAGTCGGATACGACTGAGCGACTTCACTTCAAGTGACTGTGTTCATGTTGCCCGTGTGGTCTTACTGGGGATGAGTTCGTGAGTTTATTAAGGTGTTTCTGTTTTTTGTGTGTGTGTGCATTTTTGACCTTTTTGAACAAGGCATGTACTTTATGGCCACCTTCAGGGGCCCAAGGGAGTGACCAGGATGTTAACTCTCGGTTTAGTCTGAAACATTTCTTCCCCCACTTGGGCTCAAGCTCTCCCTCTGCCCGGGTTCATGGGAGGAAGGCAGGCAGTCACCTTTCCAGGAGAAGGGTCAAGACTCTTTGTTAGGCACGTGGCCGTGTCTGGCTCCCAGCTGCCCAGCCCTGGCCTCGTCACTGGGGCTGCACTGAGCAGCGCTGGGGTGAGCAGTTCAGGGGTCAAGGTGGGCACTGGCTGACGTGTGTGGAGCCGTGTCAGGGGGGAAAGGGTCTCTGTGCAGCCCTTACCTGTATGCTGCTGGGATGAAATGCCGGGGCGGGGAGCAAAGTCCTGGGTCCCCCACCTGCCTTCCTGCCACCATGCCTCTGTGCCCACCCTGCGCTGCAGGGTGAGACGCCTTCTGTCACTGCAGACAGGGGGGGCTCAGGGCGCTCAGCTCAGGGCGCTCAGCTCAGGCCAGCTAGGGCTTCACCGAAGCCTCAGCCTCTGTCCTGTGCCAGGGAGCATGCAGCCTTCACCCCCAGACCCCCGGGAATGGCCAGTTCTCCAGAGTTTCCCAGGGGCCACCCCACAGCTGAGGCTTGGATCCTGTCTGCAGCAACTGCCCAGGATCGAACTGTCACCCCCTCCTTTATCTGCACACCCCACCATCCTGCCCGAGGCAGCCTTTTCTGTTCCAAGGTTAGCTTGGACTGAGTGGGGTCCCAGAGGGCCCATGCTCTGAGGACTGGGCAGGGCCTGGAGATCAGGGGCAGGGGCAGTGATCCCATCCAGGGGAAGAAGCCTTTCCATCTGCAGGGTCTTGGGAAGACTGGGTGGCCGCGTGGTACCTGGGACCTTTTGGCCATGTCCATTGATGGGGGTGAGAGGCACTGGGGTGGGGGTGCTGCAGAGGATTGATCAGGTCTCCAGGGGCAGAGGTGCTTGCCTCCTGCTGGGCTGTAATGCGTGTGTAACGTGTGTGTGTTGGGGGGGGTCCTGTTATAATTGCATGCCCTGCCCAGCTCAGGGCCTGGGGACTCTGCACCATTTACACACTGTTTACACCCATGATGCTGGGAAAGATTGAAGGTGGGAGGAGAAGGGGACAAAAGAGGATGAGATGGTTGAATGGCATCATTGACTCGATGGAACTGAGTTTAAGTAAGCTCCGGGAGTTAGTGATAGACAGGGGGGCCTGGTGTGCTGCAGTCCATGCGGTCGCAGAGAGTCGGACACGATTGAGAGACTGAACTGAGTAACCAACTACAGCCATGACGGTGGGATGTGCGGTGGTGGACCGTCTGGTGGGTCCTTGCTCACGTGGCTGTCGAGGCCTGTTCTGCCTACTGGGGCTGCAGGGATGAGTGCGGGGCTGCTGGGCAGTGGAATAGCCACTGCCTTTCCCCTCGGTGGCCAGGAACCTTTTTCCCATCTCTGAGCCTCAGTTTCCTCCTCCAGGAAGTGGAGAGTTAATTGAGATGACGTGTGGAAGGGATCAGTCTGGTGTCTGGGTGTGCTGGAGGCTTGGGGAAGGCAGCTTTCATCTGTTCTGTCCAAGTGACCCAGCGGTATTGGACGGCCGAGGACAGGGACCAGGGGAGGCCCCGTGATTCTCCCTGGACATAGCTATGCAGTGGCTGCACCTGCCGCAGAGCACTCGGGCTATGCGGCCCTGGGTTCGTGGTGGAGGGTGGGGGAATTGTCTGCCTGGCTCCCCCTGCAGCCAGAGACCCAGGCCCAGGGAGGAGAAGGGTCTTGTTCAGGCCCCTCTGTGTTCTGGGCAGTGGGATGCGGAGACAAGGGATGTGATCCCTGGAGACAGCAGGTACAGGACCAAGAGACTGTGTGATGCGACCAGGGACCATCAAGGGAGGCTGAGAGCTCTGCAAGCATGTCTGACCCGGAACATGAAGGCGGCCATGAGTCCCTCCCCAGTCTGCACGGAGGATGGGAGGCCCCTGGAGGCAGAGGGAATGAGTGACAGCTCACTGGGTGTGAGGGAGAAGGCTCTCCGACTCTACAAGCAGCTGGCTTGACTCCGGAGCCTCGGCCAAGGTGCGGAGGGGGTGGAGCAGGCTGCTGGCAGCACTTCAAGAGGCACCCTGGTGCCAGGCTGGGGGGAGGTCTGCTGTTTCTCCAGGGGGCAGCCCTCCCATGGGAGATGGAGGGCCCCCAGCTGTGTGACCTTGGATAAGTCCCTGCCCTTCTCTGAATCTTAGGTTGTTGTCAGAAAACTGGAGGATGACAGTGATGGCGGTGATGCGTCCACAGATTGTTGCGAGGCTCAAATGAGGGTCGAGGTGGGCTCCAGCCTAGTTCACGAGGGGGCTGCTGCATCTCCAGTGTCTTCTTCTGCCCCTGCAAAGCCCCAGCATTTCACGTGTTAATTATATGTGACAACTTTTCAACTACTGATCTGCTTTAAGCAGTGAATGGTCAATTTGTTTCTTAGGCATTCTTTAAAATGAGTCTTGGTTTGGCTTCCAGGGTTAGAAATCCCTGGCCGGAGTTAGGTTTTCCTCTGTAGAAATATTTGCCTGGGCCGTTGGCCACCTCTCCTGGGAAACTGGATGCTCTGTGGTGTTAATCCTGTCCTTAGGAAAGTGCTGGGGGCCTGGAAAGTTGGGACGATGTGTGTCCATTCTCTGATCATCTCAGTGCCCAGGCCTCTCCTCACCACGCCGGGCCTGGCTGTGCCCACTTCCCTATGTCAGCAAAGCTTGGTGTGGGTGGAGGGCCTGCCCAAGGCAGCTGGCTGTGGGCAGGGAGGCCTGGTTCCATTTGGGCGGCCCCTGGACAGCTGGGAGGCTGCTTCCCATTCAGTATGGGTCAGCAAATATTGACCGAGGGCCTCTCTGTGCCGGGCCTGGGGGAAGGCCCCAGAGGTGACCTGCACACAGGCCCCACCCTCGGAGAGCTCCCTGTCTGAACTCCTTGCTTCTGATCCTTTTCTGGGTTGACCTGGAAGCAGTCATGCCAGCCTCCTGCCCTGTGCCCTGGGGCAAGTGGCCCCGGTGGGCTGAGGCCCAGGCCTTTGNGGGAGCTCCCTGTCTGGACTCCTTGCTTCTGATCCTTTTCTGGGTTGACCTGGAAGCAGTCATGCCAGCCTCCTGCCCTGTGCCCTAGGGCAAGTGGCCCCGGTGGGCTGAGGCCCAGGCCTTTGCAGGGCAGAGTCCTGGCCACGATCCTGGGTGGAGGGGTGGGCCTCGTGGTGTGAACACAGATTCCACCCCCACCCCCCATGCCAGCTTCATGGGCAATGTGTCTTCCTGGGGCCCTGGGCAGAGCTTCCTCCGTCAAGTGCCCAGGCCTCCGGAGGATGTCTGTCGTGGTGGGAGGGCTTCCAGATGTGGGTTCTTGAGCCAAGTGCGGGGAACAGACCCCTGGCCCTGGTAGCCAATGTGGGCAGGGTCTTGGTCACCATCCACGCCCCCTGGCCCTGGCGGTGCTTGGCACCCGCTCAGCTGTGGGCTTTCGGAACAGGGACAGGAAAGCTCCAAATGCTATTTCAGCCGTCCCCATGCCCTCCTCCCCTGCCCACCCACCCACCCAGATGGGATTGGTCCTCCCTTTAGGTCTGACCATCCCTGGGCTCGGGGCGGGGGGCAGGGAAGTGGTTGGGCTTTCTTCTCCGTGACACGGACCCCCACAATGTTGCGGGTTTCTAAACACTCGTGGGTGGGCTTTGCGGGTTTCCGAGCTCACCCTTGCTGTGTGTTAATAAGACTGTTCAAAAACAAAGCCGAACCCACTGAGACAGAGTCCCTGTCCGTGCGGNGTTGGGCTTTCTTCTCCGTGACACGGACCCCCACAGTGTTGCGGGTTTCTAAACACTCGTGGGTGGGCTTTGCGGGTTTCCGAGCTCACCCTTGCTGTGTGTTAATAAGACTGTTCAAAAACAAAGCCGAACCCACTGAGACAGAGTCCCTGTCCGTGCGGGAATGTGGTGCCTTCCGAAGCAGAGGGACGGAGAAGTAAGGGGGAGCTGTTTCACAAGAAATAGACACTCACATCTTGGGATTTGGGGAAACGGAGCTGGCGAGGGCTTTTTTTTCCCTTCCCAGGCACTCTGTATTATTAAGACACTCTGTCTTATAAGGAATGTTGGATAATTAATCCTGTGGCAAGACAATAGCAACAAGCATTCAAATATATTTAAATGATGAGGAGGCTTTTTAATGTGGACCCGTAAAATCACTGTGGGCCAGTGGATGGGGGGGGTCAAGATTTATTGAAATGTACTTTTCCCCTTCAGAAGATGGGGTTTTCTTTTGTGTACACACACACACACACACACACACACACACACACACACACACAAGCGCACGCACACACACAGAACATTTAGCCAGAACCCTGCTAAGTTTTTTCCCTTTTCAGTCGAAAAGAATCAATTTACGCCTTGTGGTCTCTTTCCAAAAACCACTTTTGATGGTGTGATTTTGTTTCAGTCTAGCGTGCTCCAGTNCAAGCACTCAATCGGTAGATGTCCGTGTGTCTGAGTCCACTGAAAATGGACCTGTAGGCGCAGCCAAATTGTTAACGGCAGTTTACTTTGATGGTTTCTGTTTTTCTTCCGTATCTGGTCTGTATTTGTAAAGTGTTCTATTAATACAAGAAGAAATGTCCCTTTAAAAATCAGAAGTTGCAGTGACATTGATTTAAAGTGGTGGTGGCTTTGGCTGATTGGAAAGAGAAGTTTTTAGCCCAGCACCCTGCCTCAGGCTCTGCAAAGCTTGTGGTCTTATTAGCCCCTCCCACTTCCTGGAAAACCATCCAGCCCTTAGATGAAACAGGGGGATAAGAGCTGAAAACACTTGTGTCAGCCCCGTGGTGATGGATGGCTCACCAACACGAAAGGCTTGGAGGCCTGATTTCCATTCCCTTCTTGTGGCCCCAACTTGGGAGTCAGAGGGCCTCCTCCTCTGGGGCTGCCTGGTCCAGAGGTGGTGGGGCGTGTATGGTGAGGACCTCTGTTGAGCTGATGGACTCAAGTCTCTGCGTCTCCTCTGCTCCGGTGTCTGCCCAGTCTTTGACGGTGGTCATTTCCATTTTGATAGAGATGTTAGCAAGATTCGCGTCTGTTCACGCAGCTCAGAAGAGGGAACGTGCGGGGCTGTGTGTGTATCTTAGCATCGTCAGAAGAGCCTTATTAGATACTTGGATCATATCCACCCCCCAGACAGGGTCTTCATTTCCTCCCTGAGTGCCCCTTACCCTCTGATACCCACAGGAACCTCCTACAGGCTTGCCTCCCGGAAAAAAATGATTCCTTTTCCAATTTTCAATTTTCTGACTTTACTCCTTTTCTTTATTAAGTGCACTATGGTTTATTGGAGAGAAAGAAAGGAAATGACAGCTCTGCTCTGAATTCTGAGCATCTGGACCCTGCTTTGCATACCGACTTCAGCTAACTGGCAGGAACGGGCTGAGGGTACTTTAGACCCTGGGGCGGTGCCTGGCGGGTGCTGGGCTTTCTGTACACATGCCCCCCTGCCTGTGGACCTCTTCTCAGTCGTCTGCTCGGTGCCACCAACGATAAACTTGCACAGTTCCCTAAAACACGATGACCGGTAGCAAAAAGCTCTGTCCTGAACCGTGGGAAGGGCGCAGGTGAGGAAGGCAGGAAGCCATGCAGTTGCCTCCTGGTTGTAGATCTTGGGTCTCAGCATCGTCCCAGGCTGAGAATAAAGTTCACAAGGTTATGTGTGCAAATCCCTCCAGCCAGGTTCCTAGCCAGTTCCTGGCTCGTGGTACATGTTCCTTCTCCTCTCTCTAGCCCCTATCCTCGCTGTTAGCACCATCAGCGTGATAACCACGACACCCACCTAACCCGTGAGGACCAACATCACCTGGGATGTGAAGACACCTGGCTCACGCCCAGCAAAAGAGCTCTCGAGGTGTCTGACATAGCCTCAAAAGTACTTTGACTTGTCAGAGAGGTTGGGCATACATGCGCCCTGCTCACGGAGCTTCTGTTTCTTCCGTCTAGAACCCCGAGAGCCTTTTTCTGTCTCCTCCCATGAATCCTGGAGAAGAGTATGGCAATCCACTCCAGTATTCTTGCCTGGAGAATGCCATGGATAGAGGAGCCTGGCGGGCTGCAGTCCATAGGGTTGCAAAGAGTTGGACACGACTGAGGGACTAAGCACGCGCGCTCCCATGAATACAGCGCGCTCTCTTTGCAGTCACATATTTCCCCAGAGTGCAGCTGACCGGGTTGAGCCTCTGAGGCTCCCTGGAATCCTTGGGAGCATTTGTCAAGACAGCTGCAGGTGGCAAATAGTCAAGGAGGACGGGCCACTGCAGAGCAAGAGTCTTCTGGAAAGACTTGCCTGGGACCTTCTGTTGCCAGCTCGTCAGTAGCTATGCTTGTCATTGGGTGGGGGACACGGAAACCTGTCCCCCTGCAAAGCTGGCCTGGCTCAGGAGGTGAAGGAGGAAGCCAGAGCGCTAAAGTTTTCATGGTGGGGGGATAGCTCGTGCACCCCTCTCCCCTCGACTTTTTAAAGTTCGCAAGAGGGTGTCACAGCCCTGCATCCCAGGAGCGCCCTCAGCGAAACGCAGTCGTCCGCATCCCATGGAGGAACTCGGGGCCCTTTCCTCCTCCCGGTTGCCTGGTTACAAGATCATCTGTCACGAGTTCCTGAGGAGGGGGCTTGGCTGGGGAAACACAGGAGGGGGAGTCGGGAGATAGTGTCTGCCGTTGGGAATGCAATGAGTACGTTCGATCATATCTAATTCCCATTTATATTACGCTGGACAGCCCCACTGCCCAGCTGCCCTCTCGAAGGCTCGGACTGCTGGGGTATTTTTGATGCATGAATGAAGACTGGGATGTGGGCCAGGACTTGGCTCCTGGGCTTCTCCATCATTTATTAGCTTCTAGTTTTAATTGTTTCCCGACTTCTTTCCAGATATTTATCTAGGAAGAATTGTCAGTTCTTGCTGCGCCGTGCAGACACGCAGGGCAGGCGCCGGCTGCAGAATTTTAACGGCTCTTCTGGACGGCGGGCAGGATTCGGTCCAGCTAGTGTTGGAAGAGCACCTACTATGTGTCAGATGGTGCTGAGTGATGAAGGGATTCAGGAATGGATGGATCGAGGCTCCCACTCTGGAGAGACCTGTTGTTCTTTAGGGGAGAGTTGGGAGTGCTATTATTGAGAAACATATTTGCAGTTAGTTTTGAGGGTTATCTGGGCTGTTGGCCCCAGGATGGGTTCCAGCTGTGTGACCTCAGGCAGGTTGCTTTACCTCTCTGAGCCTTGGAATTCTCCATCTGAACCCAAAACATGAAAATAATGCAGGCCATAGTCTCAGGGGTTCCAGGGAAGAGTCCTGCGTCTCGGTGAGGGTGGGGTGGGGTGGTGACAGGGTGCTGGGCTGGGAAGCGTCGGCTGTGAGCCTGTTGTGTGCCTTCTCCTCTCTTGTCTCACCTGTGAAATGGGAATGCTGAGGGGAGCCATCAGTGACCTCACCTACTTTTCTTCGAAAGGAGCCCTGGGTCAGAGTGGACCAGCCTGTTGGTGCCTGGGGTGAGTTTGCCGAGGGATTTAGAAGACTGGGTTAGGAATCAGGGCTTGACTCACTGAACATACTTGTGACTTGGGAAGTCTTTCTTCCACNGCCCTGGGTCAGAGTGGACCAGCCTGTTGGTGCCTGGGGTGAGTTTGCCGAGGGATTTAGAAGACTGGGTTAGGAATCAGGGCTTGACTCACTGAACATACTTGTGACTTGGGAAGTCTTTCTTCCACTGGGCAGCCTCAGTTTCCCCACCTGGTACCGTGGGTAGGGCTGAGTGACCTTGTGGTCACCTGCCTTACTTGTATACTTCGGGTGGCCCCTGGGCAGACACAAATAAACCCTCAGGGGCAGGCTCCTCACCCATGGACTGTAGTGAGAGCACAGACCTTGTGGGATGACGTGAGGTTCTGCTGATGCAGTGCCCGTGGGTGCGCAGCGCCCCCGAGGGTGTTATAGGCTCCAGGGGGCTGCAGTTGGCCCTGTAGTTAAGAAGACGGGCTCTTGGGCCCTATTGTCCAGGCCCTCACTTCCTACAGGACCTCGGGTCAAATGCCTAAACCTTTTGACGCTCACTTTTCTTCCCATAAGAGAAATTTGCTTCCTCTTGGGGCCATTTCACAGATGGGGAATGTCACACCGGACGCTGGATCCAGAGGAATCGGGTACCTCGCCCAGGGTCGCCCAGCTGATCGCTGCCATGCCAGTAGCAGAAGCCTGGTGCCTCGTGCTTGGCTCAGGGTACAGAGGGCAGCCCTGGACGGTGCCCAGAAGGGCCCAGAGGCGGCCTCCGTGGTGGGGTGCGTGTCCAGAAGCCCCAGCCCCTTGGCCGGCCAGGTTGGGTGTGGGCTGTTCTCTGCCTGCCCGCCCCGCAGCTGGGGATAATCCGCGGCTGGGAGCGTTTGCTCTGTGCTCAGGTTTGAAGGAGGGGGGCAGGTGACCAGTGTGGTGGCCTTGCCACCAGCCCTGAGCTTTCCAGTGTCACTGCTTCTCCATTATTCTGGGAGAATTATGGTGAGGGCCAGGCGCTTCGTGTGTGGGGACGTGCACGTTTCTCAGACCTCTCAAGGAAAGGGGAACTCCTTGAACTCCAGTTTTCTGGGCACCACTTGGTTGGCAGAAACCATTAACATAGGGGCCCATCAGCCATTCAGTTCAGTCGCTCAGTCGTGTCCAGCTCTTTGTGACCCTGTGGACTGCAGCACGCTAGGCCTCCGTGTCCATCACCAACTCCTGGAGCCTGCTCAAACTCATGTCCATCAAGTCAGTGATGCAATCCAACCGTCTCGTCCTCTGTCATCCCCTTCTCCTGGCTTCAGTATTTCCCAGTATCAAGGTGTTTTCCAATAGGGCCCCATAAATTGACATAAAGAATTTATTTGGGGTGGCTGCAGGAAAAGGAGGAGAAGACAAAACCCTTTGATTTGTCCGATTGCTTCTCGAATGTGAGGTTAAAAATCAATTTTAGATTTTTTTTTTTTTAAAGACAGATTGCTTCTGAAACTTGGCCGAAATAATTGAAATAAAATGATCCCAGACATCATGAAAAAGTGGTGATGTCAAGCTCTCTTCAGGGTCTGGACCAGAACTTCTGTTAATGGTGGAGTTTGTAAATGTGTGTGTTTGGCTGTTGTTTCTTCACTTCATTTCACTTATTATGTTAGATTTGGGTCTAATCATTTATCTTGTATTTTAGAAGGGAAGTGTTTTTGCAGAAAACGGTGGTGAGAGGATTTGGGGTGGGGGAGGTCAGCCCTCTGCAGCCGGAATCTGAGTTTTCTAGCATGGTGTGCCAAGTTGATGGTTATTATTCCCCCAGAAAATAATGACCTTTTTTTAAAAAAAAACAAAAAGTTGCTTTTAACATTCTGCCCTTGGCATCTGTTCCAGGCATTGTGGATGAATGTAGACTGTGTTCTGACAATGGGTTAAAGCAAGCACTTATTGAAAAGCATTCTCTACTTAATTACATTTCCTTCTTCTGGAAGCTATTTTAATTTTTTTTTATAATCACATGTTAATTGTGTATTAGCGGGGCCTTTCTGATTAGTTGAAAACATAATGAAACCTTTGTAAACAACACAGAGAGAAAGAAAGAGGAACGTGTGAAGCAGAGACAGTGGTGATGAGCCAGTTCTAAGAGGCCAAAATAACTATGTTTCTTGAAGCCAGGGCGGGGCGGAAATGGTACCTGGAAGTCCCTTTTTTGAGTGGCAGCTCCTCTGATGGGGAGGGCGGGACCCTGGCTCCTGATCAGTGATGGAGCAGGGTGGGCTCATGAGAGCTCCCTCTCCTCCTGCACCTCCCCCTGGCCCCATCCTGTTGTCATTCATTCACTCACTCATTTGTTCACTACTCACTCAATTCACTCACTCACCCAGTCATTCATCTACTCACTGGGTCATTCATTCACCCACTCATCTGTTCACTTACTCATTTACTCATTCATTCATTCACCGACTCATTCTTTCCCTCATATATTCACTCATTCATCCATTCACTCATTCCCCAACTCACCCATTCACATCCTTACCCTCGAAGAGTTTCCTCCCTTGGGCACCGACCCAATGCTAAGATTCTTGGCACGCCTGCTCTAGATCCTCAGGACAGGTATTAACCCCATTGGTGGAGAGGGAAACCAGAGCTCGGCGTTGAGTTCACGCACTCATGTTCAGCCAGGGCCACCAAGCAGGAGAACCAGATCTGTCAGGCCCGGGACCCAGCCTCAGTGTGGCTCTGCAGCGGCCGTGTCCCTTCCCATCCAAACCTCAGCAGATCCAGAGATACTCTGGTGCCTGTGTGGGCAGTGGGAGGGACGGAGAAACCACTGGGGTTGGGTGTGTGTGTGGCAGGGGGTGAGGCGAAAGGTAGCCAGAACGCGCTGGCATTGTTTTCTTTTCCGCCTTTTAGTAGTTTTGTTCAAAGCACCAGCCCCAGTTTACAGTCCCTATTGAGGCGAGAGGGGCCCCGAAAGCCCCGCTCTGTTCCCCGTGTGAAGGGCTGGGCTTGCAGGGGTTTTGCAGCTCCCAGGCTGTTATTAGGGAAGCGTGGCCCGGGCGCTTCAGATGAAAGTGCTACTGTGTGAGCGCCAGGTTCGCCGTGCGCGCTCCAAGGAAACGCTGCCAAGACAGCGTTGTGAACAGCCGCCAAGCAAAACACACACATTCTGTCCAGTGGAGCCAGCTTACTTCTGCAAATAGAGGAAAAATTGACTTTCTGATTTGGAGTGTTTCTGCAACTAAGAAGAATCACTCTAGTGATTGTTCTAAAAATATTCCGGAGGCAGCACGTCCTCCAAGGCCTTGGGATTCTGAGTGGTCCTTAATTGTACTTTTTATTTAATCTCTCCAGATCGTACGTGTGTGTGTGTGTGTCTGTGTGTGTGTGTGTGTGTGTGTGTGTGTGTGTGTGTGTGTGTCTGTGTTTAAATGGACTTAAGCTTGCGTGGTCATCCTCCCCGTTCCCCCTCCCCCGATCCCCACGTGTCAGGATTGCTGCCAGCGTTAAAGAGTGGTGTACGCAGCAGAAATTGTATTTTTATCTCTTTGACTTCAGGAAGTATATTTGGGTTTTCATCTCCTGCAGCCGCTGTTGCAAGGCTCACGTCTGCGCAGCTGAATCTAGGGCAGCCCCTGATGTCCCTGGCAATGGTGGCTGAGCCCTGTTCTGGAGGGGAGGTGTCCGTCACGGATGGATTTTTTTTTTTTTTTTTGGTTGGGGGGAGAGGGTGCTAATACATTGGCTGCTTCTCTCCCTCTGCCTGTGTGGGGTGGCATTTCCCCTTTTCGAGGCACAGAGCTCCCTAGGAGCCCCGGATATTTGCATCTCCAGGCAGTTCTGGAATTCACATGATTTCTATAATGATGAAATTTACTGGGATTCCACATGTCTGCTTACTGCCAAAAGCCAGTGATGGGGGCCCCTCCTCTCTCTACCCTCTGGTCTCAGACTTCCTCTCCACCCTCTCTCTCCTCACTCTGCCCCACCCTGATTCCTACTTTCCTCTTGCAGTCAGCTTTGCTAAGTGCAGCCACGGTGCTCCTGGGAAACCCTGTTAACTTAGGTGGAGCGTCTCGCTCAGGACTGGACACCCCAGCACAGCTGTCCTTTGGAGCTGGACCACTCTTTGCCACAGGATGTTTAGCAGTATCCTTGTCTCTGCCCACCAGATGCTGGTAGCACCTCCAGCCTCCTAATCACGGCAGTTGAAAATATCTCCAGACATTGCCAAAATCCCAGAGAGGGGCAGAATAGTTGTCAGTTAGAACCACTGTTCTAGCTCTCCCCCTCTCCCCACCCCAAACTGGCAGTTGCTGCAGCCAGGAAGAGAACTGGGGAATATTCATATCTATTTTTAGGTTCACGAATCACCAATAATAATAGGGTGGAATCAAAGGCCTTGGATATCAAGAGTGAGTTCCCACTGTTGAATTTACCCCCTATAGTGTGTTTTATAAAGAAGTCACAGGATGATCCCACTCTGAGGGGTGGTGGATGGTAGGTGGTGGACGCTGGGTGGTGAGCTGTGGTCACAGCGGTACCTGCAGGATTTGGAATAGTCAGAATCTGCACGTTCAAGTCATTGAGCAGTTTTCAAAAAAAAAAAAAAAAAATTTTCGCTGACTGCGCTTACAAGGCATATCTGCTAGAATTAGGTATCTGATCACCTTATTGGTAAATGGACAGTTCTGAGGAATTTGCTAGCGTTTCTGGCGATACGTGCTAGGACTGTCTCAGTTATATTCCTCTCTTTCTTTCTTCTGTCCCCCAACCCCTTCCTCTCTGCTGGCCTCCCTGCTTCCCTTCGAGGCGGTGCCCCCGCCCCACCCCCGCTCCCATGCACGTGTCAGCGGTGGCACCTCGCCTGCTTGCAGGCTGGAGTCTCATGTGGATACATCTGCTGTAACTGTCTCCAGGAATCCTGTGCTGTGCCTTTAAATGTTGACTCGTTCATGGGGCACCCAATAGGGTCAGGTGCCAGGTTCTGGGTTTCCTTTTGCCCATCAGCGGCCCAGGCCCATCTTTGAGAAATCTCGAGTTGGGCCAGCAGCAGCTTTCGTGCTGGGCCTCTCTGCAGCGCCGTGTGGCCAAGTCTGCATGTGACAGCGTGTGAGCGATTTCCTGGGCTCAGCCAAAGCTCAGGCTTCCGCCGGCTTCTCTGCACCAGCTGGCTGCCCGAGCCAGCCCTTGAGGTGCCGAGCCACTTGGAATCCACGTGGCTCCACCTCCCCTGGGGCCCGGGCTCCTCTGCTTCAGACTGTCCGGTGCAAAGCCCACAGAACCGTCCTGGGGGCTTTGTGCCTGCAGGTGCGTGGGCAGCTTGGCGGCAGCCCCTTTGCCCCGCAGGCCTGCCTAACGCTCACTCTCCCCATCTCCTTTGTCACTAGACAGCCTCCACTAGCCCTGCATACTTCCTCTCGCCCTTGGCCTTGCTGCTGCCTCCCTCTGCCCTCGTGGGGCTGGTGGGTGGGCAGTGCTGTGCCAGCCACGGGGCAGGAAGCATGTCTTGCCAGCCTCCTTGCTAGATCCTTGGTTGGGTCTAGCCATTTGGCCATCCAGCCTCGATGCTGGTGTTTGGAGAGCAGCCAAGGGGTGAGCCTGGTATAATTCTCTCCCCTATCTGAGGGTGTGTGTGTGTGCACACCTGCATTTTTGCGTGAACCTGTAGCAGGTGTGTAGCTGGCCTTCTCTTTTCCCTCACCTCCCAAGGTGTCTGGCACCTCTCCGAACCCTCTGACTTCCTGATCACGCCGGGCAGCTTGGCTGTGCGGAGGGCATCCGGAAACCCCGGCGCTGGAAGCCGGGCCTGGCGAGGATGACCATCTCCCCACTGCCCGCAGGTTGGAGGGAGCTGGCACTGTGGCAGAGGCGAGGCGTCGCAGAAGAGCCGCAGGTTTTTCATATGGAAATGTGAAATAATGGGGTGATTAAATAGAGCTGTATATTAAAGTACATCTGACATTAGAATTACCATAATGTGCTGTAGCCTTAGGCTGAGTACTTTATTTGCCATCTGCGTCGGCCCAAAATCCCCCGGGGAAGCGCTAAAATATTCTGAATAAACTCAGCTCGAGTTCTTATTGAGAGTAAAATACCATTTGTGGCACGTCGTATTGATTCGTCTTAATTGTGGTGCAGAAAAGAACATTCACTTGCTGATGACTTTTGTGCTTGGTGACAAGCTGGCTGCAGTTACTCTAACACTGCAGTTGGTTAACCTGGTTGGGGCCAGCCGGGCACCTCGGTTCCAGCCCAGAAGCCAAGGTGCCACCTCAGAGGGCAGCACAGCTGGGGCTCCCTGAGGGGCCCCTGCTGTCCTCCAGGGAGGGCGCCGGGGAGCAGGCGCCCCGTCGGGGTGGAGGCCCCCCTCCCTGCCCCCACGCTCCTGGCCTCGGTGCCCAGGCAACCCAGAGGCAACAGTGATCCACCTCGGGGAAAGATGATGCCTCGGAAGTCGTCCTGGAGAGTCACGACCTCAGTCTCAGCTCTTGGTTGCAGGGATGTACTAGGCGTACTTAAGAAAACAGAACTAAAAAGAGAAAAGAAAAGAGAAAGAAAGGAATCTGCTCACCCAGGCAAAGCCCAGCTTGGTTGGTTACCGGTTAGTGGCGGTGAGATCTGTTAACAGCCCCTCCAGCTCTTTGGAGGGGTGGGTGTGGGGGAGG
>SJYW01011577.1:96222-114707 GCA_006410735.1 Raphicerus campestris | reverse complement strand
GTGGGGGTGGAGGAGGGGGGTTGGAAGTGCTTATGCATTAAATATAAATGAGTTGTTGGTTGGGGAAACACTTGGTGATCCAGACAGCGCTGCCCCATTCATAAGGTCCAGTTTTTACCCTATAATTGCCCATCATTATACACAATTTAAATATTCAAACATTCTCCACAAACCTTGGGCTAGCGTGTTTTTATTACAGATTCAGAACAAGGGAATAACCTTTAACTTCAGAGACAAATGAGGCAAATTTACAAGTGTGCGTCTGCTGTTTTCTTGTGTTTTATCAATCCCTGCGGACCCCAACACTTTTGCTGTAACGCCACTCAGAACAATATACATATATTACTGCTTGTTTGTGGTGTGTGGCTATGAGTCCCCTCTGCGTTAGCTAACCTATATAGCTCAGCGTCGAGGCTCTCCATAACGTCAATTATCTCCTCCGAGCTAAACGTACACTCCATTAAAACGAGATTTACTGCCCCTGTAATACTTCTTGGGGTGAAATGTGGAGATTTTTGTGGATTTAAGGAAATGGAGGATGGAGGCCTGCTGCATGAAGGAAGTCATGAATTTCAGAGAGGGGAGACTTCCTGTGTCAGCCAGAAGGTGTGCGTGAGATGTGCTTGGCGTGTGCACACGTGTATACACGCCAGCATTCACGCATGCAAGCAGCTCGCCGCATGATTGGTTTTGCCCCTTAATTTCTTAATTTGCTCTGTATTTTTCCATTAAGTGATAAGGATGATCTGCTCTATGCTTCCTGTTCATGTTCTCTGCTAAATTCCTGTCCCTAGCATGCTAAAATCCTTTCAGAAAACCTTATATTGGGGTGGGGGGAAGAATATATACATCTGTCAGCTCACCAGCACCCACTGGGAAAGTGTAGGTTCTTTTCAGTGAAGGCTGCAGAAAGCAGGTTTCAGGGGAGTCTGAGGATGTATTCGTCTGTCTCAGGGAAGACGTGCTATTCCCAATGCCTATGCAGCGTGGGGCGTGGGCCCTGTATAAAGACGGTCTGGGGGAATGGGCTGCAGGTTTCTGAGAGTGCCGTGAGTGAGTCGCCTCATACCAAACGAGTCTTGTGTGTCCTGCCTCTGGCTCTTCCGTCTGACTAGCAAACACCACAGTTCTCACCCAGCCCCAAGACGTCCCGCAGTGAGCGGTGTAGCTCTGTTTTGGGGCCAGCTGGCTGCTTCCTGAGCCTGGACTGCACACCTGGTGTGACCACAGAATCGAGCAGTTGAACTCGAGACTGTTTGGGGGGGAATCTGAGGTGCATGGTGCTTGCAGCTGTGGTTCAGTTTTCCTCCTTCCCTGTTCCACTGAGAGTCTGGACCGAGCCATTCCTGAAGGTGGCCTCACGGGCTTCGGTGCTCGGATAAGCGGCTGGCTGGCATAGCAGAACGTACACTGGGGAGGCTGATTAGAAGCCTCCTCGCTTCCTAGGCTAGTGATCCTCGCAGATGGGGTTTGGCATTCTATTTTTGTGTTTTCTACCCGCCCCCCTTCCCACCCGGCCCGTCCCATGTCTTTATGCCGTATGGTTTCATACTTTGGGTAGGTCTTATGGTTTCATACTTTGGGCAGGTCTGGTCTGAAACCAAACTCTCCCAGAGGTTCACCTCCATCCTTTCCTGAGATTTTGTTATACTGAACAGTTTGTGATTCGAGTAAGGCCTCTAGTATGGGCTTGAAAATCTTCATTAAAAAAAAAAAAAAAAGTTCCTTGTGATGGAGTTTGCAGCAGTGGAATGTGGTCTGTCTGCGGCTCAGTGTCCTGCCTGTTTTCAGAGCCTCCGCAGATGGATCCCACGTCCCCGCTTCAATTCCACATCCAGGCCCTACCCTCTGTCAATCCAGGGTCCCACCTCCATGCCTTCGGGCCTGCAGCTTCCTCTGCAGGGCACACCCTTTCTTTCCTTTCTCTGCAACGGGGACTCACGTTTCCTTCTGCGATCAGCCCCAGGGTCTCCTCTCGGGAGGAGCCCCCTGGTCCTCGCAGCCTGTCACCTCCTCCTCTGGGTCCTGCACACGCTCTCTTAGTGACTTATTGGTCTGAGCCTTAGTGGACATTGTGGAGTCAGTAGCCTCTTGCTCTGGACTGCAGGCTCCATGTGGGCATCCCTCTGCTCAGCATCGGCCTGGCACCCAGAACACACTGCCTGTCTGTGTGAAGGAAAGAAGAGAGGAAAGAACAAAGGGGTAGACGTGTTGAGAAGAGCCTCCTGGCTTTTGCTTCCTCGGTCTGGCCTCTGGGTGGAGATGGAGTGTGGCCCTGGGTGTTGTCGGGAAGGGCTCCTGGCTTTCTAGGAGGAGACTAAGAATACTGAAAGCTGGGAGCCTTCTTGGCACCGACCGTTTAGCCCTGAATTTGGATGGCGTGTGTGTGCTGCCTGTGCTGGAGCCCTGCAGAGCCAGCCGGGGATGCCTCGGATGAAAACGCCTGCAGCATTCTCCGCAGAGCCTGGCCTTCCTCATCGCCTCTCCCTTCCTGCTGCCCCTTGCCTCCGTCTGCAGCCACCAGAGCTGCTTTCTGTTCAGTTCACCCAAAGGTGCTCGTGCATGGCCCCCACCCTGGATCTGGGCAGGTGCCGCTTTCCCTCTGTCTGGAACTTACCTCCACGTGGTGTTTCCTGCCTGCCTGCTCCCTGGATGCTCTGAGGTCACGCGGCAGCCCCTGGTGTGCCTCAGAACCCTTTGTGTCACAGCTCAGCCCACTCCTGCTCCCCGGTCCCCACCTGTGGTCTCCTGGGGGTGGGGGGGATCTTGGCTGATCCCTCCAAGTAGGTCCTGCTGTGGGTCCTAGCACCCAGCACATGGCGACCGGATGAATGCGTGAATGAATGAATGGGAAAGGCTTGTCCCTAGACCGTTTGGGACAAAATTAGATTTCCCTGGGTGAAGTAACTTCCCAAGATGCCGCTCTCGCTCTGCTCGTGTTTCTGTGCACCCGGGCCATCTCAGGGGATGGCGGGGCCTCAGTGTGAGGCTGTGGTGGAGGCTGGAGGCCCAGTCCCCCAGCCGGGTAACTCCGGGCACCTGGAGCACAGAGGTGACCTCTACCGCAGGATGCTCTCAGAGTGAGCGGACTGCCGTGGAGTGAGGTTTCTCATGTTAGGCCGCTCTATGCTCAGCCAAGCTCCGTGTGGCATTTCCTGCACACAGTCTGCAGCTTGAGGCACCGGTCAGCTCGCTGGGGTGCACGGAAGCCAGTGGGATGGTTTGCTGTGGTGAGTTCAGGCCCCACCTCAAGGCTGGTTACAGCAGAGTCTGCAGGCCTGGTGGAGGGGCAGCCAGGTGTGTGTCGGATACAACCCAGGCCTGGGGCTCAGACCCAGGTGTGAATCTGGGCTCTGTGACCCAGCTGTCTGATCTGGGGCCCCTCACTTAACTGTGATGAGAGTGAGTTTCTTTTTTAGGCAGAACCCGGATTCGAACCCACTTTTCAGAGTCTCCGTGNGCCGCTTTCCCTCTGTCTGGAACTTACCTCCACGTGGTGTTTCCTGCCTGCCTGCTCCCTGGATGCTCTGAGGTCACGCGGCAGCCCCTGGTGTGCCTCAGAACCCTTTGTGTCACAGCTCAGCCCACTCCTGCTCCCCGGTCCCCACCTGTGGTCTCCTGGGGGTGGGGGGGATCTTGGCTGATCCCTCCAAGTAGGTCCTGCTGTGGGTCCTAGCACCCAGCACATGGCGACCGGATGAATGCGTGAATGAATGAATGGGAAAGGCTTGTCCCTAGACCGTTTGGGACAAAATTAGATTTCCCTGGGTGAAGTAACTTCCCAAGATGCCGCTCTCGCTCTGCTCGTGTTTCTGTGCACCCGGGCCATCTCAGGGGATGGCGGGGCCTCAGTGTGAGGCTGTGGTGGAGGCTGGAGGCCCAGTCCCCCAGCCGGGTAACTCCGGGCACCTGGAGCACAGAGGTGACCTCTACCGCAGGATGCTCTCAGAGTGAGCGGACTGCCGTGGAGTGAGGTTTCTCATGTTAGGCCGCTCTATGCTCAGCCAAGCTCCGTGTGGCATTTCCTGCACACAGTCTGCAGCTTGAGGCACCGGTCAGCTCGCTGGGGTGCACGGAAGCCAGTGGGATGGTTTGCTGTGGTGAGTTCAGGCCCCACCTCAAGGCTGGTTACAGCAGAGTCTGCAGGCCTGGTGGAGGGGCAGCCAGGTGTGTGTCAGATACAACCCAGGCCTGGGGCTCAGACCCAGGTGTGAATCTGGGCTCTGTGACCCAGCTGTCTGATCTGGGGCCCCTCACTTAACTGTGATGAGAGTGAGTTTCTTTTTTAGGCAGAACCCGGATTCGAACCCACTTTTCAGAGTCTCCGTGAGTGCCCTTTGGAGAGCAGAAAGCCAGCACTGGCTCGTGCACGTTGTAAGTGTGTCAAGTCCACCAAAGTCAAGGGAAGGTGATGACAGGCAGTGATGAACGTCAGGTAGCAATCCCCCAAGGCTGTGGGGGCGTCCCAAGAATCTACCTGCCAACGTAGAAGAGGCAGGGGACCCTGGTTCCATCCCTGGGTTGGGAAGATCTCCTGGGGGAGGAAATGGCAACCCACTCCAGTATTATTCTTGCTTGAGAAATCTTATGGACAGAGGAGTCTGGCAGGCTACAGTCAATAGGGTTGCAAAGAGTTGGACATGACTGAGCAGCTAAACCTGCAAGGCTGTGGGGATCCAGAGGGGCTGAGCTGGGGCCAGGTCTCAGAAGATGCTTGCAGGGTGAGAGGGAAGGGCGGCTCTTCCTGGTGGCAGGAAGGGCAGGTGCATGGAGCTGTGAGTCGCACGGGCAAAGCAAGGACCAGGAGGGTTGGGAGGCGGGGGCCAGGGCACTAGTGGGCAGTGAGTCCAGCCAGATGCTGAAGGCTGAGTGCCTGGCGCTTCCTCTGGGCAGCAGGACCCTCAAGGCTGTGACTCAGGAGGGTTGCTGGCCCGCCGACCTGCCCCCTCTGCCAGGGCGGCTCAGAGGTGGGTTGGGGTGGTGGAAGAGTGTCTAGATTCTTTAGAGTCATCTGGATCCCAGCGTGCTCTGGTGGGTGGAACACAGCCAGCAGGGAGGTGTGGGCGTGCTGGGTGGGGCCCTGCCTGGCGAGCCGGGGGAGCTGCGTGTTGTTGAACGCCGAGCTGAGCCCTGCTCCCCAGGCGGCCTCGCCCAGAGGGCCTCACCTGGAGGGCAGGTTCACCCAGACCCGGGCAGACGCCCTTCTCCTACCTGTGATGACTCCAGGGACCCCGACTGCAGGGGAGCAAGCGGACAGAACCCAGCTAACACAGGCACGCCTGACTTTGAAGCATGTGTGTGTTCGTCACCTTGTGCGTGGCCGACATCCTGGCAGTGGACAGGGTCAACTTGGTCTTTAGGGAGCCTGGACTCCCGTTCCGATGATGGATTTTAAATAAATAACCCAAGGCCAGTCGAGGGCCTTGTTCAACCTGCTTGCACTCTGAGCCGCCTCTGTCGCAAATGGTCACAGGCATAGAGTTTACAGACTACATGGAGTGATGCAGGTTCTAAGCCCCCAAGTCAGCCAAGCCCTTGCATGCTTCTCTCTCCCAGCACCTTGAACTTGACCTTAGCACTCATATTTTTCATGAAATAATTGAGAGGGTTACCAGGCGCTCTCGTCTCCTCTGGGATTCAAGAGCTGCATCCCTGGAGACCAGCAGAATAGCTGGTGGTTCAAGGGTGGCCACCTCCTGCTTGTTCAGTGAGTGAATGCAAGGCAAGTGTAGGACACAGCCTGCTACCTGCCCATTCAGTCCTGTATCCTGGTTCCCCACTTCCTGAGCTTGTGTGAGCTGAGGTCCAGGGATGGCAGTCGCAGCTGTCCAGAGCTCTGGGTTCAAGAGGATTCTGAGGCTGACAGGGCAAGCGCGGGGGTGGACTGGTTGATGTCTGCCATGGCCGCTGGTGGAGGGGCCTTGGCTGTGTTAGACTGAGGCTGGCTCTGCGACTTCAGCAGCAGGGAGACCACTTAGTGGCCGTAGTGTTTCCCAGGTGGTGCTAGTGGGAAAGGATCCACCTGCTGAACCAGGAGAGGCAGGAGACTCAGGTTCCCTCCCTGCGTTGGGAAGATCCCCTGGAGAAGGGCATGGCAACCCACTCCAGTCTTCTTGCCCGGAGAATCCCATCGACAGAGGAGCCTGGGGGCTACTGTTCACGGGCCACAAAGAGTTGGACGCGGCTGGGCGGCTTGGCACACACAGTAGTCGTGCTACTGCCGTTACCACCAACCGGCACCAATAAATACCCAGCAGAGCACACCCCCTGCTTCTGCAGAGACAGTCAGCAGGGTTTCACTGAGTTGCTGCAGTTCTCGCCTAGAACAATGCGTCTGCACATTGCCTAGCACGTGGCTGGAAGGAAAGGTAAGCGATCCCAAGGAGTACACGACTGCCCTGTCTCCTGCCCTGGGTCCCTTGACTTGGGAGGGGCCTGGGTCTGCACCCTTTCCTCTTTTGACCAGGCTTCTATCCAGACCACAGCTGGCTGTGTGGCTCTGGGCGGATCACCTTCTCTCTTCCAGTCCTCAGTTTCCTCATCTGTGAAACGGTACTGATGACAGTCCTTGACCTTGGGGGTTGTTGTGAAGACAGTCTGCCTTAGTTGTGTGAGGCTCATGGAAAGCTTTAAGAACAGTTGATTGTCACTGCTGCCATTATTTCCGCCCCCCACCCAGCTCCACCACCTCTCTCGGAGAGGCTGAGGTTTGTTTGGTAGGGTGTGTTGGAAGTACTGATGCTGAAGCTGCAGCTCCAGTACTTTGGCCATCTGATGCTAAAAACTGACTGATTGGAAAAGATCCTGATGCTGGGAAAGATTGAAGGCAGGAGGAGAAGGGGATGACGGAGGATGTGATGGTTGGATGGCATCACTGGCTCAATGGACATGAGTTTGAGCAAGCTCCGGGAATTGGTGATAGACAGGGAAGCCTGGTGTGCTGCAGTCCATGGGGTCGCAAAGAGTTGGACACGACTGAGCGACTGAACCGAACTGTTTCAGAACAAGCAAGGGTGCTTGTAGATTTCATAGATGACTATGCTCAGAAATGATATGAATATTAAACTTACAAAGGTTCCCCCCCACCCAAGGAAACCAATTGACAGTTTTCTTTCTGGGATCATGAAAGGGGAGACACTCTTTAATAAGGGGTCTACATATCTGATGTCCTTCGTTGCTTCAGTTGTGTCCAACTCTTTGCAACCCCATGGACTGTCGCCCAGCAGGCGCCTCTGTCCATGAGATTCTCCAGGCAAGAATACTAGAGTGGATTGCCATGCTCTCATCCAGGGGATCTGATAATATTGATAATAATTATCATTTTGGGACTGAAGAGATGGCACTGTTAGCAGGTATAGATTCTGTTGGAGGACTAGGTGGCCGGCCAGTGAGTCCAGCCCTCTCCTTGGGCACTAGGCATCGTAAAACCCAGAGAGGGAAAGCAGCAGGGGTGGCGGACCCTGGATCCAGCAGCCTCCCCTTCCATCTGACTGCCCAGCATCTCATCACCCCTTCTCCAGGTCCTGAGTGGCCTGTTGTCTTGGGGACTCACCTGCTCTTGTGAAACGTCTCCACTCCCGGGACAAGCCCGTGATGGACCTGACTGGCTTCCATCAAAGGGTAATCAATGTCCTTCACTGGGAGGGCACACAGCGTGGCAGGAGGACCTTTGCATTGTGAAACAGGCCCCGACAAGGAGAGAACGGTCCATCTCTCAGGTGCTGCTGGGGGGCAGCTGGGATGAGCCAGGGTGGGGAAGCCTTGCAGGGGCGTGGCCCTCCCCGTGCTCTTGCTTCTCTCAGTTTGCAGCATCCTCCTGTGCCGGCAGGGATGTGCACCTGGCCTGGCCCCCTCAGAGGTCATATGTGAGCGAAATGCCTTGATGGCTGTGAAAATGCCAAACCAACTGTCAAGTGCTTCGCAAGCCATAGAGGGACACGTGAAGCCAAGACTCAGTTCGTTCTTCAGCATCCAAGTGTCAGGACTCTCACTTTTCCCTCCTCCTTTGGGTGAAGGAAGGCCCTGGCTGGCGATCACCGCGGGCCCTGCGTGAGCTGGGTGGTGGTGTCTGCGTGTGGCTCTGGCGAAGCCCTGAACCACTAAATCCCCAGCATGCAGCAATACCATTCTAGTCGGTATCACTCGGCCTTAGGAGAGCCCTTTTAAACTATTGCTCTCAATTACGGCCTTTTTATTGAATAATAACTCAATGAAAGGTGTGCTTTTTATTGAACATCCCTGATACCTTTATTGGTATTATTAGAGTAACCAGCATAATAGGGAGGAACAATTATTTCAGTGCTCATTAAAACACGCACGCACACACACACACACACACACACACACACACACACATACACACACACACACCCACACCCCTACTAGCAGAGGGAGAGCAGCATTTCATTGCAGGAGCCGAGTTGTGTGTTGGTTCCCAAGAGTCACAATAAAAAATGATGTTTCCTCAACGTTTGCAAGTTTCTATTTCCCTGGAACCTCTAATGCATTAGACCGGCTGCATTAAAATTCCTCCAGGGTTTTATTACAGCCAGAGTTACACAGAAGGGCACTGCCTGAAACATCCACTGCCAGGTACAAGATGGATAATAAAACACAAAACATACAAAGCCCAACCATAATACGTGTATGCGTGGGGACGTGTGGATTTTATAGGGATCGCGTGGGACCTCATTTGCTCCCCCAGCCCGCTTTGGAAGCTGGCATGTTATTCCCATTCTGCTGATGAGGAAATGAAGCTCAGAGGGGTAAAGTGACTTGGTTGACGTTGTTGTTTAATTGCTAAGTATGTCCGACTCTTTGTGACCCCATGGATGAAGGAAATGGCAACCCACTCCAGTACTCTTGCCTGGAAAATTCCATGGATGGAGGAGCCTGGTAGGCTGCAGTCCATGGGGTCAAAAAGAGTTGGACATGACTGAGTGACTTTATTTTCTTTCTTTCTGTAGTTCCTTTTGGAGAAGGAAATGACAACCCACTCCAGTGTTCTTGCCTGGAGAATCCCATGGACGGGGGAGCCTGGTGGGCTATAGTCTATGGGTTGCAAAGAGTCGGACATGCCTAAGCAATTAACACACACAACACACATAGCCTGTCAGGCTCTTCTGTCCATGGCATTTCCCAGGCAAGAATACTGGAGCGTGTTGTCATTTCCTTCTCCTGACCCAGGGATTGAACCTGTGTCTCCTGCATTGTAGGTAGATTCTTTACCACTGAGCCACCTGGGAAGCCCCTTGATTGACATCTTCCTGCAGGGAATGGCAAGGTATGAATTTGTGCCGCTGTTCAGGGTTCTTGTGACAGTGATCTCAGGGAGGGTTTGGAATTACAGAAAAACACAAGGGTCTCTCTTGAAAGCCAGTACAGCAAAGAAGATCCGGTGTGGGTTTCTGCCAACGGATACCAAAAGCGTCTGAAGAAGGAAAAGGGAAGGAAGCGAACAAGGAGAGACGCTGGCCTTGGGTTCTGAGTCGCCAAGCCCGGTGTAGTGATCCCAGTGCAGCTGACATTTCTAGGTCTGTAGGCCAGGCGTGATGTTGCTGGGTAGGTTGCTTCAGCGCTTCCCTGGTGGCTCAGATGGTAAAGAATCTGCCTGCATTGCGGGAGATGTGGGTTCCATCGGTGGGTCAGAAGGATCCCCTGGAGAAGGGAATGGCAACCCACTCCAGTATTCTTGCCTGGAGAAGTCTATGGACAGAGGAGCCTGGCGGGCTACACTCCACGGGGTTGCAAAGAGTCCTACACGACCGAGCAACTAACACTTTTCAACTTCCAGGTCGCTTCAAAAAAATCTAGATGTTGACCTCTCGGTTGGAACCTCGGTGCCAGCCACAGTGGCAGCATGCTGGGGCATGGCCCCTGTCTGGGCCGTCAGCAAAGCTGGCACCAGCTGCAGCTTCCAGCTCACCTCTGGGCAAGTGGCCCTGAGCTCCAGGAGCAGGGACAACCCTGCGTCCGAAGCAGCCCTCTCACCCAGGGGCTTCTGCCACATTTAAAAATGAGCCGTCTGTGACTGTGTGCTGCCTTTTAAAATATTTAGTGAGTTTTTGAATAGAAGAATGTTCTGAGTGGCTCTTCAAAGCCTTTCTGACATTGTTCAGTTTTCAAAAGTGAGCAGTCCCAGTGCTCAAGGCTACTTCTAGGCAACAGATAACCGCGAAGTGGAAGTATGGAAATGAACATTTTATTAAAAAAAAAAAGTTAAGGGGAGAGGGGAAAGAACGTTGTTTAGGAAAGGGCTTTGAGGACTGGGAGATTTTAAAAAAACTGGAAGCTGTCAGATCCTGGGATAGACTGTCCCCTGCTGTGAATCTTGCCGTGGCGTGGAGGGAAGTGAGGGAACCAGATTATTCAAAGGCAAGGAAAAGCGCTTACCCTGGCATGATCTGGGACCTTGGAATCTGATTTGGTGGGTGCATGCACAGAGCTCTTCCCCACCTGATGATAAATTCCGAACAGGTTAACATCCTCCTCCTGGCTTCCCTGGTGGCCCAGAGGTAAAGAATCCGCCTGCCAATGCAGGAGACACAGGTTTGATCCCTGGGTTGGAAAGAAACCCTTGGAGGAGGAAATAGCTACCTGCTCCAGTATTCTTGCCAGGGAAATCTCATGGACAGAGGAGCTTGGCTGGCTACAGTCCTTGGGGTCCCAAAAGAGTGGGACAGGACTGAAGGATGAGACTATAGCAAGCAAAACTTCCTCCTTAGACTTCTCTAAGTTAGAGTCTTATAAATGTCTTTCACTTTTTTTGTCTTTAAAAAAACAAGAAATGGAAACCTCTGAGTTCTTTAGAACGTGCAGCTACACGCTTCTCAGCAGCTGCTGCTTGAGTTTAAAAAAATATATTTAAATCGACCATTTCATTCCTGGCTTGCCTGAGAGTTTTGCACTATCTTCTGATACCCGCATTCTTCAGGGGCAATAGAACTTTCCAGAAAGTGTGTGGCCATCAGAACAAGAAACAGGAAGTGCTTCAGAGAGACCCAAGGAAATGAAGGTGATGAAAAAAGAGATTAGGGGAAAGGAGGCGGCCCAACTTGGAAACACAAGGAACCNCTCTTGCTTCTCTCAGTTTGCAGCATCCTCCTGTGCCGGCAGGGATGTGCACCTGGCCTGGCCCCCTCAGAGGTCATATGTGAGCGAAATGCCTTGATGGCTGTGAAAATGCCAAACCAACTGTCAAGTGCTTCGCAAGCCATAGAGGGACACGTGAAGCCAAGACTCAGTTCGTTCTTCAGCATCCAAGCGTCAGGACTCTCACTTTTCCCTCCTCCTTTGGGTGAAGGAAGGCCCTGGCTGGCGATCACCGCGGGCCCTGCGTGAGCTGGGTGGTGGTGTCTGCGTGTGGCTCTGGCGAAGCCCTGAACCACTAAATCCCCAGCATGCAGCAATACCATTCTAGTCGGTATCACTCGGCCTTAGGAGAGCCCTTTTAAACTATTGCTCTCAATTACGGCCTTTTTATTGAATAATAACTCAATGAAAGGTGTGCTTTTTATTGAACATCCCCGATACCTTTATTGGTATTATTAGAGTAACCAGCATAATAGGGAGGAACAATTATTTCAGTGCTCATTAAAACACACACACACACACACACACACACACACACACCCACACCCCTACTAGCAGAGGGAGAGCAGCATTTCATTGCAGGAGCCGAGTTGTGTGTTGGTTCCCAAGAGTCACAATAAAAAATGATGTTTCCTCAACGTTTGCAAGTTTCTATTTCCCTGGAACCTCTAATGCATTAGACCGGCTGCATTAAAATTCCTCCAGGGTTTTATTACAGCCAGAGTTACACAGAAGGGCACTGCCTGAAACATCCACTGCCAGGTACAAGATGGATAATAAAACACAAAACATACAAAGCCCAACCATAATACGTGTATGCGTGGGGACGTGTGGATTTTATAGGGATCGCGTGGGACCTCATTTGCTCCCCCAGCCCTCTTTGGAAGCTGGCATGTTATTCCCATTCTGCTGATGAGGAAATGAAGCTCAGAGGGGTAAAGTGACTTGGTTGACGTTGTTGTTTAATTGCTAAGTATGTCCGACTCTTTGTGACCCCATGGATGAAGGAAATGGCAACCCACTCCAGTACTCTTGCCTGGAAAATTCCATGGATGGAGGAGCCTGGTAGGCTGCAGTCCATGGGGTCAAAAAGAGTTGGACATGACTGAGTGACTTTATTTTCTTTCTTTCTGTAGTTCCTTTTGGAGAAGGAAATGACAACCCACTCCAGTGTTCTTGCCTGGAGAATCCCATGGACGGGGGAGCCTGGTGGGCTATAGTCTATGGGTTGCAAAGAGTCGGACATGCCTAAGCAATTAACACACACAACACACATAGCCTGTCAGGCTCTTCTGTCCATGGCATTTCCCAGGCAAGAATACTGGAGCGTGTTGTCATTTCCTTCTCCTGACCCAGGGATTGAACCTGTGTCTCCTGCATTGTAGGTAGATTCTTTACCACTGAGCCACCTGGGAAGCCCCTTGATTGACATCTTCCTGCAGGGAATGGCAAGGTATGAACTTGTGCCGCTGTTCAGGGTTCTTGTGACAGTGATCTCAGGGAGGGTTTGGAATTACAGAAAAACACAAGGGTCTCTCTTGAAAGCCAGTACAGCAAAGAAGATCCGGTGTGGGTTTCTGCCAACGGATACCAAAAGCGTCTGAAGAAGGAAAAGGGAAGGAAGCGAACAAGGAGAGACGCTGGCCTTGGGTTCTGAGTCGCCAAGCCCGGTGTAGTGATCCCAGTGCAGCTGACATTTCTAGGTCTGTAGGCCAGGCGTGATGTTGCTGGGTAGGTTGCTTCAGCGCTTCCCTGGTGGCTCAGATGGTAAAGAATCTGCCTGCATTGCGGGAGATGTGGGTTCCATCGGTGGGTCAGAAGGATCCCCTGGAGAAGGGAATGGCAACCCACTCCAGTATTCTTGCCTGGAGAAGTCTATGGACAGAGGAGCCTGGCGGGCTACACTCCACGGGGTTGCAAAGAGTCCTACACGACCGAGCAACTAACACTTTTCAACTTCCAGGTCGCTTCAAAAAAATCTAGATGTTGACCTCTCGGTTGGAACCTCGGTGCCAGCCACAGTGGCAGCATGCTGGGGCATGGCCCCTGTCTGGGCCGTCAGCAAAGCTGGCACCAGCTGCAGCTTCCAGCTCACCTCTGGGCAAGTGGCCCTGAGCTCCAGGAGCAGGGACAACCCTGCGTCCGAAGCAGCCCTCTCACCAAGGGGCTTCTGCCACATTTAAAAATGAGCCGTCCGTGACTGTGTGCTGCCTTTTAAAATATTTAGTGAGTTTTTGAATAGAAGAATGTTCTGAGTGGCTCTTCAAAGCCTTTCTGACATTGTTCAGTTTTCAAAAGTGAGCAGTCCCAGTGCTCAAGGCTACTTCTAGGCAACAGATAACCGCGAAGTGGAAGTATGGAAATGAACATTTTATTAAAAAAAAAAAGTTAAGGGGAGAGGGGAAAGAACGTTGTTTAGGAAAGGGCTTTGAGGACTGGGAGATTTTAAAAAAACTGGAAGCTGTCAGATCCTGGGATAGACTGTCCCCTGCTGTGAATCTTGCCGTGGCGTGGAGGGAAGTGAGGGAACCAGATTATTCAAAGGCAAGGAAAAGCGCTTACCCTGGCATGATCTGGGACCTTGGAATCTGATTTGGTGGGTGCATGCACAGAGCTCTTCCCCACCTGATGATAAATTCCGAACAGGTTAACATCCTCCTCCTGGCTTCCCTGGTGGCCCAGAGGTAAAGAATCCGCCTGCCAATGCAGGAGACACAGGTTTGATCCCTGGGTTGGAAAGAAACCCTTGGAGGAGGAAATAGCTACCCGCTCCAGTATTCTTGCCAGGGAAATCTCATGGACAGAGGAGCTTGGCTGGCTACAGTCCTTGGGGTCCCAAAAGAGTGGGACAGGACTGAAGGATGAGACTATAGCAAGCAAAACTTCCTCCTTAGACTTCTCTAAGTTAGAGTCTTATAAATGTCTTTCACTTTTTTTGTCTTTAAAAAAACAAGAAATGGAAACCTCTGAGTTCTTTAGAACGTGCAGCTACACGCTTCTCAGCAGCTGCTGCTTGAGTTTAAAAAAATATATTTAAATCGACCATTTCATTCCTGGCTTGCCTGAGAGTTTTGCACTATCTTCTGATACCCGCATTCTTCAGGGGCAATAGAACTTTCCAGAAAGTGTGTGGCCATCAGAACAAGAAACAGGAAGTGCTTCAGAGAGACCCAAGGAAATGAAGGTGATGAAAAAAGAGATTAGGGGAAAGGAGGCGGCCCAACTTGGAAACACAAGGAACCAGAGCTGCTGTGTGTGCGGAACTCAGTTACTGAGCGTGGCTGGAGCCCAGGTGCAGAGTCCAGAGTGCTCTTTTTTTTTAAATTTATTTTTATTGATTTACAGTTGAAACCAATGGGTTTTTTTTTTTAATTTATTATTTTTTTTAAATTTATTTTATTTATTGGCCATGCTGTGCGGCATGTGGGATCTTACTTCCCTGATCGGGGATTGAACCTGGGCCCCCTGCATTGCAAGCCCAGAGTCCTAACCACCGGACCACCAGGGAAGGCCCAAAACCAATGGGTTTTTAAAATTGTTGATTGGCTGTGCTGGGTCTTTGCTGCTGGGTGCGCTCTTTTTCTAGTGGCGGTGCTCCGAACTCTCACTGTGGTGTCTTCTCTTGTCGCAGAGCATGTCTCTAGGGCGCGTGGTCTTGGTGGGTATTTGTGGCTCCCGGGCTCCAGAGCACAGGCTCAGCAGTTGAGGTGCACAGGCTGAGTTGCTCTGCCGCAGATGGGCTCTTCCCGGATCAGGGATCGAACCCACGTCTCCTGCACTGGCAGGCGGCTTCGTTACCATTGAGCCACCAGGGAAGTCCAGTGCTCTTTAACTGGAAGATCTATGGCCTTGCGGGAGGTGGCGCTTCATTTGTGTTATTAGCTCCTGGTGTCAGAGAAGGATGTTTTCTTTATCTTCTTATTTATTACTTGTTTATTCTGCCTTGATCCAAAAAAGGATTTGAGGAGGACTAAACACTATGGCGTCTGGCCAGCTCTCCCGTGAGACTGAGGTAAACTGTTCTGTCGTTCCCCACATATATCACCTAATGCGCCAGGACAGGAGATGGCACCTCCAAGAAGGCTGCGCATCTCTGGGCTGTAGCAGCGTCATGTGCCAGCAGGGGCGTGGGCCTGGCCTGGCTCCTTCAGCGGTCATGTGACAATGAAATGCACCCCCCCAAAAAAATGGCCTTTTGTTGCGACAGTGGGTAGGCACACAGGAAGCGAGGCTGAAGTGTCGGTGTGGCCTTACCGCTCCCAAAGCTGCCCAGGGCCTTGGGAAGGCCTCGTTGCCCGTTTCTGGTGGGGTGGGGGGACGATTCTCCTGAGGGGCTCCAGCATGGGGAACTGAATTAATGCAGACATGCTGGGAGAAGGAAGTTTCCCAGACACCCTGGAGAAAGAAAATGACCTCAGAAGTTCTCCTGGAGCTGGGTTTAAAAACGAGGGGAAGCTGAGCTTTGGAATCCTTTTTCCCTTTCTGTCCGTTCCCCCATTACCCACCCACTGGTCTCCTCACTACCAAATCTGGAGACACATGTCCTGTTGAACACGAGTATGCAGTGATGACCGTGGATCACCAGTCTTGGAAGGCATGTCTTAGTTCCCAGCAGTGGGTGATCTGGCCCAGTTGGTTCTGTGTTGTGGAAAATCTCCATGCTGACCCCTGACTCCTGGAGGTCCCCCCACACCTCACTGACCTCAGTGAGGTCCAGGCTCCTTTGAAGCCATCAAGTCTAACCCATAAGGAACTTGGGGTGTTTGTTCTCAGAGTCCACAGAGTTTTGACTGCTAAGGGTGAAGCCCCCAAGAAACATACTTCTTGGGTGGGAATCAAAGAAACAAACACTCCATCTTTATATGGGATTTCAGAAGTCCCTCCTCTTTCGAAGAGGGGCTGTATTTCCCCTTTCCTTCCTGATCCTGGGTTTGGAAACTAACACACACCTTTGGCTTCACTGGGGAGTTTGCAGCTACTGTACTTTATCAGTATTAAAATCTTCCAGGTACAAGGAAGTCTGAAAAAACAAAAAGGGTTTTTTTTTTTTTTTTTCCAAGACCTCGGCTGTGATGCCATGTTCCCTTTCCCTTCTCTGGCCAGTGAGCGAGTCTGAGGGGGCAGGGCAGGGCCTGCCCACACCTGTCTCGTTTCACGGAGTGTTAGGAGAGCTTCAGGCTGGAGAAGCAGCCAGTTTCACCCGCAGGTTGAGGATGTCGGCCACGAAATAGGTGCTGGTTGGAAGGTCCAGGCTCCCATTTTGTGACCCCCCCCCACAACGATGGACAAAGACAAGGATGTTTTGGCTCCATGCCACCAGTGTCCACTAACACTGACTCCCGATGTCAGAGCCCAGTTTGTCACAAACTCACTTTCCACTGTTCATCCTGATCGCCCTGTTGGGGGTGACACGCTTTCATTCAGCCTTCTGGCAAGGGACCTCATGGCGACCAGTGCCCTGGCCCAGGGGGTCTCAAGGCCAGATTCCATGCTGTGGGTAGGGGTGTATGTGTGTGTGTATGAGGCCGAAAGGGCAGTGATGGGGGGTGGAGTGGGCAGCTGCCCGCCAGTAGTGATGTTCTTAGGATACTGAAGTCCTGTTCATATGCACATCCCTGTTTAACTTGGATGGTGCTTTCTGCACAGACACTGGTGTATGAAACCCTACAATTTCCAGTAGTTCAACTCCCAAATGATGCAGAGGTTATCAGCCAGTTCTCTTAAAATGTTTGTGAGGTGATTCAGTTTGATTTGTGTTTCTTAGAACTTCCTTGGATCGGAGATTTGTCTAGTCATGACTGAGTGGGGAGGTGGGGGGAGTTGTTTTGTCCCCCAGAGAGGTTTGGCAATGCCTGGAGAGATTTTTGATCCTCATGACTGGGAGGGGAGGGAGTGCGACTGGCTTCTAGTGGGTGTGCCTCCAAACATCCTACAGGGCACAGGACAGTACCCCTCCCACTCCCCACCCCACCCTCAAAGAATTACCAGGATCTACATGATGGCTGAACTTTGCCCCGCTATCTTTGAGACAGCCCAGCCTTTGTATACTTCCCATTGTTGGAATCAGGCTTTCTCACAAATAACATCTCCTTTGGCTTCTGAGATGATGAGTTTAAAGACACCATGTTACAAGGGCACAGAGCGAGGTCTACCAATTGGAGTAACAGCCACACAGAGGCTTCTCTAGCCTGTGCCAGAGGGTCTGCCGGGGGTCGCTGGCCCGGGCCTGCTCGGCAGTGGTCCGCTGCCCCCGCGAGAGCCGCGCCGCCGCCTGCATCTCATGTCTCTCCTGCCTCTTTCTGTCCGTGTGTCTCCGCAGGTAAAGATGAGCCTTCCAGCTACATTTGCACCACGTGCAAGCAGCCCTTCAACAGCGCGTGGTTCCTGCTGCAGCACGCGCAGAACACGCATGGCTTCCGCATCTACCTGGAGCCCGGGCCGGCCAGCAGCTCACTCACGCCGCGGCTCACCATCCCGCCGCCGCTGGGGCCCGAGGCCGTGGCCCAGTCCCCGCTCATGAATTTCCTGGGCGACAGCAACCCCTTCAACCTGCTGCGCATGACGGGCCCCATCCTGCGGGACCACCCGGGCTTCGGCGAGGGCCGCCTGCCCGGCACGCCGCCACTCTTCAGCCCGCCGCCGCGCCACCACCTGGACCCGCACCGCCTCAGCGCCGAGGAGATGGGGCTCGTCGCCCAGCACCCCAGTGCCTTCGACCGAGTCATGCGCCTGAACCCTATGGCCATCGACTCGCCCGCCATGGACTTCTCGCGGCGGCTCCGCGAGCTGGCGGGCAACAGCTCCACGCCGCCGCCCGTGTCCCCGGGCCGCGGCAACCCTATGCACCGGCTCCTGAACCCCTTCCAGCCCAGCCCCAAGTCCCCGTTCCTGAGCACGCCGCCGCTGCCGCCCATGCCCCCCGGTGGCACGCCGCCGCCGCAGCCGCCGGCCAAGAGCAAGTCGTGTGAGTTCTGCGGCAAGACCTTCAAGTTCCAGAGCAATCTCATCGTGCACCGGCGCAGCCACACGGGCGAGAAGCCCTACAAGTGCCAGCTGTGCGACCACGCGTGCTCGCAGGCGAGCAAGCTGAAGCGCCACATGAAGACGCACATGCACAAGGCCGGCTCGCTGGCAGGTCGCTCCGACGACGGGCTCTCGGCTGCCAGCTCCCCGGAGCCTGGCACCAGCGAGCTGACCGGTGAGGGCCTCAAGGCGGCCGATGGTGACTTCCGCCACCACGAGAGCGACCCTTCCCTGGGCCATGAGCCCGAGGAGGAGGACGAAGAGGAGGAGGAGGAGGAGGAGGAGCTGCTGCTGGAGAACGAGAGCCGGCCCGAGTCGAGCTTCAGCATGGACTCGGAGCTCAGCCGCAACCGGGAGAACGGCGGCGGCGG
>SJYW01011577.1:68970-82013 GCA_006410735.1 Raphicerus campestris | reverse complement strand
CATCCGAAGGTGACCAGCGCTACTTCCGTTTTTTTTTTTTTTCTTTTCTATCCCATTAGGTTGGAAGGTACTAAACATTGGACTTCAGATTAGACATTTGAATTCTGTTGACCCGCACTTTAAAGCTTTTGTTTGCATTTAAATTAAATGGCTTCTCAACAAGAAATTGCAGCATCTTCTTCTTTTTGGCCCAGAGGTGGGTTAAACTGTAAGGGATCGCTGAGATTGAGTGTCAGTATTGCTAAGCATGGCATTCACAGTACTGGCACTATAAAGAACAAAATAAAATAATTTATTGGACAGTGTTTCTACTGCCATTCAATTTGATGTGAGTGCCTTGAAAACTGATCTTCCTATTTGAGTCTCTTGAGACAAATGCAAAACTTTTTTTTTCTTTTGCAATGAAAAGACTTTTTTAAAAAAATAAAATGAGAAAAGTACATTTCTTTAGAAACAAAGCCACATTTACGTTAAATAAATTTTCAAAAATCCTGGTTGAAGACGTGAAAATGCCATAAGACCCAATCAAATGAAGAAATAAACCCAGCACAACCCTGGATATCCATTAGCTGAATTAACCTCAGCCCCTTTTGCCTGTGGGACAACGCTGCTTAGATGTGGAGTGGAGGTGACTTACTGCTGAATTAAAACTCAAGTGACACAAGGTACAAGTTGATATTGTTGAATGAAAAAACAATTCAGGAACAATGGCTAATTTTTTTCTAAAGTTAAATTTAGTGCACTCTGTCTTAAAAATACGTTTACAGTATTGGATACATACAAGGGTAAAAAAAAATTGTGTGTATGTGTGTTGGAGCGATCGTTTTTTTCAAAGTTTGCTTAATAGGTTATTAAAAAAATGCCACAGTGGCTGCGTGTATATTGTTTTCTTTTGGTGACGGGGTTTTAGTATATATTATATATATGAAAATTTCTTGATTACTGTAAAAGTGGACCAGTATTTGTAATAATCGAGAATGCCTGGGCATTTGACAAAAAAAAAAAAAAAAAAACCCTTTTCTTTTCCTTGAAAATGTTGCAGTAAAATTTAAATGGTGGGTCTATAATAATTTGTTCTTGTCACAGTAACTGTAAAGTCGGAGTTTTAGTAAATTTTTTTCTGCCTTGGGTGTTGAATTTTTATTTCAAAAAAATGTATAGAAACTTGTATTTGGGGATTAAAAGGGGATTGCTACACCATGTAGAAAAAGTATGTAGAAAAAAAAAGTGCTTAATATTGTTATTGCTTTGCAGAAAAAAACCCCCCACATTTCTGATCTGTGCTTAAATCTCTCCTCCCACCTCCCTCTGGAATGGATATATTGGTTGGTTCATATGATGTAGGCACTTGCTGTATTTTTACTGGAGCTTGTAATTTTTTAACTGTAAGCTTGTCCTTTTAAAGGGATTTAATGTACCTTTTTGTTAGTGAATTTGGAAATAAAAAGAAAAAAAAAACAAAAACACGCAGGCTGCCATAATATATTTTTTTAATTTGGCAGGATAAAATATTGCAAAAAAAATTTGTATGTTAAGTCCTATTGTACAGGAGGAAAAAAAAAGGGGGTTGTTTGACAACCTTCGAGGAAAAGAAACAAAAGGAAATAGCTAAATGCTTTGGTTCACAAATCATTCTAGTTGTATATATTTTTGTCAGAATTGGCCTCTACCAAGGACTGTTCGAAATAGGGCTTCAGTCTGAGCGCCCTGAACCTTGCATCAAGGCTCCCTGGTGTGGCCACAGCAGATCGGATGGGAAATTCTTTATTCGCGTTGAGTGGAGAAATCAGTTTTTTTGTCAAGATGTCGGTACCATTTCACAGAGCCCTCCCTTCTCTGCGAGGCATCTGTAAAGATGTCAGACGTGGGAGAGAGAGCGCACGCCTTCTCTTCACCACCCACCACCACCACCACCTCTCCCACCCTTCAGAGCAGAAAGAAATGCAAACCGAGCTTTCTCTAGTCCTTGAGAGAACCTCAAGCAAGCAAAACAAAACAAAATGTGATAAAGGGAGCTGGCGAATCAACCAGGCGCAGGTGACGTTGTCTGCGGCTGGGACCAGCGCAAATTGAATTTCAGGAAGGGGTCCCGTCACAGCCCGGACCTCTTTGTCGTGGAGCGTGGTGGCCTGCTGTCTTTCTTACCTGCTCTGCTGCTTTCTCTCCGGAATATTCCGTCAGTCTCCAAATGCCTAGGGCCTGGGACGAATTCGGTGCCTTTCCCTAGTTCTTTCTCTCTCCTTCCCACGTGTTTCCTCTCCATCTTCCCACCTCTGTCGGTCCTCGGTGTGCTCATGTTTATCTGATTTATTTCTCTCTCTCTGTCCCCCCCCCCCCCTTTTTTTTTTGTAAAGCCAAGTAGCTTTAAGATAATAAAGTGGTGGTTTTTTGGATGAGGGAATAATACATTTTTAAAAAAATACCTATATCAGGAAGCCATTTTTTATTTCAGGAACTCTAAGAAACCATTATATTTCAGGTTATGAAAGTATAAGCAAGCATCCTTTCGGGCAATTTCTTTACCAAATGCAGAAATCTCTCTTCTGGGCGCTTTTCTGTTTGATACGCTTTTCCTCCTTGCCACTTACCTTTGCAAAGTAAAAAGAAGGAGGGAGGAGGCAGGAGATCAAGCTGAGATGTTTGTTTCCTACCTGTTTGACCTGAAGCCCACGGGCTGCCCTTTTCTCCGGGTGCCCTGGGGAGGTCCTTGAGCAGCCTCCTAGGCAATCCTCCTGTAGTTACAAAAGCTAGCCAGCTCTCACCAGCTTCCGCAAAGTCACCACGATGCCAGAATCAAGCCATCCTAAAGCACAAAGAGTGTGTCTCTGATGACTGCAGAGAAATGAGCATTTTTCTTCCCTTTTTTTGTGTTTGAAAAGCCAACACTGAAGCAGATGACCCAGTGAGAGAGGCCCCGGGCCCCGGGGGGACCCAGCTGACCCCAGGCTGGTTTTCCACACTGCCACAACTTGGTTCAAAGTTGCCCCCAATTGGAACCTGCCACTTGCCATTTGAGGGTCTTTCATGGGGGAGGAGGAGGAGGCTGACTTCCTCTAAGCAAAAATGTGAAAAGTAGGGAAGTCAGCCTTTCGTTCTGGTCCTAAGTGACGGTCAAGGATTTTCGTGGAACACAGGCAAACCCGTGACTTTTGGTGCTCCTTGTATCAGCTCTGCGAAGCAAAGTTACATTGAGTTAAGGTGTTTGCATTTGTACTGGCAAGGCGAAATATTTTTATTACCTTTTCTATTACTTATTGTATGAGCTTTTGTTGTTTACTTGGAGGTTCTGTCTTTTACTACAAGTTTGGAACTATTTATTATTGCTTGGTATTTGTGCTCTGTTTAAGAAACGGGCACTTTTTTTTTTATTACGGATAAAATGTTGAGATGACAGGAGGTCATTTCAATATGGCTTAGTAAAATATTTATTGTTCCTTTTATTCTCTGTACAAGATTTTGGGCCTCTTTTTTTCCCCTTAATGTCACAATGTTCAGTTCAGCATGTGTCTGCCATTTCATTTGTACGCTTGTTCAAAACCAAGTTTGTTCTGGTTTCAAGTTATAAAATAAATTGGACATTTAACTTGATCTCCAAACCTTGTCCTTTTCTGTGTCTTTCCAGGGTAGGGGATGGACAGCTTATTTCCAAGGGTGAATTAAAGGTCTTTCTCCATTTTTCTCCTGATGCAAACCCGTTACTCTTGTACCTGAGAGGACAGGAAATAATGGCATGAGAGACCAGCAGCCAGCAGTGCTTTATCTTTACCTCTGTGAAGCACTGTGATGTGGAAAAGTGGTTCTCACTCCTGGTTACACATTGGAATCACGGGAGAGCTTTTCAAAATCCGTGTCCAGGCCCCACCCCAGACCGATTTCTATCAGACTCAGGCGAGATCTGGCATTTTTGAAGATGACCCAGGTGACTTGAAAATAGCCGAGTTTGAGACCAAGTGGGTTAGAAGCAAGAGCCCTCATTCCCTCGTCTGGGAATGACAAGACTTGGGTCTAGTTTCTTTCAGCTAACACTTTCTGAATTCCCAGGGAGAGCCACTGGGTGAGGCCTTGAGGGGTCAGAAATGAGTGGGACAGAGGTCTGGCTGCCCTATGTCCTTGGTCTGGTACCCCTGGGTCCCCACCGTGAAGGAGGCTGTTCGAGTAGAAAGCATCCCCACCCATCCGTGAGTTTGCATGGAATCACACAGGAGCACCACCTTCTTCCCGTCCCCCGTGTGAGAGGTTGTTAGATCGGAATGTGCTTTCCTTGGGGTTAATATCACAGACCCAGAGGAGGAGGCATGGTCTTCTGGAAGGAAATAGCTTTTCACTGGGCTTTTCCCAGTGCTGGGCTTGGAGCAGTCAGCAAGATGGAAGGGGGAGATGACAGCTTCCCATTGGGTTTCAGCCACTTAATAAACCACTGCTTTCCTTCTACGAGTGAGAGGCAGAGCCCAGCCCTGAGTGAAAAGGGATCAAAGACCCACTGAGTTCTCAACTATTATCTTTTCTTTTTCTAGTCACATCCCAAGGCATGTGGGATCCTAGTTGCCCAACCAGGGATCGAAGCTGCGCCCTCTGCAGTGAAAGCGTGAAGTTTTAACCACTGGACTGTTAGGGACGTCCCCCTTCACCACGCTTCTCATGCTTCTGGCCCTTTAAGACACAAAAAATGTTCCACTCAGGTCACTTTTCCGCCAACTCTCTGGGCACCATCCACAAACCAGGCAGGCAGCCTGCGGATCTTCACAAGGAGACTTTGCAGAAAATGAAAGCAATGCTGAGCTGTGTTAATGAAGATGCTACGCGGGCTCTGCCCACAGACGTGGTGGCAGGAGTGAGGACCATGTGTGCCTCTGTGTCCTGTCTCCAGAAAGTCGCCATTCTTCTNTTTTTTTTGTGTTTGAAAAGCCAACACTGAAGCAGATGACCCAGTGAGAGAGGCCCCGGGCCCCGGGGGGACCCAGCTGACCCCAGGCTGGTTTTCCACACTGCCACAACTTGGTTCAAAGTTGCCCCCAATTGGAACCTGCCACTTGCCATTTGAGGGTCTTTCATGGGGGAGGAGGAGGAGGCTGACTTCCTCTAAGCAAAAATGTGAAAAGTAGGGAAGTCAGCCTTTCGTTCTGGTCCTAAGTGACGGTCAAGGATTTTCGTGGAACACAGGCAAACCCGTGACTTTTGGTGCTCCTTGTATCAGCTCTGCGAAGCAAAGTTACATTGAGTTAAGGTGTTTGCATTTGTACTGGCAAGGCGAAATATTTTTATTACCTTTTCTATTACTTATTGTATGAGCTTTTGTTGTTTACTTGGAGGTTCTGTCTTTTACTACAAGTTTGGAACTATTTATTATTGCTTGGTATTTGTGCTCTGTTTAAGAAACGGGCACTTTTTTTTTTATTACGGATAAAATGTTGAGATGACAGGAGGTCATTTCAATATGGCTTAGTAAAATATTTATTGTTCCTTTTATTCTCTGTACAAGATTTTGGGCCTCTTTTTTTCCCCTTAATGTCACAATGTTCAGTTCAGCATGTGTCTGCCATTTCATTTGTACGCTTGTTCAAAACCAAGTTTGTTCTGGTTTCAAGTTATAAAATAAATTGGACATTTAACTTGATCTCCAAACCTTGTCCTTTTCTGTGTCTTTCCAGGGTAGGGGATGGACAGCTTATTTCCAAGGGTGAATTAAAGGTCTTTCTCCATTTTTCTCCTGATGCAAACCCGTTACTCTTGTACCTGAGAGGACAGGAAATAATGGCATGAGAGACCAGCAGCCAGCAGTGCTTTATCTTTACCTCTGTGAAGCACTGTGATGTGGAAAAGTGGTTCTCACTCCTGGTTACACATTGGAATCACGGGAGAGCTTTTCAAAATCCGTGTCCAGGCCCCACCCCAGACTGATTTCTATCAGACTCAGGCGAGATCTGGCATTTTTGAAGATGACCCAGGTGACTTGAAAATAGCCGAGTTTGAGACCAAGTTGGTTAGAAGCAAGAGCCCTCATTCCCTCGTCTGGGAATGACAAGACTTGGGTCTAGTTTCTTTCAGCTAACACTTTCTGAATTCCCAGGGAGAGCCGCTGGGTGAGGCCTTGAGGGGTCAGAAATGAGTGGGACAGAGGTCTGGCTGCCCTCTGTCCTTGGTCTGGTACCCCTGGGTCCCCACCGTGAAGGAGGCTGTTCGAGTAGAAAGCATCCCCACCCATCCGTGAGTTTGCATGGAATCACACAGGAGCACCACCTTCTTCCCGTCCCCCGTGTGAGAGGTTGTTAGATCGGAATGTGCTTTCCTTGGGGTTAATATCACAGACCCAGAGGAGGAGGCATGGTCTTCTGGAAGGAAATAGCTTTTCACTGGGCTTTTCCCAGTGCTGGGCTTGGAGCAGTCAGCAAGATGGAAGGGGGAGATGACAGCTTCCCATTGGGTTTCAGCCACTTAATAAACCACTGCTTTCCTTCTACGAGTGAGAGGCAGAGCCCAGCCCTGAGTGAAAAGGGATCAAAGACCCACTGAGTTCTCAACTATTATCTTTTCTTTTTCTAGTCACATCCCAAGGCATGTGGGATCCTAGTTGCCCAACCAGGGATCGAAGCTGCGCCCTCTGCAGTGAAAGCGTGAAGTTTTAACCACTGGACTGTTAGGGACGTCCCCCTTCACCACGCTTCTCATGCTTCTGGCCCTTTAAGACACAAAAAATGTTCCACTCAGGTCACTTTTCCGCCAACTCTCTGGGCACCATCCACTAACCAGGCAGGCAGCCTGCGGATCNAGTTTGGAACTATTTATTATTGCTTGGTATTTGTGCTCTGTTTAAGAAACGGGCACTTTTTTTTTTATTATGGATAAAATGTTGAGATGACAGGAGGTCATTTCAATATGGCTTAGTAAAATATTTATTGTTCCTTTTATTCTCTGTACAAGATTTTGGGCCTCTTTTTTTCCCCTTAATGTCACAATGTTCAGTTCAGCATGTGTCTGCCATTTCATTTGTACGCTTGTTCAAAACCAAGTTTGTTCTGGTTTCAAGTTATAAAATAAATTGGACATTTAACTTGATCTCCAAACCTTGTCCTTTTCTGTGTCTTTCCAGGGTAGGGGATGGACAGCTTATTTCCAAGGGTGAATTAAAGGTCTTTCTCCATTTTTCTCCTGATGCAAACCCGTTACTCTTGTACCTGAGAGGACAGGAAATAATGGCATGAGAGACCAGCAGCCAGCAGTGCTTTATCTTTACCTCTGTGAAGCACTGTGATGTGGAAAAGTGGTTCTCACTCCTGGTTACACATTGGAATCACGGGAGAGCTTTTCAAAATCCGTGTCCAGGCCCCACCCCAGACCTATTTCTATCAGACTCTTACAGGCGAGATCTTGGCACTGGCATTTTTGAAGATGACCCAGGTGACTTGAAAATAGCCGAGTTTGAGACCAAGTTGGTTAGAAGCAAGAGCCCTCATTCCCTCGTCTGGGAATGACAAGACTTGGGTCTAGTTTCTTTCAGCTAACACTTTCTGAATTCCCAGGGAGAGCCACTGGGTGAGGCCTTGAGGGGTCAGAAATGAGTGGGACAGAGGTCTGGCTGCCCTATGTCCTTGGTCTGGTACCCCTGGGTCCCCACCGTGAAGGAGGCTGTTCGAGTAGAAAGCATCCCCACCCATCCGTGAGTTTGCATGGAATCACACAGGAGCACCACCTTCTTCCCGTCCCCCGTGTGAGAGGTTGTTAGATCGGAATGTGCTTTCCTTGGGGTTAATATCACAGACCCAGAGGAGGAGGCATGGTCTTCTGGAAGGAAATAGCTTTTCACTGGGCTTTTCCCAGTGCTGGGCTTGGAGCAGTCAGCAAGATGGAAGGGGGAGATGACAGCTTCCCATTGGGTTTCAGCCACTTAATAAACCACTGCTTTCCTTCTACGAGTGAGAGGCAGAGCCCAGCCCTGAGTGAAAAGGGATCAAAGACCCACTGAGTTCTCAACTATTATCTTTTCTTTTTCTAGTCACATCCCAAGGCATGTGGGATCCTAGTTGCCCAACCAGGGATCGAAGCTGCGCCCTCTGCAGTGAAAGCGTGAAGTTTTAACCACTGGACTGTTAGGGACGTCCCCCTTCACCACGCTTCTCATGCTTCTGGCCCTTTAAGACACAAAAAATGTTCCACTCAGGTCACTTTTCCGCCAACTCTCTGGGCACCATCCACTAACCAGGCAGGCAGCCTGCGGATCTTCACAAGGAGACTTTGCAGAAAATGAAAGCAATGCTGAGCTGTGTTAATGAAGATGCTACGCGGGCTCTGCCCACAGAGGTGGTGGCAGGAGTGAGGACCATGTGTGCCTCTGTGTCCTGTCTCCAGAAAGTCGCCATTCTTCTGACGCATCTAAGCACTGGGCAGATGCAGGTTTAAAGATACAGGGGCTGGATTTAAAGTCCAGCACCAAAGATGGAGTGGGTGACCATTCGGGAGAAGCCCTGCCTTGATTTCTAGGCTGTCTTTTTTGTTTGGTGTGTTTGTCCAGCTGTGTTGGACTCTGTGACCCCATGGACTGCAGCACGCCAGGCTTCCCTGTTCTTCACCATCTCCCGGAGCTTGCTCAAACTCACGTTGGTGAGTTGGTGATGCCATCTAACCATCTTGTCCTCCGTCATCCCCTTCTTCTGCCTTCAATCTTTCCCAGCATCAGAGTCTTTTCCAGGGAGTTGGCTCTTTGCCTCAGGTGGCCAAAGTATTGGAGCTTCAGCCTTAGCATCAGTCGCTCCAATGAACAAAATTTCTAGGGTGTAGAGAATAAGAACTCCCTGCGAAGAATTATGTTCTTTTCTGTAGATCCTGGGCTCCAAGTCTATCTCTCACTGGCTTTAGGAGGCCCGTGTCTGAGCCATGGGACTTTTCCTGCCTAGAAAACTGAGCAAATAGCAGAATTGAAATGCTCAGCTGCTTTCTGATCAGAGCACAAGGGAATGTGCTCATTTGGGGATGAATCTGCATCTTAAAGTTGAGGAACAAACCCTTAAACTGAGCACAAAAAGCACTTGGGATGACATGTCATTCACACTTAGCCAGTCCCTTCCGGCCCAGCCCTTCTAAGAAAGCCCAGTTTAGAGATCACCAGCAGGGCAAACAAAGGAAAAGCTCCTCTCAGTCCTGGTTATCTCACCAGGGGCTCTGTGACCTCAGGCCAATCCTTTCCCTTTTCTGGGCCTCAGTTTCCCTATCTGTAAAAAGGAGGGTTAAGGTCATCTGGAAGGACACATTTAGCCTTCAGATCAGCATGTCTTGTGCACAGAGAGGAACAAAATTTGATGGGAAAGTTAAAGTCAGAAATGTTCTGTTTTTAGCTGGTGAAAATCAGGGTGAGAATGGGTTCTCAAGAACAGAAAATCCCGTGTTTTTGGTGGCTGTACCTCAGAGTCGCCAGTCTCAAGTCATAGAGTCTCGTCTCCTCTTTTTCCGAGTGGTCCCAAGCATGACTGGGACCTCAGAGCAGGCTGCTGAACAGCTCACTCTTAAGCTGCAAGTTCAGCAATTAAAGCTGGAAAACATCCTCTTCTACTTTGGAGGTAAAACAAAATGATTAGAGCTTTTATAAAAAACGCTAATGTGATGAAACAGATAATGAAACTTGTAACTTTCAAGCCAGGGAAGGTGAAATTCTGACTTTTTTATGTGCTGGTAAAATCTTAGTCACTAACTGCCCGCTCTGCCTAACCTTCAAAACAATTCCATAGGATTCTGGTTAAAGACCGTTCAGGATGTGCTAAAGAAGTCAAAGCCGCGCGAGCTTAAAAGTCTATTTAGTTCCCAAAGCCAGGACTGAGCTGGAGGTCAGGCCTGGGCACACAGGGGTCAGGCCTGGTCTTTGCTCTTGGGGGCCTCCTTGTTTAATGAGAGAAATGCCTTATGAAACAAGGCTCTGTGGGGCAACGTGGGCAGTGAGAGGAGCCTGGAAGAGGGAGGCAGTAAGCGGCTGTAGAGAGGGAGGATTCGGGAAATTGTGCTGCTCTTTGAAAAATGTGTAAGGATTCACCAGGAAGATGAGGACGAGTGAGGAGAAACGGCCTGCCTTGCAGAGGGTATGGCACAGGAAAACGCATGGTTGTTGGGAAAGCACAGTAAAGCCCACAGAGAAGCAAAGTCATATAGTTAGTTGGACCCTGAGAAGCATCTAGTACAAATCCGTCTCATATAAGAATCTTCTCCCAACCCTAAAGGATAATACATCCCTCTGTTCATTTATCCATCTGTCTGTCTACCTGTCTGTTTATCCACCCATCTATCTATCCATCCACTCATCTACCTGTCCATCCATCCATCTACCCTCTTATCCTCTTATCCATCCATCTATCCATCATTCATCCACTTATTTATCCATCCAGCCAACCATCTACAAGTTGTTCCTTAATGAACATTTATCAAAGATGTATGCTGTGTCAGAGACTCTGCTTGGAAGTTACTGATCATTAAGACTCATCCCTGAGTTCCTGGGGTTTACCTTTTAGTGGGCAGAAAGGGACATCCACCCATCTATTCAGTTATTTATTACCTTAATGATCCCAGACTTCCTCCTGAGTGCCCCATACTCCTAGGCCCTGAAGATGCAGTCCAGGGCTTAGATGACTCCCAATTAGCTGGGGAGGCAGTGAGTGAACTGACAGTCAGAGTTCTGTCTTTCAGATGGGAGCACAGAGTCCAACAGGAGGCTGGAGGCGACGTGTCCTTCGTTACAGATTAGGAAACCCAGTCTTTGTCCCAGGCATCCATGTGTCATGCCACCATCCAAACTGTTTCCCTTTACTGTGGTTTCCTTCTCACAGGCCATGATCGGAATGTACCTGTGTTCCTGTGACCTTTTATAATCAAAGATGTAAAAAATAAGAAATGTCGGCTACTGCTAAGTCATGTCAGTTGTGGACGACTCTGTGGGACTCCATAGACAGCAGCCCACTAGGCTCCTGTTCCTAGGATTCTCCAGGCAAGAACACTGGAGTGGGTTGCCATTTCCCTCTCCAGTGCATGAAAGAGGAAAGAGAAAGTGAAGTAGCTCAGTCATGTCCGACTCTTCATGACCCCTTGGACTGTAGCCTACAAGGGTCCTCTGTCCATGGGATTTTCCAGGCAAGAGTTGGATTGGGTTGCCATTTCTCTGGTGCTAAGAGAGGTTTAATGTGTAACTATGAAATTGAGAAACATCTAGTGTGGGACATGTCTCAGGATGTGAACCCAGAGGTCCTGTCTAGAATTGGGTGGTCACTCTCTCTGTCCAAGCCCCACAATGCTATAACGAGCCTGACATGTCACTCATGGGACAGGCCATGTGAAATGTCTTTGGCTCAAAATGCACTGCAGGCTGAAATTTCCAAAGGGGAGGCAGGGTAGGCAGGTCATGCAGGAAAGCCAGGAGCTACTGAGGATCAGAGATGGTATCTCCCGCCCCTTCTTTCTTCCCAGCTCTTCTTCCTTCCTTCCATTGACAAGATTGTACAAAGCGTCTACTCCACGCTGCATGGTACANACACACACACAGATGCATGCATGTGCCATATATAACTATGTCCCGTATAACTCTATACTGTATAACTCTGCAACTACAGTTGTATATAAAGCTATATAGGCCTATGCAATCATATATATGAAACTGTAAGCATATATAGAGTTATATATACAAGTATATAACTACTGTATTGTTATATACACATCTTTTATGTAAGTAGTTATGTATATGTAGGTCTGTGTGTATAACAATATAACAGGAAAACACGTGTTTGTGACATTTTATTCATCTGGAACCCTCATCCCTGATTCTAGGATTCAGCATTGGGAAATAGTTATCTCTTTTGATAAGTCCATATAGTTCATTTGTATTTGAATCATGTGTCTTGTTGCATTTCTTTTCATGCCACAGCTGCCAGGAAGCTCCACGTAAATTTAATATTCAATCACAGAATCGGTATTAGGTTGAGATTAAAAAGATATTTCTCCTTTGATTTTACATCACCATGTGGTGATGTAAAAACATACCCTTCCTTCAATATTATTTTTGAGTTTCTATTTTGACAGGCTCACTGGACATGTAGCGGCTTCCCAGGTGGCTCAGGGGTAAAGAATCAAAGTGCCGATGCAGGGGACGCAGGCTCCATCCCTGGGTCAGGAAGATCCCCCGGAGGAGGAATGGCGATCCACTCCAGTATTCTTGCCTGGAGAGTCCCATGGACAGAGGAGCCTGGTGGGCTACATGGCATCTTAAAAAGTCAGACACGACTGGTGCCTAAGCACGCACAGTGGACATGTGATCTTACTGTAACCTCCTCAATTCTTTTTAGAAGATGGTGAGATAGAGAATTGTAAATAAATACATAGATAACTCCCTCCACCCCTGGGGCCGTCTCAAGACATTCTGCTGAAACCACTTTGCTTCCCCAGACCCCCGAGCTTCTCTGGCTATGGTTGGTCCTGACTGCCTTGTGGTAGCCCTGGTATTGTCAATCTGAACTGTTTTCAAAGTCTCCTGTACTGTTCTTTGTTGTCTTGTGAACTTGGAAACTTGCGTGCAGTGGAAAGAATGCGGGATTTAGAATTGGATGCACTTGAGACTGAGCAGGAGTCTCGGCTCTGGGGTCTGTGATCTCTTGGCCTCCGTTTCACATCTGTACTATGGGGACAAGATCTCCTCACTTCAGAACTGCGAGGGTCGAGCAGCATAAGGTAGCCAAGGCCCCCGGTACTTGAAAGTGCCCAACAAAATTCCACTTGCTATCCCTTTCATTTTGGGGTCATGGTCTCAGCTTCCCAGCAAGTCCTCGACCGTGCCCCTTGTCACCCCAGCCTCTTTGCCTCCTGCCTCCCGCCCCTGCCCACACCCCTCAGTCTGCAAAGAATCCACAGTCTCCCACCCTGGACTCCTGGGCTCTGGGAAGGTTTGTCCCCTCCTGCCATGCCCCCACCGTGTGTGTGTCTGGGGGCCCCTTGCTGGGCATAGTCACGGAGACACCCACGTGGCCCAGTCCTGAGCGCCTGGCACCTGGGCAGGGGGTGGTTGGCATGTGGGGTGGGGGCTG
>SJYW01011577.1:51801-67294 GCA_006410735.1 Raphicerus campestris | reverse complement strand
TCTGATGACTTCTACTATAAAAACTTCTGTAGAACACATTCATGGCTGCTTCTGGAGGACCCCAGTGTCTTCCGCTGGTCTGGAAAGGGAGTGTAACCCTGGATCCCACATACACATGGCCCCAGTGACTTCTTCCACCCCAGGTCCAGAGAGATCACACACTTCTTCCTCGTGTTCCAGAGGGTGCAGCATTTCTTGTCCGGCTTTTGTCGGAGAGCAGTTCTTCAGAATCCAGGCTTTGTGAAGAAGGACCCATTCTAGCTGCCCAGCATCACGGGGACGGATGCCAGGGCTCTAGTCCCTTAGCTCAGGTTCTGTTCCTGGACTGGCAGCCCACGCACTGTGGAGTCCGCTCTCCCTGCTTTGGCTGTGGTCCCTTTTGCTTTCCAGGATTCCCCCTTTTTATTGTTGTTGTTTACCTGCTCAGTCGTGTTCCACTCTTTCGAGACCCTGTGGACTGTAGCCCGCCAGGTTCCTCTGTCCATGGGATTCTCCAGGCAAGAATACTGGAGTGGGTTGCCATAGCTTCCTCTAGGGGATCTTCCTGACCCAGGGATCCAACTTGCATCTCCTCCATGGAAGACAGATTTTTTTTTTTTTTTTTTTACCACTGAGCCACAAGGGAAGGCAAGTTACATCCAACTTCATTTTTTCTTTTTAATTACAGTTGATTTTATTGTGTAGTTTCTGGTGTATAGCATGCTGATTTATCTATACACACCAGAAACTAACGCACACTGGCGGCTCCGATGGTAAAGAATCCACCTGCAAGGAGGGAGCCCTGGGCTCAGTTCCTGGGTTGGGAAGACCCCCTGGAGGAGGAAATGGCAACTCACTCCAGTATTCTTGCCTGGAGAATCCCATGGACAGAGGAGCCTGGTGGGCCACAGTCCGTGGGGTCACAGAGTCAGACACAGCTGAGCAACTAAGCGCAGCACACATATGCTCATTTCATATTCTTTTCTATTATGGTTTGTTATGAAACGATTCCCTTTCTTTTGAGTTTAGATACACACACACAGATGCATGCATGTGCCATATATAACTATGTCCCGTATAACTCTATACTGTATAACTCTGCAACTACAGTTGTATATAAAGCTATATAGGCCTATGCAATCATATATATGAAACTGTAAGCATATATAGAGTTATATATACAAGTATATAACTACTGTATTGTTATATAAACATCTTTTATGTAAGTAGTTATGTATATGTCGGTCTGTGTGTATAACAATATAACAGGAAAACACGTGTTTGTGACATTTTATTCATTTGGAACCCTCATCTCTGATTCTAGGACTCAGCATTGGGAAATAGATATCTCTTTTGATAAGTCCATATAGTTCATTTGTATTTGAATCATGTGTCTTGTTGCATTTCTTTTCATGCCACAGCTGCCAGGAAGCTCCACGTAAATTTAATATTCAATCACAGAATCGGTATTAGGTTGAGATTAAAAAGATATTTCTCCTTTGATTTTACATCACCATGTGGTGATGTAAAAACATACCCTTCCTTCAATATTATTTTTGAGTTTCTATTTTGACAGGCTCACTGGACATGTAGCGGCTTCCCAGGTGGCTCAGGGGTAAAGAATCAAAGTGCCAATGCAGGGGACGCAGGCTCCATCCCTGGGTCAGGAAGATCCCCCGGAGGAGGAATGGCGATCCACTCCAGTATTCTTGCCTGGAGAGTCCCATGGACAGAGGAGCCTGGTGGGCTACATGGCATCTTAAAGAGTCAGACACGACTGGTGCCTAAGCACGCACAGTGGACATGTGATCTTACTGTAACCTCCTCAATTCTTTTTAGAAGATGGTGAGATAGAGAATTGTAAATAAATACATAGATAACTCCCTCCACCCCTGGGGCCGTCTCAAGACATTCTGCTGAAACCACTTTGCTTCCCCAGACCCCCGAGCTTCTCTGGCTATGGCTGGTCCTGACTACCTTGTGGTAGCCCTGGTATTGTCAATCTGAACTGTTTTCAAAGTCTCCTGTACTGTTCTTTGTTGTCTTGTGAACTTGGAAACTTGCGTGCAGTGGAAAGAATACGGGATTTAGAATTGGATGCACTTGAGACTGAGCAGGAGTCTCGGCTCTGGGGTCTGTGATCTCTTGGCCTCCATTTCACATCTGTACTATGGGGACAAGATCTCCTCACTTCAGAACTGCGAGGGTTGAGCAGCATAAGGTAGCCAAGGCCCCCGGTACTTGAAAGTGCCCAACAAAATTCCACTTGCTATCCCTTTCATTTTGGGGTCATGGTCTCAGCTTCCCAGCAGGTCCTCGACCGTGCCCCTTGTCACCCCAGCCTCTTTGCCTCCTGCCTCCCGCCCCTGCCCACACCCCTCAGTCTGCAAAGAATCCACAGTCTCCCACCCTGGACTCCTGGGCTCTGGGAAGGTTTGTCCCCTCCTGCCATGCCCCCACCGTGTGTGTGTCTGGGGGCCCCTTGCTGGGCATAGTCACGGAGACACCCACGTGGCCCAGTCCTGAGCGCCTGGCACCTGGGCAGGGGGTGGTTGGCATGTGGGGTGGGGGCTGCTCTGCAGGCAGGGTGCGGGTCCGCCTGGCCTGCCCTTGCTTGCGGGAGGGCTGGGCCTTGGCAGATGGGAGCCATCACGTTGCAGTCTCCCTCTGCCTTTCTGTCTCTCTCCTGCTCCCCCGCCTCCCTCGCCCTCTGCTTTCTTGCTGTCTGTCTGTCATCGCTGAATTGCCTCCGTCTCTCCTTCTGTTCTTCCATCTCCTCTCCTTTCCTCTCTCCCCTGCGCTGCACACTCCAGAGTGCATACCCCTCAGGGAGCGTCCCTCTGGGCAAAGATGCTGCACAACACCCATCTGGGTCATCCTGAGGGCTCGAGGGACCGGTGACCCTGTCCAGAAGCCTGCTCCTCCCTGGAAAAAGCCCCACAGGCTCCCTGAGGACATGGAGCCCCCAGACGTGGTCTGCATGCCAGTTGTCACTCTCTTTCTTGTAGGAGGGTGACCCACGGTGCTCAGGTGCTCAGCTGTGTGCAGCTGTTTGTGACCCCAGAGCCTGCAGCCCGCCACGCTCCTCTGTCCATGGGATTCTCCAGGCAAGAAGACTGTGGTGGGCAGCCACTTTCTCCTCCAGGGGATCTTCCTGACCCAAGGATCGAACCTGCGACTCTTGTGTCTCCTGTATTATCAGGTGCTTCTTTACCACTGTGCCACCTGGAAAGCGCCCCCACAAAACCCATGGAGCTTGCACTTAAAATACAGATTCCCAGCTCACGCTTCCTGGAGATTCTCGGTCAGCAGGTCAAGGGCCTGGAATGTGCATTTTAAATATAAATCCTGAGAGATTCTGATGCAGGATATTTGGGGGAGTTCACAGGTGAGAAGCCCCGTGTGGGTCAAATGAGTGCTTATCCTCAGAGCTGACCTCTACCCAGACCCCACCCCTGCCAGCTCAGGCCTCCTGGCTCCTCATCTATGTCTTCTCCCAGCCAGTCCCATCAGCCCGTTTCCTTCTGTGCAAACTGGGTGGATGTGTGTCCCCTCCCCCGACAGCATGGTTGAAGGATTGATGAATTGATGCTTGAGGAAAGGCTCTGAAGAATTTACATTCCTAGACATATGGTAGGAAGTGACGGATATGATAAATGTGTGTGCTCAGTCGAGCCCGACTCTACGACCCCATGGACTGTAGCCCACCAGCCCCCTCTGTCCATGGGATTCTCCAGGCAAGAATATTGGAGTGAGTTGCCATGCCCTCCTCTGAGAGAGCCTCCCGACCCAGGGATCAAACCTGTATCTCCTAGGACTCCTGCGCTGGCCGGTGGATTCTTTAGCACTGAGTCATCTGGGAAGCCCAGATGTATTAAATAAACAACCACATAAATGATGGCCACCTCAAGTCCTGGAAATCAACCCTCAATATTCACTGGAAGGACAGATGCTGATGCTCCAATCCTTTGGGCCCCTGATGTGAAGAACTGACTCATTGGAAAAGACCCTAATGCTGGGAATGATTGAAGGCAGGAGAAGAAGGGGATGACAGAGGACGAGAAGATTGGATGGCATCACTGACTCAATGGGCATGAGTTTGAGCAAGCTCCGGGAGATAGTGAAGGACAGGGAAGCCTGGCGTGCTGTAGTCCGTGGGGTTGCAAACAGTTGGACATCACTTAGCAACTGAATGACAACCCCGAGTCCACCTCACTGGCCTCTGTGCATCCCTCAGAGGAAGCCTCCTGCCCCTGGAACACCGCAGGCTCTTCCCAGACATCCAGTCTTTCCCCCGATGTCCCTGCCTCCTCTTGTCCCCTCCTCCCTCCCGTGTCCTGTGGGACACGTGGCTCAAGGTCCCCTCCTGGACCTCCTGCTTGGCAGACGACCTGGTGCTTTCTCATCTATGGACACTTAAGCCCTGGCGTGGTCCCTTGTGGTGTTTAACACCCTGAGTCCTGAAGGGCTATGGGTTCGGGAAGGAGGAGGTGTCCCAGTGTCCTTGGTGGAAGGACACCCATCTGTTGTAGGGGGAGTGCAAAACCCCAGGAATCAGCTGCTTGTCCCTCTGAGGCAGCAGCCAGGGAGGAGGTCAAAGCCAGGGGTGAGACCACCAGGTCCCTGGCACCTCTTATGCCATGAGCCTTTTTCTCTGACCCCCCCCCTCCTTAGGTGATAGAAACCTTTGGGGATCATTTCCATTGTAGCCACTGTCTTCCTTCTGGGCCTCGACTACAGCATCCATCATGGGTCCCTTGATTTTAGTTCTGAGGCTGGATGACTTGGGTGGGGATCCCATTCAGCTTCTTTCTATACGAGTGACCACCTGGGGCCTCAGTTTCCTCATCTGTAACATGTGGATAATAATGCTACCAATATCCTCCAGTTGTTGCTGTGAGCTGTGAAAGTTGCTCAGTTGTGTCCGACTCTTTGCGACTCCACGGACTGTACAGTCCATAGAATTCTCCAGGCCAGAATACTGGAGTGGATAGCCTTTCCCTCCTCCAGGGGATCTTTCCAACCCAGGGATCGAGCCCAGGTCTCTTGCATTGCGGGCGGATTCTTTACCAGCTGAGCCACAAGGGAAGCCCAAGAATGCTGGAATGGGTAGCCTTTCCTTTCTCCAGCAGATCTTCCCAACCCAGGAAGAGAACCAGAGTCTCCTGCATTGCAGGCAGATTCTTTACCAGCTGAGCCTCCAGGGGAGCCGCGTGGGTGAATAAGAGATGTCATGCAACGTGCTCACACGGCGCACGAGTCAACACTCTATAAGCACCAGTGCGCCAGTCAGGACCATTCACTGCTGACACGATCTCAAAATCCCAGTGACTCACTCTATGATAATGAAGGTTGACTTCTTGTTAATGTCACAGTCCCATAAAGTGGCTGCTGGGCGGCTTCCTATGGAGAGATTCAGGGATTCCAGCCAGTTCTTTCTTGCTTTGCTGACATGTTCTAGAACTGGGGTAGCCACCAGCAACTGCTTAAATCCAAATTAATTTTTTAAATCAATAAAATTAAAGATTCAGTTCCTCAGTTGCACTGGCCACCTTTCAAGGGCTCAATAGCCACAGGTGACCCGTGGCCATCAAACTGGGCAGCCTACACAGGACATGTCCACCTCTGCCGATTTGAGTCTCCTCAGGGGTCTCTGCTGGATCCTCGGCATTGAGCCATCAGCACTGTGAGATATGGAGAGTCACACGCAGGTGCCCCGCTGGGTCAGGGCTGGGGGTGGAGACCATCACCTCTGCCCCCATCCCCTTCAGCAGGCGGAATGACATGGCCTCAACCTAACTTCAGAGGGCACCGCGGAGGCTTCACTGTGGCGTTCTCCGTCACTGCTGGGTTCCGGGTACCTGCCCCATTCCACCCCCTTCCCTTTCGTTTCTCAGCCTCACCTCACGTGGTCCCCAGGAAGGAGGGCACAGATTTCCAGGGGCTTTCTCAGAAGAAGAAAGAACCCTCTTTCCTAGAATTCCCCAGTCACCTTTCCCTCCCTTCTCATCGGCCTGAGAGAGAAGGCAGAGCCATCGGCCTGCGTGGCGGTTCTTAAATCAGTTCCTGGGCCAGAAGAAAGTCAGGTGCTGGTTAATCCTGGTTTCCTAAATCAATCAGGTTGGCAAGGTGTGGGGCAGGCTAGGATGGGAATGGAGGGGGGCCGTTTCTACCCACCCTCCAGATTACAGCTGCCACCCAATGAGGGAAGGGCGGAAGATGCTGGCAAGAAACCCCACAGCCCTCTGGTGTGCTCTGCTCCGTGCTGGGTCCTCTGCTGGGCACTGGGTTGGTGGGGAGTCCTTCTGGCCTGGGCATGGTCTCTGCCACCAGCGACTTTGGAGATTTGCAGAGAATGATGTTGGAGAACCTGGCCCAGAAGAGGGTCAGCAGGGGCACCCTTGGGAAGGGTGGAATCTTTTAAGCACAGAATCTCTAAGTACATCCCCTGGGGCCTAAGGCACCTTGCTGCTTTAAGTTTGGATGCTCTGACTTTGTGCTTCGTAGACAATTGGCCGTCTCAGATTTCCCCCAGGGGCGATCATGTGTTCGCTTGACCGAGGCTCCTTCCTCTTTGCTTTTGGATTCCTTCCTCCTCCGCCGCCCAGACTAGCAACCTCATCCGCTACCCTCCCTCAGCTAAGTATTAGCATCCCAGGTAGTTTTTCATATTTTTCTCCCTAATGAATGCAGAGTGCCTTATTTATTTATTTATTTTGTCAGAAGGCGCCCAAGCATTTAGCAGTTACCAATGATCAACAGTACATTTTGCAAACAAGTCATAAATTTTAACAGCAATTTGTCTACGAATTGTGACCTTTTGATGATGTATTTGATTTTTCCCGAGAAGTTGAACTTCTTTGTCATCCAAGTTTGATTCATATTTTAATTTTTTTAAAAGCAAATGGTCTGTATAACACATTGCCACATTGAGCTGATTGCAAATGCTATTTGGGTTGCAGTCAATATTTTTAATTTATGCCATGCAAGATACACAGGGAGCCCCCGGCCCACTTTACCAACAGCTGCAAATCCACACATCTCTGCCTCTGACATTTTATACTCTGTAGTTTTCTTAATGTTATATGGATTTTTTTTTTTTAAAGGAAAGGTAATTTATGCCAGTGCTTTTTAATGAGGCACCTTTAGCCAAAGATAAAACACGTTCTTCTTCCTCCAGATTCCATCCTTTCGGCCTGGGTGTTGCAGATCATTTTCCTATAGAAAAGGTTGTGGGCTCTTTGAATCCCCCAACTGGTGCATTACTGTGTGTTAATTACCTCAGGACGAGAGTGGCTCAGAAGCAATCATCTTTGTTAACACACACTCGCTGTGCCACCACTGCCCATAAATAAAACATAACTGAGATTACAATGTCATGTTTGCTGGGACTCCAGACCCTGGTAACCATTCTAGCACAACACAGCGGGCATTCCCCTGGCAGCCGGCTTCCACTGCCATGCGGTGGGGCCAGGACAGGTTCTCATTTCTCTATCGTCTCATGCCCACCATGCTTCCCTGGTGGGTAGATGGTAAAGAATCTGCCTGCCAATGCAGGAGGCCCAAGTTCGATCCCTGGGTCGGGAAGATCCGCTGAAGAGGGGAATGGTTACCAAGAATACTCCATTATTCTTGCCTGGAGAATTCCACGGTCAGAGAGGGCTGGTGGGCTGCATGTAGTCCGTGGGGTCACAAAGAGTTAGGTATGACTGAGAGACTGGCACTTTCACTTTCATGCCCACCGGGTGCCGGCCAAGTCTGCAATTCGGGGATGGCTGGCAGGGAGCTGACTTTGTTGCTCCTCTAACTTAAAAGAGTTAGGCTTGTTAAATATCCAATGGGATTTTTAGCAGCTTGCAAGGGGCCCGAGTGGATAAACAACGCAAAGCTGAGTCAGGAGTTTCGCATGGAAGCTTAGTGGGAATCTCTGATGTGACCCACAGACAGTCATGCCTTGACTTATTCATTCCAGTGCACTGTTCCACACACACACGTAAGAAAAAAGATAAAGAGATGGCTGATAAAAAAGACATTTAGTAAACTAGAATAATATGAGATATGAAATTAGGGCAAACGCTGCTTTAAAAAGAGGAAGTGAGAATAAAAACACTCACAACACAGGGTTCTAAAATTTGATCGGCAAGTTTGTCTCTGAGCTTCCTGGCTCCCAAAGGGAAAAGGGGTATGTTGATTGGTGTCACTGGTGTGAGAAGAGCCATTGTAGTGTTTCAAGGTAAGCAGAGTGTTTCCTCTACTTTAACCTGGAAACCATCTCTCTACTGAATCCTGGAATGGGGTTGTGTTTCTCAGTGTGCGGTCCACTGTCCACTGATGGGAAGCAAGGGGCTCCTGGAATGTCTCAAACTAATTTGAAATGCACATTCTAGTCCAGTTCTTAGCCATGTTATGCATGGTTGATGTTTACTTATCAGTAATGCATTGAGTTCTTAAAAGTTACCAAATGTAGTCCTTATAAATCGAATTTAGTACATTATTGGAGTTGACTAAGAGCTTAGCATTCCATCAAGGAGCCTGAATTCCCACTAATATTCCAAATTCCTGTAGATCAAACTTAGGTAAAGAGTTGAAATTTCCTTAATTTGGGCTTCCCAGATGGCTCAGTGGCCAAGAATCTGCCATCCAATGCAGGAGACAAGGGTTTGATTCCTGGTCTGGGAAGATCCCCTGGAGAAGGGAATGGCACCCCACTCCAGTATTCTTGCTTGGACAATCCCATGGACAGAGGGGCCTGGTGGGCTATAGTCCATGGGATCGCAAAGAGTCGGACACGCTTAGTGACTGAGCAAGCAAGACACATTTTTTATCAGTGAATTATCAGTGTGGCCTTAAATTGTGCTGTTTTCAGTGGCTTCTAGTTTCACATTGGTAAACATATTGGTAGAACAGCTTTTAGGTTTTCATTTTGTTAATCTTTTTTTCTTGGTGATTGCTTTGGAAAATGGCAATGGGAAGGGTAATGAACTTCAAGATCATTTATTCCACCTAAGTGGGCCTCAGACAAAAGTTGACTATCATCTATAAAAGTGTCCATGATAACCCTCAACACTGAGGTGGTGGTGGTTTAGTCGCTAAGTCATGTCCAACTCTTGCTATTCCAAGGACTGCAGCCTGCTAGCCTCCCGTGTCCATGGGATTTTCCAGGCAACAATACTGGAGTGGTTTGCAATGTCCTTCTCCAGGGGATCTTCCCAACCCAGGGACCGAATCTGGGTCTCCTGCACTGCAGGCAGATTCTTTATTGACTGAGCCACCAGAGAAGTTCCNGCGGTGGTGGTGGTTTAGTCTCTAAGTCATGTCCAATCTTGCGATTCCAAGGACTGCAGCCTGCTAGGCTCCCGTGTCCATGGGATTTTCCAGGCAACAATACTGGAGTGGTATGCAATGTCCTTCTCCAGGGGATCTTCCCAACCCAGGGATCGAATGTGGATCTCCTGCACTGCAGGCAGATTCTTTACTGACTGAGCCACCAGAGAAGTTCCCGACAGTGTACCCACAGCAGTGGAATTTATGAAGAGAGTGTAATAATTCTAAATGCATATGTATTTAACAGTAGAATTTTATGTGTAGAAAACCTGAAACAATTAAAAAGATACACAAATCTATAATCACAATGGAAATGTAATACTTCTCTCTTGATACTGGATAGAACAAATAGAAAGTGAAAAAGGATGTAGAAGACTTTACTACTAACAAATAATATCACCTCAACCTAACTGAGAACACGCCAACCACAAAAGCAAAGTACATGTTCTTTTCTAGAGCATAAGGAACATTCATCAAGATAGAAGATATCCTGGGCTATAATAACAAGTCCCAATAAACATCAGTGATTATAAAACATAATAATATGTTTTATAAATACAATAGGGTTAAATTTATGTTAATAACAAAAAGAAATTTGCAATATTTGCTAAATACATAGAAAGTAAATCCATACTTCAGGAATCATTCATCAAAGAAGAAATCACCAAGAAATTTAAAAAATATTTTGCTATGAATAAAATTGTAAGCAAAACATAAAAATTAGTGAGACGCAGCTAAAGCAGTGCTTAAAGAGAAATTTACAGTATTAAATATTTATTTGAGGGAAAAATNCCATACTTCAGGAATCATTCATCAAAGAAGAAATCACCAAGAAATTTAAAAAATATTTTGCTATGAATAAAATTGTAAGCAAAACATAAAAATTAGTGAGACGCAGCTAAAGCAGTGCTTAAAGAGAAATTTACAGTATTAAATATTTATTTGAGGGAAAAATTCTCAGATCAGCGACTTAATTTTCCACTCTAAGAAACTAGAAAAAACATAGCAAACTAAACAAAAAATAATCAGAAAAAAGAACATAAAAATAAGAGCAGGAAGCACTNGGGATTGGGGGCAGGAGGAGAAGGGGATGACAGAGGATGAGATGGCTGGATGGCATCACAGACTCGATGGACTTGAGTCTGAATGAACTCCGGGAGATGGTGATGGACAGGGAGGCCTGGCGTGCTGCGATTCATGGGATTGCAAAGAGTCGGACATGACTGAGTGACTGAACTGAACTTAAGAGAATGTACCTTAACACCTTAATGCCAATATATTCCACAACTTACATGAAATGGATAAATTCCTTAAAATACATAAGCTACAAAAGCTCACTCAAGAAGAAATAGACAAGCTACAAAACTCTACATCTAGTCAATAAATAGAATTTATAGTCAAAAACTTTCCCACAAAAGTAAGCAAAAAAAAAAAGTCCTCCAGTCTCAGCTGGCTTCATTGGTGAACAACAATAACAGAAATCCTCAGCAAAGTAGCTATAGAAAGAAACTTTCTAAGTTAGCTTATAGCTGTCATCCCACTTACGGGTGAAAAACTGAATGCTTTTCCTTAAGATCAGGAGCAAGGTGAAGATGCTACCACTTCTGTTCATCCTTACATGTGTGGTTCTAGACAATGACACAAGATATGAAAAAGAAATAAATGCCATATGAACTAGAAAGGAAGAAACACAACTGTTTCTTTCCAGATGACATTATCTTCCACATCGAATATCCCAAAGACAAAAAAGCTAATAGAATTGGTAAGTGAGATTGATACGGTTGCAGAATATCAGATTAATATTCAAAAGTCAGCAGGACTTCTATAGATACCATTGAATAATTGCCAGTTAAATTTTGAAAAGCAGTACAAGCATATTTGTTTCATTGTGCTTCACTTTATCGAACTGCACAGACATTGCACCTTTCACAAATGGAAGGTTTGTGGCAGCTCTGCACCCAGCAAGTCTATAGGCACCATTTTTCCAACAGCATTTACCCGCTTCCAGTCTCTGCATCACATTCTGGTACTTCTCACAATATTTCAAACTTTTAAATTCTTACTGAATTTGTTATGGTGATCTGTGATCAGTCATGTTTGATGTTAGTATGACTTGCTGAGCGTTCAAATGATGGTTAGCATTTTTCAGCAGTAAAACTATTTTTCAATTAAAGTATGTGCTTTTTAAAGACATAATGTTATTGCACACTTACTAGACTACAGTATCCCCTTCATGAATCACAGCGTTGTCATGGTGAAGGGTNCAGGACTTCTATAGATACCATTGAATAATTGCCAGTTAAATTTTGAAAAGCAGTACAAGCATATTTGTTTCATTGTGCTTCACTTTATCGAACTGCACAGACATTGCACCTTTCACAAATGGAAGGTTTGTGGCAGCTCTGCACCCAGCAAGTCTATAGGCACCATTTTTCCAACAGCATTTACCCGCTTCCAGTCTCTGCATCACATTCTGGTACTTCTCACAATATTTCAAACTTTTAAATTCTTACTGAATTTGTTATGGTGATCTGTGATCAGTCATGTTTGATGTTAGTATGACTTGCTGAGCGTTCAAATGATGGTTAGCATTTTTCAGCAGTAAAACTATTTTTCAATTAAAGTATGTGCTTTTTAAAGACATAATGTTATTGCACACTTACTAGACTACAGTATCCCCTTCATGAATCACAGCGTTGTCATGGTGAAGGGTTGTGTGTAACTTAATGAAGCTGAGCCACGCCATGCAGATCACACTTGCTCCTTGGAAGACAAGCTAAGGCAAACTCAGATAGTGTATTAAAAACCAGAGACATCACTTTCCTGATCAAGAACTGGACAGTCAAAGCTATGGTTTTTCCAGTAGTCATGTAGAGATGTGAGAGTTGGACCATAAAGCAGGCTGAGTGCTGAAGAACTGATACTTCTGAATTGCGGTGCTGGAGAAGACTGTTGAGAGTCCCTTGGACTGCAAGGAGATCAAACCAGTGAATTCTAAAGGAAATCAACCCTGAATATTCACTGGAAGGACTGATGCTGAAGCTGAAGCTCTAATACTTAGGCCACCATGATGTGACAAGCCCACTCACTGGAAAAGACTCTGATGCTGGGAAAGGTTGAGGGCAGGAGGAGGAGGGGGCAGCAGAGGATGAGATGGTGGGATGGCATCACCGACTCAATGGACCTGAGTTTGAGCAAATTCTGGGAGATAGTGGAGGACAGAGGAGCCTGGAGTGCTGCAGTCCATGGGGTTGCAAAGAGTCGAACACAACTTAGCGACTGAACAACCAGAAGCCTGCAGGTAGTGTAAACACCGCTTTTGTATTGCACTGGGAAAGCAAACAGCTCACGTGCCTTCACTTTATCCCGATGTTTGCTTTGTAGTGATGGTATGGAAACTGAACCAGCAATATCTCCGAGGTCTGCCAATATATGATTATATCAAAGCAAGATATTTCAAGGAATAAATTTAACCCAAAAAATGCATGTGCATACACTAAACACTACAGAACACTGCTGAGAGACATTGAAGAAGGTTGGAATAAATGCAGAAATGTGCTACGGCCACAGACTGCAAGACTCACTGTTCGGTCTCCCTATATCTATCTCTGTTTTCAAAACAATCCTAATTGAAATTCCAACAGGGTTTCTAAAATAGAAATTGACAGACTGAGCCCAAGATTCATGCAGAGGGACTTCCTTGGTGGCCCAGGGGCTAAGACTCTGCGCTCGCGATGCAAGAGGCCCAGATTCGATCCTTGGCCAGGGAATGAGAACCAGCGTGCTGGAACCAAGAGTTCACAGGCCATAGCTAAAAGATCTTGCGTGTTGCAGTGAAGACTGGAGATCTTGTGTGCAGCAACTAAGGCCTGGCAGAGCCAAATAGACACATAAATAAATATTTAAAAAATTACTAGGATGGGACTTGCCTGGTGGTCCGGTGGCTAAGAATGCTCCTTCCAACGCGATGGATGTGGGTGTGATTCCCGGTCAGGACCTAGGATCCCACATTCTGAGGGGCAGCTAAGTCCGCACGCCACAGCTACAGAGCCCTTGCGCTCTCGAGCCTGCACTCTTCAACAGGAGAAGGCCTTGCACTGGAACTAGAGAGAAACTGCTGAGAGTCGCCACTAGAGAGAGACTGCTGAGAGTTGCGACTAGAGAAAGCCTATGTGCTTCAACGAAGACCCAATGCAACCAAAACCAAAAAAATTTATTAGGAGATAGAGACCCTAGGGGCCCTCTTGAAGGCTGGTTACTCCACTACCTACCAAGATAGCTGAGAATAAGAGCATTAGGTTTAAAACATTTCCCTGGCATGTTGTAAATGTTCAAAAAAAATTGTTGGCCAATATAACTCTTAGAAACAAAATGAACAATACATAAATAAAATTTATGTGGAAATATTAAGGACTCAGCTTAAATATATATTTTTTTAAATTGGAGCACTCACATCACCTGATTTCAAAATTTACTCTAAAGTTATGATAATCAAGAGTGTTGGTATTGCCGTAAAAGTGGATTTATAGATCAGTGGGATAGAATACAGAGTTTTCTATCTATGTATTCACACATACATATTTACTTGGTTTTGACATTGGTCCCAAGGTAATATCCATATGCCAAAAATGAACCTCATTTCTTACTTCCCACCTCAGAATTAACACCATGGATCACAGGCTTCAGTGTAAGAGTTAAAATCATAAAACTTAAAAAAAAATAGTGGCTTAAAACTTAAAAAAAAAATAGAAACATCGTTATGACCTTGTCTTAATTAGGAAAATATCTAGATTATAAAATTAATTCATAAATATTGTTATGAAATTACTTTGGAGTAAGATGAAAATAATTGTAGCCCTGGTACCCATGTCAATGTGTGGGGTAGACTCGGGTGGACTGATTCAATGTCTGATAACAGGGTGATGTTGGGATTACACCCCACCTTTCCAAGCAGGCAGTCATGAGAGAGAAATGAATGAAATGCTCCTTATGGGCTTACTGTTCCCTAGGCACTGATTCCTAGGCACCGGTTTCTATTTTTTAGAATAATTATCATTGTTTTTTGTAAAATGACGCATGCTCATTATTCTGAAAATGTAAGCAATACCTAAAAGTACAAAGGTATAAGGAAAACAATCTCAGACCTCACGAATCCTGTCTCTCACCCCACCCTCAAACAAACATCATCAACATTGTGGGCATCATTCAAGATTCTCTTTATACATAAACTGGGAAGAAGAGTGAGTGGTCCTTAGCCACGTCACTTCACAGTGAAAGAGAGAGGTCTGGAAAGATGCTTCTAAGGTTAAAAGGAAAAAGGCATGCTGTCTCAGATGGGTCACTTCATCTTCAATGCCTCTGACTCCTCCTCGCTTAAAAGGACCGATGACACGCATCACGGACCTGTTAGGAGGATCAGTGAGACGACGCCGAAGCACCGGGCCTGACGGGGCGCTCTGCAGACCCCATACTCACCCCCTTTTCTTCCCCATGGTTAAGCAGATGAATCAAGGCTGTGGGCTATGAAGGTCTGAGTCCTGGTGGGGAGCAATTGACACCCGCAGAAGGGGGTCGGGAGAGAGCTTAAGGAGAGGATGTTTACGGAGTTGTAGGCAAAGTTAAATGAAACCAACACAGGCTGGTGAGCGTCCCAGGACAGGGGCCCGTGATGAGCAGCCCCTTCCAGGCCTGGGAGGGCAAGGGGACAGGGTCCCCTAGAGAGGGACAGAGAGACAGAGGCTGTGGCCTTTGGCAGAAGAACCACTGTGTCAAAGTCTGGTATTCACACATGCTGTTCCTCCTACTCTAAATGCTCTTCCCAGTTCCCCCACGCTGACCTTGCTCAGCGCTCTCTCATCTAAGAGGTGCTCTTCTCTGCAGCCCCAGACAGTGTAGTTCACATCTATTCTCCACCCACTCCAGGAAAACCAGCATCAAATTCACAGCATAATTATTTTAAGCACAAAACATTTTTATTATTTTAGCTTCATTTTTACATTAATTTTTATTTGCATATAGTTGTTTTACAAAGTTGTGGAAGGAAATCCCCAAAAGAGAATACCTCTTTATATGTGTAGCTGATTTACTTTGTCACGTTAGGAACTAACATAGGTTTATTATTTTTAAAAAAATTATTTATTTATTTTAATTGGAGGATAATTACTTTACAATATTGTGATGAGGTTTTTTT
>SJYW01011577.1:23518-50403 GCA_006410735.1 Raphicerus campestris | reverse complement strand
TTAATATTCAAAAGTCAGCAGGACTTCTATAGATACCATTGAATAATTGCCAGTTAAATTTTGAAAAGCAATACAAGCATATTTGTTTCATTGTGCTTCACTTTATCGAACTGCACAGACATTGCACCTTTCACAAATGGAAGGTTTGTGGCAGCTCTGCACCCAGCAAGTCTATAGGCACCATTTTTCCAACAGCATTTACCCGCTTCCAGTCTCTGCATCACATTCTGGTACTTCTCACAATATTTCAAACTTTTAAATTCTTACTGAATTTGTTATGGTGATCTGTGATCAGTCATGTTTGATGTTAGTATGACTTGCTGAGCGTTCAAATGATGGTTAGCATTTTTCAGCAGTAAAACTATTTTTCAATTAAAGTATGTGCTTTTTAAAGACATAATGTTATTGCACACTTACTAGACTACAGTATCCCCTTCATGAATCACAGCGTTGTCATGGTGAAGGGTCATGTGTAACTTAATGAAGCTGAGCCACGCCATGCAGATCACACTTGCTCCTTGGAAGACAAGCTAAGGCAAACTCAGATAGTGTATTAAAAACCAGAGACATCACTTTCCTGATCAAGAACTGGACAGTCAAAGCTATGGTTTTTCCAGTAGTCATGTACAGATGTGAGAGTTGGACCATAAAGCAGGCTGAGTGCTGAAGAACTGATACTTCTGAATTGCGGTGCTGGAGAAGACTGTTGAGAGTCCCTTGGACTGCAAGGAGATCAAACCAGTGAATTCTAAAGGAAATCAACCCTGAATATTCACTGGAAGGACTGATGCTGAAGCTGAAGCTCTAATACTTAGGCCACCATGATGTGACAAGCCCACTCACTGGAAAAGACTCTGATGCTGGGAAAGGTTGAGGGCAGGAGGAGGAGGGGGCAGCAGAGGATGAGATGGTGGGATGGCATCACCGACTCAATGGACCTGAGTTTGAGCAAATTCTGGGAGATAGTGGAGGACAGAGGAGCCTGGAGTGCTGCAGTCCGTGGGGTTGCAAAGAGTCGAACACAACTTAGCGACTGAACAGCAAGAAGCCTGCAGGTAGTGTAAACACCGCTTTTGTATTGCACTGGGAAAGCAAACAGCTCACGTGCCTTCACTTTATCCCGATGTTTGCTTTGTAGTGATGGTATGGAAACTGAACCAGCAATATCTCCGAGGTCTGCCAATATATGATTATATCAAAGCAAGATATTTCAAGGAATAAATTTAACCCAAAAAATGCATGTGCCTACACTAAACAGTACAGAACACTGCTGAGAGACATTGAAGAAGGTTGGAATAAATGCAGACATGTGCTACGGCCACAGACTGCAAGACTCACTGTTCGGTCTCCCTATATCTATCTCTGTTTTCAAAACAATCCTAATTGAAATTCCAACAGGGTTTCTAAAATAGAAATTGACAGACTGAGCCCAAGATTCATGCAGAGGGACTTCCTTGGTGGCCCAGGGGCTAAGACTCTGCGCTCGCGATGCAAGAGGCCCAGATTCGATCCTTGGCCAGGGAATGAGAACCAGCGTGCTGGAACCAAGAGTTCACAGGCCATAGCTAAAAGATCTTGCGTGTTGCAGTGAAGACTGGAGATCTTGCGTGCAGCAACTAAGGCCTGGCACAGCCAAACAGACACATAAATAAATATTTAAAAAATTACTAGGATGGGACTTGCCTGGTGGTCCGGTGGCTAAGAATGCTCCTTCCAACGCGATGGATGTGGGTGTGATTCCCGGTCAGGAACTAGGATCCCACATTCTGAGGGGCAGCTAAGTCCACACGCCACAGCTACAGAGCCCTTGCGCTCTTGAGCCTGCGCCCTCGAGCCTGCGCTCTCGAGCCTGTGCTCTTCAACAGGAGAAGGCCTTGCACTGGAGCTAGAGAGAAACTGCTGAGAGTCGCCACTAGAGAGAGACTGCTGAGAGTTGCAACTAGAGAAAGCCTATGTGCTTCAACGAAGACCCAATGCAACCACAACCAAAAAAATTTATTTGGAGATAGAGACCCTAGGGGCCTTCTTGAAGGCTGGTTACTCCACTACCTACCAAGATAGCTGAGAATAAGAGCATTAGGTTTAAAACATTTCCCTGGCATGTTGTAAATGTTCAAAAAAAATTGTTGGCCAATATAACTCTTAGAAACAAAATGAACAATACATAAATAAAATTTATGTGGAAATATTAAGGACTTGGCTTAAATATATATTTTTAAAATTGGAGCACTCACATCACCTGATTTCAAAATTTACTCTAAAGTTATGATAATCAAGAGTGTTGGTATTGCCGTAAAAGTGGATTTATAGATCAGTGGGATAGAATACAGAGTTCAGAAATAGAACCACACAGACATATTTACTTGGTTTTGACATTGGTCCCAAGGTAATATCCATATGCCAAAAATGAACCTCATTTCTTACTTCCCACCTCAGAATTAACACCATGGATCACAGGCTTCAGTGTAAGAGTTAAAATCATAAAACTTAAAAAAAAATAGTGGCTTAAAACTTAAAAAAAAAATAGAAACATCGTTATGANTTTTCTTCCCCAAAAATGAACCTCATTTCTTACTTCCCACCTCAGAATTAACACCATGGATCACAGGCTTCAGTGTAAGAGTTAAAATCATAAAACTTAAAAAAAAATAGTGGCTTAAAACTTAAAAAAAAAATAGAAACATCGTTATGACCTTGTCTTAATTAGGAAAATATCTAGATCATAAAATTAATTCATAAATATTGTTATGAAATTACTTTGGAGTAAGATGAAAATAACTGTAGCCCTGGTACCCATGTCAATGTGTAGGGTAGACTCGGGTGGACTGATTCAATGTCTGATAACAGGGTGATGTTGGGATTACACCCCACCTTTCCAAGCAGGCAGTCATGAGAGAGAAATGAATGAAATGCTCCTTATGGGCTTACTGTTCCCTAGGCACTGATTCCTAGGCACCGGTTTCTATTTTTTAGAATAATTATCATTGTTTTTTGTAAAATGACGCATGCTCATTATTTTGAAAATGTAAGCAATACCTAAAAGTACAAAGGTATAAGGAAAACAATCTCAGACCTCACGAATCCTGTCTCTCACCCCACCCTCAAACAAACATCATCAACATTGTGGGCATCATTCAAGATTCTCTTTATACATAAACTGGGAAGAAGAGTGAGTGGTCCTTAGCCACGTCACTTCACAGTGAAAGAGAGAGGTCTGGAAAGATGCTTCTAAGGTTAAAAGGAAAAAGGNACATTGTGGGCATCATTCAAGATTCTCTTTATACATAAACTGGGAAGAAGAGTGAGTGGTCCTTAGCCACGTCACTTCACAGTGAAAGAGAGAGGTCTGGAAAGATGCTTCTAAGGTTAAAAGAAAAAAGGCATGCTGTCTCAGATGGGTCACTTCATCTTCAATGCCTCTGACTCCTCCTCGCTTAAAAGGACCGATGACACGCATCACAGACCTGTTAGGAGGATCAGTGAGACGACGCCGGCAAAGCACCTGGCCTGACGGGGCGCTCTGCAAACCCCATACTCGCCCCCTTTTCTTCCCCATGGTTAAGCAGATGAATCAAGGCTGTGGGCTATGAAGGTCTGAGTCCTGGTGGGGAGCAATTGACACCTGCAGAAGGGGGTCGGGAGAGAGCTTAAGGAGAGGATGTTTACGGAGTTGTAGGCAAAGTTAAATGAAACCAACACAGGCTGGTGAGCGTCCCAGGACAGGGGCCCGTGATGAGCAGCCCCTTCCAGGCCTGGGAGGGCAAGGGGACAGGGACCCCTAGAGAGGGGCAGAGAGACAGAGGCTGTGGCCTTTGGCAGAAGAACCACTGTGTCAAAGTCTGGTATTCACACATGCTGTTCCTCCTACTCTAAATGCTCTTCCCAGTTCCCCCACGCTGGCCTTGCTCAGCGCTCTCTCATCTAAGAGGTGCTCTTCTCTGCAGCCCCAGACAGTGTAGTTCACATCTATTCTCCACCCACTCCAGGAAAACCAGCATCAAATTCACAGCATAATTATTTTAAGCACAAAACATTTTTATTATTTTAGCTTCATTTTTACATTAATTTTTATTGGCATATAGTTGTTTTACAAAGTTGTGGAAGGAAATCCCCAAAAGAGAATACCTCTTTATATGTGTAGCTGATTTACTTTGTCACGTTAGGAACTAACATAGGTTTATTATTTTTAAAAAAATTATTTATTTATTTTAATTGGAGGATAATTACTTTACAATATTGTGATGAGGTTTTTTTGCCACATGTCAATATGAATTGGCCATAGGTAAACACATGTCCCCTCCATCCTGAACCCTCCTCCCACCTCCCTCCCAACCCTATCCCTCCAGGAAGTGAAGTAAGTCAGAAAGAGAAAGACAAATGCTGTATATTAGCACACATATATGGAATCTAGAAAGATGGTATTGATNTGGGGGGGGTTTCAGGCTCTGGTTCGGGAGTCATTGACTGGCTCTTGAAAACACAAGGGACCAGCTTCTGGTGTCCTGGTGTTGCCAAGAGAATAGGATTTCCTCAGGAATCTTGGTGTGTGTTCCTTTAATGGTACCTCTGAGAACGTTTTTGCTGGGTGGGTGACCCAGGTGGAAGATAACTGGGTTGCATCAGGCCGCCTGGAGGTGTGATGTCTGGGAAGGTGGGGAGCTTCTCACAGACACAGTCCTGAGGCTCTGAGTCTGTGAGCTACTGAGCTGTCTTGAAAGGAGTGAGGAAAGGTAGAACCTGGAGGTGCCGAGGGGGAACCGGGACCTCTGAGCTGAGTTAATTACCGTCTTGTAATGCGGCAGGAAATAGGGCCCCAAGGTCCAATTCCACCCTCGGTAACATTTGGACATTTTATGGAAGATGCCGTGGTTTACGACAATGCACAAAACAGGCAATTGTTCAGCTAAATGTGCCTGTCAGAACTCGGGGACCTCTGTGAATCATATTCTGGTCTTGGTGTCTTCTTATGGTAATGAAATGCACTTGTGTTCTTTCCCTTGAACTCCTCTTGTTCTCCCAGAATAACTGGCACAATGAACGGCTGGGGAGGTTTTGCTCTTTGTGTGCTGCGTGTAGGGAAAATGTTTAATCAGGTTTTCATAGAAATATCCAAGGTTTGAGATAAACAAAATGAGGACAGAGAGACCTTTGAAAGTTCTCCAGGATTTGGTCAGGAGATCTCCATGATTGTAAGCTCCCTGAGGGCAAGGGATGTTTGGTGATCCTGAGCAGCGCCAGGGTTGGGCGTGGAGGGGACGTCCTGAGCCCAGTCCTGCCGTATGTGTGACCTCACCATTCAGGTATTTTTATCTTCTACCTAGAGGCTGTCTCTTATACACATCTAGCACACAAAGAGCAAAACCTCCCCAGCCGTTCATTGTGCCAGTTATTCTGGGAGAACAAGAGGAGTTCAAGGGAAAGAACACAAGTGCATTNCTCACCATTCAGGTATTTTTATCTTCTCCCTAGAGGTGTGCAACAATCAGTACAAGAGGAAAGAACTGTAAGACAGGATCCCAAGGTGGGAAGGCGATAAGGAAAAAGAGAAGTGCCAGCCCATGAGACGCTGGCTGGTGTCCTTTATATTGCTAGAAGTTTGTCTCTGAGCTTCCTAGCTGCTAAAGCAAAAACAAACCATCCTCGGGTTACAATGTCCTCTAGATTAACATCAGAAGTAAAAACAGTTGTTCAGGGACCCAACACTAAAATCCCTTTTCAGACAACACCAATTCAAGGGGGCAACCTTGGAAAGACAGAAGAGCCTGAGTTCTCTGGACTCAGATCTGAGTTTGACTCCCTGCTCTGATTCTTGCTAGGTGACTTAGATAAATCCCTTCACTTCTCTGAGCTTCTGTGGCTTCATCTCGATGATGAAGGTTTTAGATTTTGCTCTTTATGTCATGGTCCATGTGTGGATTGGAAAAGAATTTCCAGACATGAGGAAGGATGAGAGAAGAATAGAATTCATCAGAGGGGGAGATGCTGTTTAGAACAGAGGGCTGGCTCCAGGGAAAGCCAACAAGGAACATGGGTCATCTGCCTGTTTTTATAGCTAGAGAACAAAGGAACGGGATAGAAATCTTGTGAGTCATCTGTTGATTGGGTAAGGTATGTATACTTGCCTTATATGGGGAAGAAGAAGAAGGGGACAAATACGTTTCCTAATATCAAACAGGGAAAGGACAAACTATGCTTTCCAGGAGGGAGGGCTCAAGAGTTCTGCAACAATTGTAACACGGTGGGAAGGGCGGAAAGGGCAAGGTGCTTTCTGCTCCTGCATCTCACAGCCCTTCAAGCTTATTTTGTTCTTCTGTCCTCAGAGCACCACACTTTTCTCACTCTAAAAGCTAGAACTCCCTGCCTTAAAACTTCGCACACTCGATTCTCTTCAAATCGACAGATTCTGAGTCCCCACCGCAGGTCAGGCAGTGTGCTAGGCAGTGGAAATGGATAAAAACCATCCCTGCCTTCCAGCCCCTCACCCTTCAGTGTGAGTTGCCAGTAGTGCAAAGGCCAGGAAGCAACGGAGACAGAATGGTTAACTCTGATGGTGTGTGGAGCCAAAGCTTCTCAAGGAGGTGAAATCTGATAAGAAAAGTAAAGAGGTGGGGGGCGGGGGGTGGATGAGGGGGAGAGAGGTTGGAAGCCTGGCATTGCACAGGAATTGGAAATGTTAAAGTGCTGTTAAATCAACTTGTTTAGCTCTGGCTACACAAGTTGTAGGAGTGAAGGAGTAGAGATAAGGTCTGGTAGTGGGTGAGGGAGACCTAGAGAGCCTGGCAGCCCTCACTCACGGTGTTGGGTAGGACATGGTCAAGACGTTTTCCAGGGGAAGGCTCATGATATTGCACAGGAAGCATCCCAGGAAGCTGCCCAACAATTTCTTGTTTGGGCTCCCACCAAGAAGTGATTTTCGCTACCTTGAGTGTGTCCTTCCTATCACCGCAGTGGATGCGGAACAGATGAGCCCAGGGTGTGGCATATGAGGAACATTCAGGTTACTGAGGCTGAACTGCAATATCACGTGGCCAAGGCCACAGTCAGAGTCAGTTCAGTTCAGTTCGGTCGCTCAGTTGAGTTTGACTCTTTGCAACCCCGTGGACTGCAACATGCTAGGCTTCCCTGTCCATCACCGACTCCCGGAGCTTGCTCACACTCACGTCCATTGAGTCGGTGATGCCATCCAACCATCTCATTCTCTGTCATCCCCTTCTCCTCCTGCCTTCAATCTTTCCAAGCATCAGGGTCTTTTCCAGTGAGTCAGTTCTTTGCATCAGGTGGCCAAGGTATCAGAGCCTCAGCTTCAGCATCAGTTCTTCCAATGAATATTCAGGACTGATTTCCTGTGGAATTGACAAGTTTGATCTCCTGTAGTCCAAGGGACTCTCAAGTGTCTTCTCCAACACTACAGTTCAAAGGCACCAGCTCCTCAGCACTCAGCTTTCTTTATAATCCAACTCTCACATGACTAATGGAAAAACCATAGCTTTGACTACATGGACTTTGTTGGACATGACATTTCATTGTTGGCAAAGTAATGTCTCTGCTTTTTAAATATGCTGTCTAGGTTGGTCATAGTTTTTCTTCCAAGGAGCAAGCATCTTTTAATTTTCATGGCTGCATCACCATCTGCAATGATTTTGGAGCACAAGAAAACGAAGTCTCTCACTGTTTCTATTGTTTCCTCATCTATTTGCCATGAAGTGACGGGACCAGATGCCGTGATCTTCGTTTTCTGAATGTTGAGTTTTAAGCCAATGTTTTCACTTTCCTCTTTCACGTTCATCAAGAGGCTCTTTAGTTTTTCTTCGCTTTCTGCCATAAGGGTGGTATCATCTGCATATATGAAGTTATTGATATTTCTCCTGGCAATCTGATTCCAGCTTGTGCTTCACCCAGCCTGGCATTTCACATGATGTACTGTGCATATAAGTTAAATAAGCAGTGTGACAACATACAGACTTTACATACTCCTTTCCCGATTTGAAACCAGTCTGTTCCCAGTTCTAACTTTTGCTTCTTGACCTGCATACAGATTTCTCGGAAGGCAGGTCAGGTGGTCTGGTATTCCCACCTCTTGAAGAATTTTCCACAGTTTGCTGTGATCCACACAGTCAAAGGCTTTGACATAGTCAATAAAGCAGAAGTGGATGTTTTTCTGGAACTCTCTTACTTTTTCAATGATCCAATGGATGTTGGCAATTTGGTCTAAATCCAGCTTGAACATCTGGAGGTTCATGGTTCATGTACTGTTGAAGCCTGGCTTGGAGAATTTTGAGCATTACTTTGCTAGCGTGTGAGATGAGTGCAATTGTGTGGTAGTGAACATTCTTTGTCATTGCCTTTCTTTGGGATTGGCATGAAAACTGACCTTTTCCAGTTCTGTGGCCACTGCTGAGTTTTCCAAATTTGCTGGCATATTGAGGGCAGCACTTTCACAGCATCATCTTTTAGGATTTGAAATAGCTCAACTGGAATTCCATCACCTCCACTAGCTTTGTTCATAGTGATGCTTCCTAATGCTCAGTGAGTGATCATACCACCATGATTATCTGGGTCATGAAGATCTCTTTTGTATAGTTCTTCTGTGTATTCTTTCCACCTCTTCTTAATATCTTCTGCTTCTGTTAGGCTCATACAATTTCTGTCCTTTATTGTGCCCATTTTGCATGAAATGTTCCCTTTGTATCTCTAATTTTCTTGACGAGATCTCTACTCTTTCCCGTTTTATTGTTTTCCTCTATTTCTTTGCATTAACCACTGAGAAAGGCTTTCTTATCTCTCCTTGCTATTCTTTGGAATTCTGCATTCAAATGGGTATATCTTTCCTTTTTTTCTTTGACTTTTGATTCTCTTCTCTTCTCAGCTATTTGTAAGGCCTCTATCAAGACAGTTGATAGAAATACAAATTCTTGGCCATACAGAATCTGGGTCTGGGATTTCCAGTGATTTCCAGGTGATTTGATGCCGCAGTTGAGAAGCACTGGCGTACAGCATGTCGTGGTGNTCTCAGCTATTTGTAAAGCCTCTATCAAGACAGTTGATAGAAATACAAATTCTTGGCCATACAGAATCTGGGTCTGGGATTTCCAGTGATTCCCAGGTGATTTGATGCCGCAGTTGAGAAGCACTGGTGTACAGCATGTCGGTGGGGGAGAGGGGGGGAATGAAGCTCCTGCACAAACCGACTGAGGACAGGAATCCTGAAGAACTGCCTTAAGCAAGCATGAGACAGCAGGCCCCTGATGCTGCTGTCAGACCTTGAGCTTGGGAAGCCTGGGCTTCTTAAGAGGGCTAAGGGTGTGGTGATCCTCTAGTTTCCCTGTGCAGGGGCCTGGAGCCTGAGCTGGGCAGCCTCTCCCTGGATGGCCTGGGAGACTCAGGTTCTGGCTGACTGAGGCAGAAGCCACTGAGGCTTCCCGCCCAAGTCCGTGTGATGTGCCCCAAACCTTCACTCGGGACTCACAACAGTGAACATTCTTCTAGGAGCTGTTGCTGTTGTTGTTCAATCACTAAGTTGTGTCCGACTCTTTGCCATCCCGTGGACTGCAGCATGCCTGGCTCCCCTGTCCACTGTTCCTGGAGTTTGTGCAAACTCATGTCCATCGAGTCAGTGATGCTATAAAACCATCTCATCTTCTGCTGCTCCCTTCTCCTTTTGCCTTCAGTCATTCTCAGCATAAGGGTCTTTTTTCATGAATCAGCTCTTCGCATTAGGTGGCCCAAGTATTGGAGCTTCAGCTTCAGCATCAGTCCTGCCAATGAATATTTGGGATTTATTTCCTTTAGGATTGACTGGCTTGATCTCCTTGCGTGATTAATTTTCTCTGACATACACAGATACTATTGATACAGGGAAAAAAAAACCAAATTCATTTAGAGAGTTCACTGAATTATTTGTGTGTTTTTACAGTCATACCAGGGATAGTAAATGTACAAGTATTATTTTGTGGAACTTTGTGAGGTTTTCTGGACATTGTAAAGGGGTCCTCAACCTTAGTGGGATTGGGAACCAGTGACCCTGGAGTTCACCTGAGGGTAGTGATGTTGAGTGGTTTTAAGTCCAGTGTTTGCTCACACTTCTTTGTGACATTTTTATCAGGATCAAGTTAGAAGTCCCTCCACGAATATTAGGTAGAAGTCTTCTGATGACAGTGACAAAACTCAAATGGGTTTAAACAAAAATGGAATTTATTGTCCTGGTAACTGAGATGTCTCATTTGGGCCTCCAGGNAGAAGTCCCTCCACGAATATTAGGTAGAAGTCTTCTGATGACAGTGACAAAACTCAAATGGGTTTAAACAAAAATGGAATTTATTGTCCTGGTAACTGAGATGTCTCATTTGGGCCTCCAGGTGCAGCTGGGTTCAAGGCCTTAAGCAACGCTGTCACGTTCCCCACAACCTTGAGCATGTCATCGTTCTGCTGGCCGCTTCTTGACTTCATCCAGCCAGTGAGATGGTGCTTACCCCAGCAGCATCTTCCAACATCCTCCAAGTTTAGCAGTCCTGGCAGAAGCCCATGATTGGCCTCATCTGGCTCCATGAACCAGCTGCCATAGCCTAGGGTGAGGTACTCTGGCAGCCTGGCCCCTTTGATGGATGGAGGACCGGGCCTATGAGTAATCATCCTATAGTATCATATGGAGTTGGGGAGTCTTCCCAAGGAATGCCAAGGAGGGATGGGGCTTAGGGCTATGTAGACCTAGAACAAGCTAACCCTGTCTATTCTGCAGCCTCAGGTGGGCCCCCTGACTGTCTAAAGCAAGAATCAGCAGTCCTGAAGGGTGCCTAGGTGAGCAGGAGGCCTAACAGAATCCTCGCTTGGGGAGACCCATTTCCACAAATTGGCACCAAGTGGTTATACACACAAACGTCCAGTCCCAGGAAGGTCCCCATGGAGGTGAGGATGGTGAGCCCAGGACTGCGGCTGTGCAGGGCAGGCTTGGTCACAAAAGTTTCCTGCAAAAGAACAAATGACTTAGGTTCAACCCCCTCACCTCTGGAAAGATGCTGAGCTGCATCTGGTGTATGCGATGCTCAAGGCAGGGGTAGCAGGGAGAGGTGACAACACCTTGATTGGACAGTGGCCTTGAGACACAGAGGCTGGTCCAGTTGCTGACAGTGCAGCAGGTCCTCAGCTCTCTGCCTCCTGGCCACTTGCAGATTCCCCCAGGGCAGCCCTCCAGCTCCTCCAGACCCTGTGGTATTCATCCATCCTTCACCCTGGGGCTATAGAGACAGCAAAGTATTGGAACTTCAGCTTCAGCATCAGTCCTTCCAATCCTTTGGCCATCTGATGCAAAGAGCCAACAACTCACTGGAAAAGATCCACATGTTGGGAATGATGGAAAGCAGGAGGAGAAGGGGGCAGCAGAGTATGAGATGGTTGGATGGCATCACCAGCTTGATGGACATGAGTTTGAGCAAGCTCCGGGAGATGGTGAAGGACAGGGAAGCCTGGCATGCTGCAGTCCCTGAGGTCACAAAGGGCCAGACACAACTGTGATACTGAACAGCAACATAAATACAGCAACACCCAGCCCCCGGCTCCTGGAGGCCCAGGCAGGGGCAGCTCCCATCTGGTGGCCACCCCGGCCAGGCTTCATCCCGGAGCCTCTCCCCATCTGAGGAGAGTCCCCACAACAGTCTGCACTCTGGGACCACACAAGGAAACCCACATCACAGTTAGCCCCAGGCCACAGGCTTTCTGGGCGCCTGCAATCCCCCCAACTGGGCTTATCTTCCTCAGCCGTGGAACAGAGAAGGGGGGCCAGGGCAGAACCCTGAGTCCCTGGGTGGGAAATTATGCTGTCTTCTGTCTGCCTAATCAAAAGCACAGCTCTTTGGATGGGAGGAGAATGCAATTCCATGATTGGTTTCAATTAAAGATTTGCTACTATTTGATTAAGATGTATTATTGATTTGGGATTGTTCCAAGCGAGCCCAGGCTGGCTTCCTGAGGGGGAGGGGCGTGGAGATTGATCGTCGCCAGGAGGGCTGGGAGCTCAGGGGGCCAGCTGACCCCCGGCCTGCTCTCCTCCACAAAGTCAGTGGTGACCGCGTCGCTGCTCTGGTTAAAGCCGTGATGCTGGTCTGGGGGTCGGGGCGCTGGCCAGCTTCACGGGAGTCCCTTCCTGATGCCCCCACACCTGGCCTCTAGTCCTGGGCTCCCCCTTCCCCAGGCACAGGGCTGCTTCCCTCCAACACTTGGCCTTCTGCATCCTGCCCCTTCTCTGAGTTCCCTTCATCCTTCATCTTTTTTCTTCCACCCGGAACACCTTTCTGGTCTTTCCCTCTTCAGGTTAAAGGCTTTCAGGTAGAGCTGAACCCCCAGCCTGCTGCAAGGCCCCACATGTGTGCTATCTCCCCTGTGTCTGGCCCCAGGATGCTGCTGAGTCTGTGGGATTCAGGAGCAGGTAGGGGTGGTTCCTTCTGGGTGGAACTCACGTGGTCAGTCAGGGAGGGTGGACCATCAGTAGCCCAGGGGCCTTGTGATAGGGGTTAAAAGGGCTGCCTCAGACAACAGAGCGTAGGGTCCGGGCTCTGGGCTGAGCCCCCGGGTGGCGGTGCCAGCCGAGGGCCCCCTGCCCCTGAGTCCAGTGTTCTNTCTCTGGCCCCAGGATGCTGCTGAGTCTGTGGGATTCAGGAGCAGGTAGGGGTGGTTCCACCCTTCTGGGTGGAACTCACGCGGTCAGTCAGGGAGGGTGGACCATCAGTAGCCCAGGGGCCTTGTGATAGAGGTTAAAAGGGCTGCCTCAGACAACAGAGCATAGGGTCCGGGCTCTGGGCTGAGCCCCCGGGTGGCGGTGCCAGCCGAGGGCCCCCTGCCCCTGAGTCCAGTGTCCTCACTGTTTCCTAGCACGTTGGAACCACCCTGGAAATGGGTGCGACACTGAGGTTGCCCCCGACCCTCCAGAGCTTCAGCTTCCTGGACCCTGGCGAGGTGTGTCAATGCCCTGCCTACAGCTGGCCCTGCCAGGAGCGCAACAAAGCATCGTGGGCCGTACCTTGGAATCCAGCTCTTTCCAGGTCTAAGATCTGCTCAGGGGGGCCGCGTCTGCTCTCTGAAGGCCCACCATCACACTCCAGTGGGCTCGTGTTTCTGTTCTGGCATCCGCAGAGGGAGCCTCGTGTGTCAGGGTCTGGAGAGGAGAAGGCCAGTATGTTCCCAGATCTTCAAGGCTTTCAGCCTTCTAGGGGCACTGGGCAAACGCGGGGTGGGGCTAGGGCTGGGGAGCTGAGCCTCACTGTCCAGAGAACCCCCTATCCCCCCAGGGAGGCTAGACCTGCCTCACTCTACAAGGGGGTGGGGGTGGGGTATGAGATGGTCGAGGACCNTCGTGTGTCAGGGTCTGGAGAGAAGGCTAGTATGTTCCCAGACCTTCAAGGCTTTCAGCCTTCTAGGGGCACTGGGCAAACGCGGGGTGGGGCTGGGGCTGGGGAGCTGAGCCTCACTGTCCAGAGAACCCCCTATCCCCCCAGGGAGGCTAGACCTGCCTCACTTTACAAGGGGGTGGGGGTGGGGTATGAGATGGTCGAGGACCAAGAAACTCAAGCTCCTTCTCCCACTGTGTGGTGTAGGGCTCAGATGAGGCTGTTTATTGAAGAACTACATTTCCCAGAAGCCCCTGCATCCAGGAGTAGCCTGGTGATGGGCTCTCAGTCCATCACGGGTTGGGATGCTGGAGATAAACCTGGCCTCTAAGCCTCAGAGGGCTCCTCCACTGTCTCCAAACAGAGAAGTCTGAGTCCTGGGCGCTGGCAGAGGCACAGAATGGAAGGAACATGGGCCCCTGAGTCACCATCTACAGAAAAAGCACCTGCTGTAACCAGAAGCCCTGGCCCCGGCCCCTTAGCTACGTGGGAAGTATAAAGTTCTATTATGTTAGAGCTCTGAAATCGCGGCTTTTAGTTCTAACAGCAGCTGGCATTGCTGTGGGGAAGAAGTGGGTCAGTTGTGGGTAGGAAAGTCACGTGAGAGGGTGTGGGGCCGTGGGAAGTGATGGGAGCTGGGCTGGTGGAGAGAGGGATGAGTGTGGGGTCGGAGGTCAGAGGGTGAGATTGCAGGTCTCGACCTGCCCACTGGGAGGTGATCCTGGTTGGCTGGAAGGTGGGAACCTTTTACTGAACCAGGGGAAGAGGGCAGTTTGGGGTGAGTGGGGCTGAGGTGACAAGTTTAGTCTGGCCATATTGAGTTTGAGGTATTTGTGGACAGTCCTGTGGGGCTTCCCAAGAAGCAGTACATTATCTGAAGTTCAGATGAGAGGCTGGTGGAGCTGAGAGCAGCTGGGATATTGCTTCAGTAATTCCAGTCTTGGCTGAGATGCCGCAGCCTTAATCTTGAAGGCACCAAGGAGGCTTCGGTGGGCTTTGAGCTGGGAGTGCTGTGGTCCGATTTGCATGTGCAGTAGACAGAGGGAGCCTGAGCAGGGGTGTGGGCCTAGGGGCAGGGAGGCCTGGAAGGATGCTCCTGCAGCAGGGAGAAGATGGTGGTGCAGAAGAGGGAGCAGGTGAGAGATGGGGACAAAATCCACCCTGAATACCTGGCTTCATGGGCTGGGGGATGGAGGAGGAAGTGGACAGGATGGAGAGGAAGAGTTCCAGCTCATAGACTGCTGGGCTTTAATCCTTTAGAGGAGGTCTTTCCTTGGAGTCCCTCCTGATACCCTCTAGGTGTTTACTGACTATGGGTTCCACAGGCATCTTGGCAGAGCATGGCTGTCTGTACATGTTATACTTCAGTCAGTTCAGTTCAGTTGCTCAGTTGTGTCTGACTCTTTGTGACCCCAGGGACTGCAGCATGCCAGGCTTCCCTGTCCATCACCAACTCCTGGAGTTTGCTCAAACCCATGTCCATTGAATCGGTGATGCCATCCTACCATCTCACCCTCTGTCATCCCCTTCTCCTCCTACCTTCAGTCTTTCCCAGCATCAGGGTTTTTTTCGAGGAGTCAGTTCTTCACATCAGGTGGCCAAAGTATTGGAGTTTCAGCATCAGCTCTTCCATGAATATTCAGGACTGATTTCCTTTAGGATTGACTGGTTTGATCTCCTTGCAGTCCAAGGGACTCTCAAGTCTTCTCTAACACCACAGTTCAAAAACATCAATTCTTCAGTACTTAGCTTTCTCTATGGTCCAACTCTCACATGTCATACTTAGAGCTTTTAGTCCTCTCCCCAAATCGTAACAGTTTGCTTGTTTCATGTGAGGAGAGCAATGCAGTGGCATTCTGTGGTGCTAATGGTCAATCAATCACTCTCCAGAAATTGATGGCAGCCATATTTTCTGAATGAGAAAAGCCATGCTTCCAGGCTCTATCCATTGAAAACAGCTACATGAACTCAGCTATGGGTTTTAATGTTCACCTCTTGACTATGAATTTGTCTGTCTCTGAAATGATTTCCCATCCTGTGGTTTTGGGGCTGGGTTTGGTTTGAGATTCAGAACCTAATCTCTTGTCTCCTGTGTCATCTCCAGCCCTCAGGTGAGGAGGGAGGCCCTGGCTGTCACCAATGGGGCCACAGCCACCCTCCTTTCCACAATGATTTTCTTCATGGAGGCAGCTCTCTGTTGTCTATCTTGTGCCTAACACTTTTCTGGGAAAGCCCTGCCCCTGAGAAGCTTACAGACACAACATTTGCCTGGAGGAGCAGGTTATGAGGTTGGGTGATGAGTTTTTTATTTAGATCGGTGGGATTTCTCCCAGGTCCTACGATGAGGGTACCTGGAAGTTGGAGATCCCTGTGAAATGGCAACAGGACCCTATGTGACATTTTCCAGATGCTTAAACTTCCCATGCCTCAGTGTTCTCATCTGCCAAGTGGAGCCACTCACCCCTGCCCTCATAGTGTTACTTTCCATGATGTTCCAGCTAGTTCTCTGCCTGTTCCCTCTCTCTCTGTTTCCGGGTTGTTCAGTCACTAAGTGGTGTCCAACGCTTTGTGACCCCATGGACTGCAGTATACCAGGCTCCTCATCCTTCATTATCTCCCAGAATTTTTTCAAATTCATGTCCATTACATTGGTAATGCTACCTAACCATCTTATCCTCTGCTGCCCCCTTCTCCTTTGCCTTCAATCTTTCCCAACATCAGTATCTTTTCCAATCAGTCAGCTCTTTGCAACTGGTGGCCAAAGTACTGGAGCATCAGCTTCAGCATCAGCCTTTTCTGTCAATATTCTGTCTTGTGATGGAGAGAGGGGTGAGTGTGGAGTCCGAGGTTAGAGGGTAAGACTGCCGGTCTTGACTGCCCAGTGAGAGGTGATCTTGATTGGCTGGAAGGTGGGACTTTTATTGAACCAGGGGAAGAGGGCAGTTTGGGGTGGGTGGGGCTCAGGTGACAAGTTTAGTCTGCCATACTGAGTTTGAGGCACTTGTGGACAGTCCAGTGGAGTTTCCTGAGAAGCAGTGTGTTATCTGAAGTTCAGATGAGAGGCTGGTGTAGCTCTCACCTAAAGGGTTGATTTCCTTTAGGATGGACTGGTTTGATCTCCTTTCAGTCCAAGGGACTCTCAAGAGCCTTTTCCAGCAGCACAGTTCAAAAGCATCAATTCCTCAGTGCTCAGCCTTCTTTATGGTCCAACTCTCACATCCCTAAATGACTACTGAAAAATCATAGCTTTGACTATCCAGACTTTAGTCAGCAAAATGATGTCTTTGCTTTTATGTCTATTTGTCATAGTTTTCCTTCCAATGAATGGCTTCAGTTATTGTCTGCAGTGATTTGGGAATCCAAGAAAATAAAATCTGTCACTGCTTCCACTTTTTCCCTTTGCCATGAAGTGATGGGACCGGAATCCATGATCTTAGTTTTTTGAATGCCGAGTTTTAAGCACGCTTTGTCACACTCCTCTTTAACCCTCACTGAGAAGTTCTTTAGTCCCCTCCACTTTCTGCCATTAAACTGGTATCATCTGCATATCTGAAGTTGTTGATATTTCTCCTGGCAATCTTGATTCCAGCTTGTAACTCATCTAGCCTGGCATATCACATGATGAATTCTGCATGCTGCTGCTGCTAAGTCGCTTCAGTCGTGTCCGACTCTATGCAGCCCCATAGACGGCAGCCCACCAGGCTCCCCCGTCCCTGGGATTCTCCAGGCAAGAACACTGGAGTGGGTTGCCATTTCCTTCTCCAATGTATGAAAGTGAAAAGTGAAAGTGAAGTTGCTCAGTCATGTCCGACTTAGCCACCCCATGGACTGCAGCCTACCAGGCTCCTCCATCCATGGGATTTTCCAGGTAAAAGTACTGGAGTGGGGTGCCATTGCCTTTTCCATAGAGGTTAAATAAGCGGGGTGACAACATACAGCCTTGTCATAGTCCTTTGTTCTCTCTTTACACTAAGCCATCTAGAGGCCAGGCTCAGCTGGCTACTCTAGGCTCTGGTTTTTCCTGGTGTTTCTCTGTCTTCAGTTGCCTGAGTCTACCTGCATCATAGCAGGCTGCTCACGTTCCTGGGCTCTGTGGTGGACTGCTTCTGGGCAGTTGCCATTTTACATTTGTTTGTATGCTTTTGATTAATACTTATCCCCATAGGGGCCTGTAAGCACCACAAACATGGCTTTTAATCTCCACGGAATGTTCAGCACCCAGCACAGAGCCTGGGCACTCAGCAGGCCCTCCAGAGGTAGAATGGAATGATGGGCCAACTAACAGATGTACAAACACTCCCAACTTTCTCGTCCTCTTTTTATTCTGCTTTGACTTTGAGGCTTTTCTGGGTCACAGAACACTTTTAGAACTTGACTCAAGCCTTCCAGAAAGATGCATGTGGGCACAGTCACGCATGGGGACTTTTGTCCATTCTGGAGCTGTCGCCAGTCCCCAGGTCAAGGGGCTCTGGTCTAAAAGCTCTGGGCTCCACTGGACCCCTGTTGACATCCTCCATGATCTTTGAGTTCATCCTCCATGCTCATCTTGGAGGGGAGGGAGTGCTCCCAGGGCCATTCTGGGGGAAGTTCTAATGGACGAAGGTCAAGAAGAGGGAGTAACAGACAGGGAGGGGACAGGAGGTCAAGACAAAGCAGAAAACAGACACTCCTTTCAGTGTCCACAGCCGGAGGTGTAAAGTGAGAGCAGCTTCTTGGGAGACCTGCCTGTGCCTTTGTTGACGTTCAGTTGCTAAGTCATATCTGACTTTGCGATGCCATGGACTGGAGCACACTCACCATCTCCTGGAGTTTGGTCAAACTCATGTCCGTTGAGTTGGTGATGCCATCCAACCATCTCATCCTCTGTTTTCCCTTCTTCTCCTGCTCTCAGTCTTTCCCAGGATCAGGGTCTTTTCCAATGAGTCAGTTCTCCCATCAGGTGGCCAAAGTATTGGAGCTTCAGCTCCAGCATCCTTCCAATGAATATTCAGGGTTGATTTCCTCTAGGATTGACTGATTTGATTTTCTTGCTGTTAAACAGGCTCTCAAAAATCTTCTGCAGCACCACAGTTTGAAAGCATCAGTTCTTTGGTGCTCAGCTTTATGGTCCAAGAAAACCCATGCCTTTGCTTGGAGATAAAGGACTGAATCTGCCTTGCCCTGAACTTGTCTTATCCTTGGGTGTTACTCTGAGCCAGAGGTTTGAAACCATCTCTTCCTGCAGCTGAATTCAGAGGGCAGAGTTCTGGAGGTTTTCCATTAGAAAGCAGCCTCAGATATCATTTGGCAGAGTGTCTCTGGACCAGGCACAATGTGGTCCATAGATGGGATGGGGCCTGTTGAGGGCAGGCAGAGAAAGGACTCAGCCCACATTCCCTCCAGTTGGAGGACCTTCTTTGAGTAGCAGTGTCTGGGTGTTCAAATAGAAAGGTGGACACCAAGTCACACTGCAGAGGCATGCCACTGGAATTCTCTGAGGGGCTGCCTGTCTGGACAATAATACTGAGTGGGCTCTCAATCTGGGGGTTTAACAAGAATGTCTCAAGGGTGGACCATGACCAAACTCCACAGTCCAGAATGAGAACTTCTTGCAGTTATGACGGGCTCTGAATGGGTTGAGGGGACTCTGCAGAGAGCTCCTGTCTGTCCTCATCAAGACTTTAGGGGTTGGGGAAACTGCACTGTGTCCGTCAGGATCAGCTCTGTGGCCCTGGTCTCAAGCCAGTGGCATGGGGCTGCCCTTGAACCTCATTTTTCATCCCCTACCCCTTCACACACAGCAGTGTCTCAGCATGGAGGCTGGGAAGGCTGGGTGCTGCTGTAGCTCCCTGCCTCTGGGAGCTGAGGGCCCTGTCCCCTAGGCCTGGAGAGCTTCCTCCTGCTGTGCTGGTGGCAGTGGCTTCTAAATGCTTCCTTGACTGGGAGGGGCTTTTACATCATTTCCTGCTGGGAGTTCCATCTGGAAACACATCCCCCCACTGAGTGCAAACAGGGCCACCATGCCACTTCCTGTGTAACACCCTGAAATGTCCCCCCAGGAGCGGCAGCCTGGGAGAAGCACAGGGCCTGTGCTGTTTCATTACTTCATGGATGACGCTGTGAGAACTATAAACTACCCTGTAAACTGCACCCCTCTGTGAGTGCTTTGAGCAATTACGACCGGCCTTGGAGAGCAGCAAGGGCTGGAGTGCATTTCAGGTGTGCCCCGCAGGGGCAAGGCAAGGCCAGCCGTAGGAAGAGGCAGGCACCTGGGGGAGACAGGATGTTATGCAGACATCTGGATGTGTCTGGCTCTGGTTGGGAGGTGGAGTGGCTAACAGGCGGGTGTCCTTTCTTGATTGAAATCATGTGGAGTCTTGCTTGGCTCCTCTTGGGAAACACTGTCCTAGTTTGACTGTGGGTCTCCCTCCCCACCCCCCCGCCGGCTTCCCTCCAAGAGGCTTGTTTTGTAACAGTTGGCCCTGGCTCTCCTGTTCTCACCCGGAGAGGAGCCTGCCACCCTTGAAACAGGGCCTCATAAACCTGTAGCAGAGATGGGACGTGATTTTAACTGGAGTGCTGAGCGTGGAGGGCGGGCGCGGGCAGGCTGCGTTGGTGACAGTGAGTTCCACGTTCCCTGGAGAGAAGTCGGTTCATCGGGAGACCGGGAGAAATGTGCCTAGAGGAAGGAATTCTTCAACTCAGCTGCCACTTCTGGTGACGGCAAAGGCCACTGTTGCGTATCCCTTGTTCTTGGTGTGAACACACTCTTGTGGGAGAAATGTGACAAGTCCTTCTTCCCTCCCAAGAACTTTTATGCAAATGGAGCCATGATCACAGTCAAAAGCTCCCCAAATAAGGACCTGCTTTGGGGGGAGACAGAGGGTGGTTTCACAGTGCTCACATCTTTGGGACCTTCCCCCATTCGAAAAAAATAGGCTGCTCCCTGCCCTCCCCTCCCCCTCCCCATTCAGCTGTGACTCCTAGCCTTGGTTCTGTCTTACAAAAACGAGCAAGGACTTTTATTTCCGACTGGAGACAAGGGAGGGAAGATGCCAGTGTTACAGGAGCCCTGTCTTCTTCTGTCTATCTCAGAAACACCCAGAGAGGAGAGAAGGCTGGGGCCACAGGGCTTCTGGGATGAGGCTGCACAGCTGACCTGCTGGATCTGAGAGGTGGTGAGACCCTGCCCTATGGCTGGAGACAAGGGAAGTGCCTGAGTCATGACCTTATGATGATGATTTTATTTATCTTTTTGGGAAAGGGAGAAAGGAGTTGGGAAATGCAGAGCTGGGAGCCAAGAGAAGGGTGTTCCCAATCACCTGGGGGGTGAAATAGCCTCCCTGGGCCTCCGCCTCCCCTTCTTTAATGGGATGAGCCCCATGCCCCCTTGCCTCACGGGTGTAATATATCATCAGGCAGGGCATCCTTTCGGGCAGTGAGTCTCAGATATCTCTGGGAGTCAGCTCCCCTGTACTGCTTCGTAAGGACTGATTCCAAAGATTTCTTCGTTCACCATAGATGCTTCCCGATGGGGCTGCTCGTGGGAAGTTCTGAGGTCTGAGCCTCCGAAGGGAAGGTGAAGCCCAGGGACGGGAAAGGCCCTGATCGAAGCTACTTGACCTTGTGAGGCAGACAGAGGCCAGCCTAGGATCAGAACCACGTCTGATTCTAGTCCGCTTGGGGGCCACCATAATTAGGGACCTCACGTCTCTTCTCAGGCTCACACAGGAGCCAGGGAAGAAAGCTCATGTCTGCTGGACACCCATAGTGTCAGGCTCCAAGCGGGCCTTCATCTCATCGGCATTTCCTTGAACATTCTCAAGGACCCTGAGAGGTAGGGCTTAGTGTTATCCCATTTTACAGAGGAGAAAAGTAAGGCTCAGACAGAGCAAGGGGCTCACTCAGAGCAATGGGTGCAAGGCTGGGATTCAGAACCAGGTATTTCTGACTCTGACTCTCCAGACAGAGAGAACGAGGAAGCAGCAGTTCCCACAAGCCCCGGCTCCCAGCAGAGCCTGCCCTGCGTGCTGTCAGCTTCATTTTCTGTCCCCTGTCCCCTGATCTGTGTTCGGCTGACTCCGTGGAGATGAACTCGTTCTCTGCTGCTGGCACGGGGAGCAGGGAGCTTAGGTGGGGTTCCCTGTGGGGCAGAAGGTTCCTGGCTGGTTTCCCGGTCTCAGGGAACTTGGGTGGGGTTCCCTGTGGGGCAGAAGGTTCCTGGCTGGTGTCACTGTCTCAGGGAGCTTGGGTGGGGTTCCCCGTGGGGCGGAGGGCTTCTGGCTGGTGTTGCAGTCAACAGTTTCTTGCTGGGCGAGTGCCGCAGCAAGGCTGACCATCCCCTTGCCATCTGGGTTCCTTGGTGGCCTGAAGCCCCTGATTAGGAACTAAAAGACCAGACTGGCAGCTCCTGAGGCTCCTGACTTTTTCTCTGCTCTTCCATCTGCCCTGGGCTCAGACCCACCCATCATTCAAGGGGAACCTCCCTGGCCCAGCCCAGCAGGCCAGCTGCCCAGATGGAGTGTTAAGCGTCACTGAGCACACAGTTCCCTATTCCTCCCTTGCCCGGACAAGGCTCCCTTTTCAAGCAGCTCCAATAGGCAGTCCTCCAGCCTCTGTCTGCACACTTCCCATGATGGGGCGCTCCCTACTTTCCAAGTTGGCATTTCCAGCCAGCTTATACCGCTATAATATTCTCATTTGCAAATTTTTGAATGTTTTATGTATCTTAAATATACATAGTTATAAAGTGATATATGTTCATATAGAAATGTATGTATGTTTATAAATTATATGGAGATTATATATTGTATGTGCGCTTAGTCTCTCAGTCGTGTCCGACTCTTTGTGACCCCATGGACTGTAGCCCACCAGGCTCCTCTGGCCGTGGGATTCTCCAGGCAAGAATATTGGAGTGGGTCGCCATGCCCTCCTCCAGGGGATCTTTGCAACCCAGAGACTGCGCCCTGGTCTCCCGCATTGCAGAGAGACCATCTGAGCCACCAGGGAAGCACATATATTATATATAAAATATCAGTGATTGGATATATGCCCTATGTGTTCTCATATATGTTAATATATAAAATTAGATGTATGCTTTATATATTTTATATACTGTATGATTGCACAGTAAGCCCCCTAAATACAAATGAGTTCCATTCTGGGAGCACATTCATAAGTCCAATTTGTTCTTAAGTCCAGCAAAGTTTGCCTAGATACACAGCCAACATAATTGGCTCTATGGTACCGCACTGTAATAGGCTGATAATACTTTCACACAAATACTACATGACAAACAAACACAAAAGATAGAACATTTTTAATCTTGTCGTTCAGTGCCTTGAAAAGTACACCAGACAGATGAGCTAAGTTATGCGACTGGACATGAGAACGCATGTTCACGTCCCTGAACTTCGGAAACTTGATTCGAATGCAGGACACATACTGTCCGTGTTTGCACTGAATCCCAGCTCTGCGCCTTGCTAGCTGTGTGTTCCTGGGAGATTTACTTAACCTTTCTGTGCTTAGGGCAGTTGTTGACATAATAAGTATAGCGTGAGATTTTTTTTGTAATAACAATGGAAACAGTCTTTATAGTATTTTGTGATAGGAACTGGGAAAAATCTTACTTGGATGCTCCTATATCAAAACGTTGACACCATGATGCTGTTTACTTGCTGTTGCCACTCACCCACCCAATAGCAAGCGCCAGCAGACAGCGCAGCAGGACGCGAACGCAGGCTTGGTCCTGCGTCCCAGGAGGAGCGTGGAGTCTGCACACCCCTGCTCCCATTCTTAGGCTGGCTGTCAACAACGTCTTCTTCAGTTTTCCCAACTGTAAAGATGTAAAGAAGCGGCTCCTTCCATGGGACAAAGGAGTTCTTTGAGAAATCTCCACTGGCTTAGCCTTATGCTGAATGGGTTCCAGGCATCACTCTGTCTTGGGGACAAGGACAATGAGCAGAAGGGCAATGGCCGGGCATTTATGGAGCGGCCCCCCCCCCCCCACCACAGCCCTGGAGTGACTGCACAGGTGGTGAGGGGGAAGAAGGAGGAGGCCAGAGGCAGACCCGAGATGGGACTCCAAGCCAAGGGAAGTCCTTGCTGATCTCAGCCGGGACCCCTCACCAGCCTCGACCTGCCTCCGCTGTAACTGCATCCTGTGTCTTTGGTATTTTAGCTCTGTTTCTTCTCGAGCCCTCCTAAGAATCCGGGGAGACTGGTGTGACTATCTCCATCTTACAGATTAGGACACAGAGGCCCTCAGGTAAAACGATTCACCTTTAGTCAAATAGCTAGGAAGTGATTGAACCTGGATTTGAACTTGAGCCCATCTAATGGTGGTCGAAGAGCTGATGCTTTTGAACAATGTGCTGAGGAGCCTTCTTGAGTGTCCCGTGGACATCAAGGAGATCAAACCAGTCAATCCTAAAGGAAGTCAACCCTAAATATCCATTGGGAGGGCTGACGCTGAAGCTGAAGCTCCAATACTTTGGCCACCTGATGCGAAGAGCTGACTCATTGGAAAAGACCTTGATGCTGGCAAATATTGAAGGCAGGAGGAGAAGAGGGCAATGGAGGATGAGATGGTTGGATGGGATCACGGACTCAAAGGACATGAGTTTGAGCAACCTCTGGGAGACGGTGAAGGACAGGGGAGCCTGGCGTGCTGCAGTCGATGGGGCCCAAAGAGTCGGAGATAGCAACTGAACCACAAAACAGCGGTGGGAGAGACCAAAAAAGGGGCAGATGAGAGCTCCCAATTCAGAAGGGAGGTGAAGGTGGACTCAGGTGGGGATGAAGCCAGAAACAGAGGCAGAGAGAAGCCAAGGGCAGAGAGAAGTCAGAGAGGGAGCAATGCTGAGACAGAGCAGAAGGGGGAAAGAAGGAGAGAGAGAGGCGTAGGGCTGGAGCACAGCAGGGCCTGAGAAGCGAGGATGTGACCCAGGGACCATCCTAGAGAAGGATCTACACCCCACAGTCAGCCCGGTCCACTCCTTCCTCTGTGTGGTTCCCTGTTCTTCAAAGGGCTCCATGCTCCATGCACACGGGCCTTCCAGAGGGGATTTTGCCAGGAACTGGGGCTGGAAGAGCAGCCAGGGAGGCGGGGTTGTGAGAAGCCGGCCCAGGGCTGCACACGGGGACCTGCCATCCCCCACCCCATAGTCCTTGGCTTCAGCTGACTGGCACCTTCAGCCAAAGGGCCATCGGTGGAGGTGGGACAGCAGGCTTCAATGCCCAGGGTGGCTCTGCATGGACAGCCAATCTATATAAAAGCCACCGTGCCAAAAGCATGCACAGTCCCCCCCACCCCCAGGCCCCAAGTCAGAACACCCACTGTACCACCAACGGATGAGAAAGTCTTGAGCTTCAGGAAGCTGGGTGAGGAGCACTGGCCTCTCCCTTCCCCAGCCCAGGCCTCCCTGGCACCGGGAGCAACGCACAGACAGGCCTGTATTCAAGGGACCTGGCTTCCCATCAGTCACCTCTCGGCTCTGTGACCTTAAAGGCAAGTAACTAACTCTTTGAGTCTAGGTTTCTTCCTCCGCACAGTGGACTCTGGTCTTAGAGGACTGTCTCAGGGCTCAGGGGGACGGCAGGTGCCCGGGCACTTGGCAGGACCTGGGTCTGGGCTGGGTTTTCTTTTCATCTCCTGCTCAGTGTCCTCGTCTATAAAATGGGCCAGCTTGACTGCACGTGCTCCTGTAGGCTCTGCCATTGTGTGATGTGATTGACCCCAGAGGGGTTTGCTGGACGAGATCAGCTGCTGGGCCAGTTCAGCTGCTGGACCTAGGGCACAGTCTTCATCCTCATGCAGAGATTTAATCTCCAGTATCTCTGCCCATCTAGCACAAAGAAGCTGGGAGGGGCTCAGGGTTTTCGACCCCAAGGGCTTGGGGACAGATGGAAACAAGAAGAGGAGGAGAGGAGATTTCCCTGGGGAGAGCATTTCTTCAGGGTGTCCAGGCTTACCCCTGGGCTCCTGATCCTTAGCAGTGATGTTCCAGGTGGGGTTCTCCAAACCCTGCCCCACCACTGACATTCTCACCTACACACTCACACGACATACACACACACACACACATATGAATAATGCACACTGAGCCACACTCCCACTCTCACAAATGTACATACACAAACACACAAGATACACTTGCATTCACACACACACATGTGCACGCATACACACACACGATGCGAAAGAGAAAGCATGTCTCACTCTCACAGGCCGTGGGAGACGGAGGGGCGGGAGCTTTCTGTTTATCTTGGAACTGGCTGGAGGTAGTGAACCCTCCCCTCCTTGAGCGCTGGGAGCCCGGCGTGCTGGGAAGAAAAGGCCCAGGATTAGTCTCCCCTCCTCTAATGGGCAGAGGGGAGGGGAACCGGAGGGCAAGTTGCAACAGTGAGCGTGTGTGCTCGCGAGCTGGGTGGCTGGGCTTGGCAAGGACCAGGCTGAGGCAGCGCGTCACTGGAGGTCTTTGTTGATCGTTTCCACTTCGGGAAACAGTGTTCTTAAGGTTGATTTTGTAAGCTCAGCTTACAAGGCGGCATGCCAGGGAAAGGCTCTCATCCCTCACGGGGAGAGAGTCGAATGCCCTCATCGCAACCCCACTCAGAGCATCAGAGCACGGTTGAGAGCTACAGGGGCCACGCTAAAGCCGTGAGGACGGTGGTGGTGCACGGGGTCTGTCTCTTCTGGGCCTGCAGTGCAGTGGCCGTGAGCCTGGACACCAACGCCAGCCTGATCCCTCGTTCGCCAGTGGTGAAATCCTGGGCAAGTTACCGTGCGTCTCAGTTTCTTTCTCTGAAAGCAGAGATGGAGGCATTACAGCCGAGCATGTAAGAGCGTGGCACGGATCTTGCGAGAAAAGGAAGGGACAGCTCTTAGAGAAGCATCCAGAGCTCCATCAGCCCTAGAAAGTGATGGCTGTTACCACCACCACACTCCCGGTTCCGTGGGAAACTGCTCCCTGGCGTCCTTGCTATGTGATGCTGGGGGCGCTCTCATTATTTGCATCAAGATGGCATGAGCCAGTGACTTGCTCAAGGCCATCTGACTAGTTGGTGGAGGAGGAAGGACAGGAAGTTCACCGAAGCCAGCAAGATCCCCAGGGGAGGGGAGCTGGTATCCCTTCCTGCAGGGTCTCAGCTGGGAGCACTCACTACCTCCACGTCGTGGCCCAAGGGAACTGTGTTCGCGCACTGTGAGGCCTGCAGACTTCATGTGAGCCCAAGGCGAGTGCTGAGGGGGCATGCTTCCAGTTGGCAGAGGAGGTCAGAAGCTCCTGTGGGCAGGAGGAAATCAGTGACTAGGTGGATTCCCTCCTTGGCACTGAGGCTGCGAGGGTAGCAGTATGTGGTGAGGATGCAGGACAGAGGGCCAGGCCAGCTAACCGAATTTGCAAAGTGGTGTGAGGAAAATGTGCTTATGTAAAACCAGTGGACCAAAAGTACAGACTAAGAAAACCCAAAGGCCGCACGATTAGTAATAAGGAACAAACATGCTATTTTCCCTCTTTTTTTTTTTTT
>SJYW01011577.1:0-14989 GCA_006410735.1 Raphicerus campestris | reverse complement strand
GATCTGAGTTCCCCAATCAGGAATCGAACCTGCATCCCCTGTTTTGGAAAGAAGATTCTCAACCACCGGACCACCAAGGAAGTCCCAAGAAAAAAGTTATTTTAATATTCTGCTCATCAATAACTAGTACAGGGTTTTCAGATTCTACACAAAGGGTGAGTTCTTGACTCCTGCAAGCCTAGAGCACAGAGTTGACAGAGGACGGCAGGTTTCCAGTCACCAGAGTGAGGCCGCCATGTGGCCAGGCCTAAGTGTAGTATAAGGTTCACTTGTCTGACAGTCCGGAATTCTGGAGAGTTCTGGTCAGTTAAAAAAATTTGATTTGGAAAGGCTGAATTATTCCACATTGTTCTTATAAAAATTTTGTTGACACTTTTTAGACCTCAAACTTTTCCAACTTGAGCGATTCAAATTCGCATAAAATGAAACCGTAATGAATAACCCGCATCGCAAATAACTGGAAGAATCCGCTTGCCATGAGAGAGACCCTGGTTCGATTCCTGGGTAGGGAAGATGTGCTGGAGAGGGATAGGCTACCCACTCCAGTATTCTTGGGCTTCTCTTGTGGCTCAGCTGGTAAGGAATCTGCCTGTGATGTGGGAGACCTGGGTTTGATCCCTGGGTTGGGAAGATCCCCTGGAGTAGGGAAAGGCTACTCACTCCAGTATTCTGGCCTGAAGAACTCCATGGACTGTTCAGCCCATGGGGTTGCAAAGAGTCGGACATGATTGAGAGATTTCACAAATAGCATACTATAATTGATTAAAAAAAAAAAAACAACAGTTTCACTTGTCATATCAAAGACTTATGACCATGTCAAAATTTGATAGGCACTTTCTCTAAGCAAGCAAACAGTATGTTTATTGATATGTAAGACGATTAACTTCAGTTATATGAATTCCAGCAACAGACACACAAAAATCTATAGGGTGTCCATAAAGCTGGAAACATAGGTGAATATACATGCGTGCATAGTCACTCGTTCGTGTCCAGCTCTTTGCGACCCTATGGACTGTAGCCCACCAGGCTCCTCTGTCCATGAGATTTTCCAGGCAAGAATACTGAAATGGATTCCCATACCCTCCTCCAGGGGATCTTCCGAACCCAGGGATCGAACCTGCGTCTCCTGCATTGCAGGCGAGAATTCTTTACTACAGAGCCACCAGGGAAGCCCAAAGGTGAATACATGTAATACAATTAAGGACAGTTTCAAAGTGTAAAATACTTGCACACATTCACACGCACATACACGCACAATGCTTCCAGACTTTATGCAGAATCAAGGCCCATGTACCTGGAATCTTGTTCAGTATCACCCAGAAATGCTCATCAGGAGAGTACGTGTCCCTCGACCACTCAGGTAAGTCAAGAGCCCTCTGGTCTCAGAGAACAAAATTAACAAATTCTCTTGTAAGCGCTACGTAGGTGGAACTGAAGTAAACGGTGAGATTATGGGAAGGAGGCATTTTTCTTATCCAAACCCACAGCATGAGGGAAAACAAACTGTATCTCTGCTCCAAGTGCCTGTATTTAGTCCTTCTGATACTGTGAGAAGGAGGCAGCACCCTGGGGGTATGTTTTTCCCTTTAATTCCTTTGAGATGCTGAATGATCTCCCGGTTGGTTTTCAGGGGGAAATCTTGCCCGCAGGTGTTGATGGTGTATTTCCATGGGACCTCTGAGTCTATGAGGTCTTGCAGGCAGTTCAGGTCAGCCCGGAGCCTGGAAATTCCTGCGGAGACCACAGACTCCATCTCCGAAGCCAGGAAGGCATTTGGGAAGCCGCTCAGTAATTTCTCCACCGCATCTTTAAATTCAGCTGTCGCGTTCTCATTCACGTGAACACCGTAGATGTTCTGAGGCATGTAGACAGCCCTGAAGAGCCTCTGGAATGTATCCAGGTCTTTGTGGATGACCATGACATATGCTAAAGGGAACTCAGCTTCTCCTTTGGACAGAGGTTTCATTATGTAGTGATTCTGGGTCAGGTATTGTTGGCAAGTTATGTCTTTCAGTGGCGTCATTGGTATATTTCCACTCAAGATTTTCTTTCCTGCTACAACCATGTCACAGGCCTCTGCAAGCACCGAGGTGTTTTGGCAGGTCGAAATTGTTGATATACAGGAACAAAAGAGTTATAGAAATGGCCATAAATCCCACGACAAACTCCAACATCTTCAGCGTCACGCTTCCCACCACCTCTCCCGTGTTTGTCACTCTGTATCGTTACAAAGTCAGCTGCAGCTTCGTCCTCTGACTGTTGATGAATCAACTCCTGCTTCTTATTTTGAGCAAGAAGAGAAATATTGCCTCTCACTTGAGGGTCAAGGGGTCAACCCCAAGCTTGAAGTTCTACTCTTACAATGAGAGGACTGAGTGGATCCAAGACCATGATGCACTGGGGCCAGTGGAGCAAGAGCTGCGTGGTGGCGACACCTCGGTCCAGCTCAACCTCAAATTAAGACCCTGCACGTCTGTCACGGCTGCCAACTCAGGGTGTTCTCCCGGGAGGGCGGGGAGGAGGTTGAACGTGGGTCCTTCTTACAGCCCTTTTACTCCCTACCAGAGGGAGACCTCATCACTGAGACTGATGTCGTCTTTAAGCTCAGGGGACAGCTTATTTCTTTAATTTGGGGCCCGTTGCACTTGTCATGAGGCGGGTCACCGCCGGCAGTGACTGATACTAATCTTGATAGCACCCAGAATTTCTCAGCAGCAGTGTATCCCTCTACCTAAAGATAAACATCAAGAATTCATTGAAATGCAGGATTGGATGGACTCGTGCAGATCACTCAGACCAGCTCACTCAAGTCGCAAATGCAGCGCCTTGAAAATGAACCGTCATTGACTTTTTCTGACTCTTTTTTTTTTTTTGGCTGCACCAAGTGGCAGGCGGAATCTTAGTTCCCTGGCCAAGGATTGAACCCGGGCACCCTACGGTGGAAGTGTGTTGTCTTAGCCACTGGACTGCTGGGGAAGCCCCTCTATCACACTCGTGGCCCCACCTTCTCACTGATGGTCTGGGAGGTGAGTGTGGGCGTTATACCCACAGGAGGAGACTGAAGCCCACTTGCCTGATTCTAGCAAGGTTTCCACTCTAGTAGGGTGGAGAACATTCTACCTGGAATATTCTCTTCCCACATGTTTACTTGATGAGATCCTCCTGTCCACCAGGCCCTTGTGTGGCACCCTTCCCTGCCTCCCATGTTCAGGTTAGGAGCCCTTCCTGTTCCACTAGGACCTGGCGCCCCAGTCTGTTTGCCCCACCACCAGCCCATGGAAGGTGATTTCTGTCTACTGATCATGGTGTTTTTGGCACCTAGTTGATGGTAGGCATGCATCATAAAATTAAGTCTGGTCACTCCTTTTCCTTCTACACCAGGGGAGGGCAAAACTACAATGGGCATCGTGGCGGGGTGGGGGGCTATCCACCTGTCATTTTATTTTTGGCCACATAGCATGTGGAATCTGAGTTCCTTGACCAGGAATCGAACCCGTGCCACCCACATTGAAAAGGCAGAAGGGAGAGTCTTCATTTGAAAGCACAGAGTCTTAACCACTGGACTGCCAGAGAAGTCCCTGCCATATGCTTTTGTACAGTTTGTGTGCATTTTTAAAAATATCCTTTCCTGCTATATCTTGATTTACTAGTTTTAGACTTTGTATGCTGACTTTCTTCCACGGTAGATGGGAACTGAGTTCTTCCACACCGTGCGCGCATTTTAAGTCACTTTAGTCGTGTTCGACTCTTTGGGATCCCGTGGACTGTAGCCCACCAGGCTCCTCTGTCCAAGGGATTCTCCAGGCAAAAATACTGGAGTGGGTTGCCATGTCCTTCTCCACTGTGTGCAGTTTTGAATGGCTGAAAGAAAATTTGAAGAAAGAAAAAATATTTTATGGCACGTGAAATTCAGATTTCAGTGTCCATGAATACAAAGCCATTGGAATATAGCCATTTGCTTACAGATTGTACACGCAGAGAATCCACTAAAATGGATTGTTCTGTTGGTCTTATCTGCACACGGTCACTTGGAGAGCCTCACCTGAGACTCGAGTGAACTGGAAATTCAGAGAACACTTCGCCTGACTCCAGCCTGACTCTAACTTTGGCAAAATGTGGTGCTGCCACTTAGAGGCCGTGTGGCTCATAGCTCAGCCTGGTGGACTATCTCTTGCTTGACAGGAGGGAGAATTCTTGCCATTACAGCGTTTTATTCCCCACTAGACCGAGGGCAACTCAGAAGGAAGAACTTGTCTTTGAAGACATTAGAAGTGCTCAACGTGGCATTTGAGCATTGCTGAAAAAAAAAACCTGCCTGATCTCAAAATCCCAACCCCACCAGCCGGCCACAGTCTCCACAAGGACATTTATGAATGTCTCATGAGGAAGCAAATTGTTTTGCTGAGTTATTCAGGAAAAACAGCATAGAAATAACTTCCATGCATCTCATTAAGTCACTGGGGGACTTCCCTGGCAGTCCAGTGGTTAGCACTCAGTGCTTCCACTGCAGGGGGCTCAGGTTCAATCCCTGCTCAGGGAACTAAGAGCCTACATGCTGGGTCCGGGGCAAAAAAAAAAAAATAGTCATTGGAAACGAGGACATCTAACAGAGTTTTTGAAAAAAATGGGACAAGAGACAAAGTAGATCAGGTGGAAGAAAAGCAAGCAAGGTCTGGAGCCCCGGGTATTCCTGATAATTCTTTGGAATGCTCTGGCAGCAAATGCTAAGGAGCCAGGAGAGCATATGAAGGCAGTGAGATGCATCGTTTCTATTATTCATTGCAGAATTAGATATGTCTTAAGAATAAAAATTTTCCCAATGTCCTATGCACATACATCGAAGTCAATTCTTTTTATTTTAGTCCTTCTCTTGAAATTTAGAGTTTTTCCTGGTGGGTCAGATGGTAAAGAATCCACCTGCAATGCAGGAGACCCAAGTTCAATCCCTGGGTCGGGAAGATCTCCTAGAGAAGGAGTGAGAGTCCCAGCCCAGCTGGTGAGGGTCTTAGGATTCGTGTGGCTGTCAGGGTTAGAAACCCATCCAAAGAAGTTTGGTTGTGTGAGATGACTTGTCTGAGACCCCCCCGCCCCCACACTGACAGCAGCCTGGGTTGGAATTGAAGTCTTATCCAACTGGCCCCAGAGCTGGACTTCTTTGCTGGCATGGAGCCCCTGTCCCGTCTCCATACCCAGCTCATCTGTTTCAGAACAGAATCAAGAAGGCAGAGCATTGGGCTTCCTTGGTGGTCCAGCGGATAAGAATCTGCCTGCCAATGCAGGGGACACTGGTTCGATCCCTGGTCCAGGAAGGGTCCACAGGCCATGGAGCAACTAATCCCAGGCACTCTGATTTAGCTACTGAGCCTGTGCTTCAGAGCCCATGTTACACAGCAAGAGACGCCCCTGCAGTGAGAAGCCCGAGCACCACACAACTAAAGAGTAGCTTCCGCTTCCTACACCCCCAGGCGCAGCTGAAAGTAACTTAATAAATAAATAAAATTATCAGTTTTAAAAAAGAAGGCAGAGCATCATCTTGTTAGACTTCAGCTGGGAACGTACAAGTCTGGTGACTTAGGCTTTTTTTTTTTTTTTTTTTTTAGCTCTGCACATGTGGGCCAATGACCACAAATATTGATTTGGGGATTACAAATTTTAGAAAGTAGACAAATATGTAAATTTAGAATAGATGAATAATGAGGGGTACACTCAGAGGTGTAGGGGGTGCAGCCTGGCTTTCAGACCATCCCAGCACGGCTGTGTGGTCCTGCAGCCACATCAGTAGCACAAGCCCCGAGTTGCTCAGATGCCAGCTGGCTTAAGTTTAACACTCTGTTAGGGGAGCTTAAACATTGACAGCTTTAACCTCCCGCTAAGTGGAAAACTGACCCCAGGTCCTCTGTGTCCATAAAAAGAATAAGCATGAGTGTTCCTTCATTAATTGTGGCATCCATTGATCCTGTGATCTGATAACATTCTAGAGCATTTGGGATAAAGTGTGCATGTGTGCACATGACTCTGTTACGGGGTTGCTTTCCTGGTAAGAAGAGCAGAGTTCTGGTTCTTGCACTCACTGTGTAAACTTGACCAAAACTGGGAATCAGAGGAGCCTGGCTGAGAGCGAGAGAGAGACAAATAGACACACACAGAGGCACACACGCACTTTATGGGTTTGTGTGTGTGCGCGCTCAGTCCTTTCTCGCTCTTTGCCACCCCATGGACNAAGCTGGACACCAGAGCAGCTTTTTGGATGCTCTGGTTCAGACCGTATCTCCAGTGTATCATGCTGCTGCTGCTGCTGCTGCTGCTGCTAAGTCGCTTCAGTCGTGTCTGACTCTGTGCGACCCCATAGATGGCAGCCCACCAGGCTCCCTTGTCCCTGGGATTCTCCAGGCAAGAACATTGGAGTGGGCTGTCATTTCCTTCTCTAAGTTGCTTTAATTGTGTCTGTCTCTTTGCGACCCCATGGGCTGTAGCCCGTCAGGCTCCTCTGTCCATGGGATTCACCAGTTAAGAATACCAGTGTGGGTGGCCATGCCTTCCTCTACCATTGAATCAGGTATTATTTAATTTCAGAAAATTTTCAAAAATTATCTGCCCAGTTAGTGTCATAAACTTTTTCATCAAAAAGAAAAAAAAATTTTTCCCTTCAAAAAATACACCAACCAATATAAGACAAGTTGTTAAATTAGAAGTTTCAACATAAGCATCAACATGTAATAGATATCACTCTCCCAAGGCAGCCTAGAACAAGATCACACTTTCAAAGGGAAATTGATCTGAGGGGGTAAAACTCTTCACTCACATTGAGAGTTTGGGGGGGAATAAAGGTAGAGATGTGGGGGAAAGACCGCCTGGTAGGAGCTGTACCGTGCCCTCCCCTCGCCACGTGGAGGACCCTGGCAGTCCAGGGGTTAAGACCCCACGCTCTCAGTGCAGGGGGCCAGGTTGATCCCTGGTTAGGGAACTAGATCCCGCTTGACACAATTAAAGGTCCCACGTGCCACAACTAAGACCTAGTGCAGCCAAATAACAAAAATGAACAAGAAAACCAAAGTGACACAGCATTTGGTGACTTAAAGCGACAGTCGCGCTTTCCTTGCCCAAGGGAACTGGGGCATCATGGGCTTTCTGAGGATTGTACAAGAGCAGGGAAAGCGCTTTTCCTGTTGAATGTGTCTTAAAGGCACGACTGGAGGCAAAATCCAGGTGGTGCTAGCGGTCAAGACCCCCCTGCTAGTGCAGGAGACGCGAGACAGGGATTTCGTCCCTGAGCGGGAAGTTCCTCTGGAGAAGGAAATGGTGGCCCACTCTAGCATTCATGCTTGGGAAATCCCATGGACAGAGGAGCCTGGTGGGCTGCACTCCATGGGGGTCACAAAGAGTTGGACATGACTGAAGCAACTTAGCACGTGGCATGGAGGCAAATTCAAGCTGCCTCATGGTTGTGCCCCGTGAATCCTGCATCCTGGTCTGTCTGATGCATCAGCTCATAGACAGACTGAATATGAGGTGGCTGACCCTGACCCACCGTGTGGTCTCAAAGGTCCCTTTCCTTCTCTGCACCCACGTTTCCCCAATCTGATGAGACGAGGCAGGTTCCCTTGCCCACCTTGGTGCAGATCACTCCGTTTTCCCCCAACACCTTCAGTCTTCAAAGAAACCTAAGTGACCAAGACCCAGCCCTCCCAGCGCACCTGCAGTGGGAGAGGAAGGAACTGGACCCCTAGTAGCTCTTAGATGATGGGCGACTATTGACCAGTGTGAGCAGGTGGGGCTGTGGTCTCACCCAGGTGGGCGGGAGAAGCCACTTGGAGGAGGTGATGTGGAGGCGGTGAAAGGTGAGCCCTGTGGGTACCTGGGGGAGAGAGTTCCAGCAAAGGATGTAGGACAAGGGCTAGGAGGCAGTGGTGGTGACTGTGTGCTGGCAAAGAGGCATAGGGTTGGTGTGGGAACTGGGGGAAGGGAGGTCAGGGGGTCATGGGAGAGGGAAGGTAGGGTGGTGGGCACGGCAAACGAGACATTGAAGGCTGAGGTTAGGGCTGGTCTTGGCTCTGGAAGATCTGATGTGATGGACGGTGGGTTCCAGACAGAGGAGGGAGCAAATCTGACTTTGGGTTAAAAAAAACTGCCAATGCAGGAGACATAAGAGATGTGGGTTTGATCCTTGGGTCAGGAAGATTCCCAGAGGAGGGCGTGGCAACCCACTCTAGTATCCTTCCCCGGAGAGTCCCACGGACAGAGGAGCCTGGCAGGCTACAGTCCATGGGTCACAGAGTTACACACTACTGAAGCCACTTGGCACACGGGCACGAGGTAGGTGGAAGAGGCACCTGTCCCGTCTCCACCTGGATCCTGATCAGGACCCCATAACTGGGGAATGGTCCCCGCCTAGTGTGCCATCTAAGGGGGAGAATCTTGGTTAGATGCAGGATTCCTCTTAGACTAAGGGACAGCAGGGCGGCAGTTACTTTGAGGAAGGACATTAACACAGTGACCTAAATAGCCTCCTACCCTGAGTACTTACCATGGGCCAAGCAGGGATTCCAAGCTTTGTGGGTCATCTTTTATGACAGCACCAACAGTGGGGTCCACTGTGGTCCCCATTTTACAGGTGGGGACAGTGAGGCTGGTGGAGATTTGCTGCTTTTACCAAGACCCCATGGCCAGCATGAGACAGTGGGGGATTGGAGTCCAAGCCTGCCCACTGGTAAGACCAGTGTTTCCAGCCCCATCCTGCCCAGTGGGTGAAACCCACTGAGCCATGAGGTAATGAGGAAGATGGTGAGGGAGGTGTCTGCCTTTGTCTTCAGCCCGGGCCCCTCTGGCTAGAGGGGGTTCTTTGAGCCATGGGGCTGGGTGCTGGACACAGTGAGCCCCTGTGTCTCTCAATGCATTTACAGACCATCTCTTAGGGTCCAGACCCCTGCCTGGGCAGTGTGATCGTCGAGGCTGGGCAGGAGTGCAACTCAGATTTCTTATCTCTGTCCTTGGAAGCTTCTGCTTAGCAAGGTATTTGTTTAAGGTGTCGACTTCAAAACACATAATCACAGCCTAGAAGTTGAGAACTCTGTTTTATTTGGCAGAAAGTTTTGGAACTTAGTGGGCTTCCCTCATAGCTCAGTTGGTAAAGAATCCGCCTGCAGCGTGGGAGACCCCAGTTTGACTCCTGGGTTGGGAAGATCTGTGCGAGAAGGGATAGGCTACACACTCCAGTATTCTGGCTGGAGAATTCCATGGACTGTATCGTCTATGGGGTCGCAAAGAGTCAGACATGACTGAGCGACTTACACTTTTAGGACTTAAGTCCTGGAGGCAGCATCTCAAGTTGTCATTGCTGTTTTTCAGTCACTCATTTGTGTCCAACTCTTTTCGAGCCCATGGACTGCAGCAGGCCAGGCCTCCCTGTCCCTCCCCGTCTCCTGGAGCTTGCTCAGATTCATGTCCATTGAGTCGGTGATGCCATCCAACCATCTCAAGTAACCCTGAGAGAACTGCTCCCAGGAGGTAGGGGGAGGAGTCAGGTTATATAGAAATTTGCAACAAGGGGCAGGTGGACTGAATATCCAAAGCATCTTTGTGAATTAAAGACTATCTCAAGGAATTTAGTGTTTTTCTCTGTATGGGGAGAAGCAAGAGTCTGAGCTCAGTGAAATTGTTCCTTTCTCGTGTATCTCAGCTGTCTGGGACCAGTATCTTGCAATTCTTCACGTCCTGAGTACAGGCTGACAGATCGCAGGTATTGTTCTCCTTCCCGGGTGCCCTCAGGGATCAGAAATTCACTTTTGGAGGGCAGGAATCACTGATGGCTGTGGCATGCTTATTTACTGATATGGTAGGAACACTCCATTTCTCAAACGTTTATTAAAAAATTCTCATTTGAGGTTTATTACAGTCTTACTATTCTTAAAAGCCCAGGGGCTTCCCTGACAGTCCTGTGGCTAAGACGCTATATTCCCAATGCAGGGGTTGGGGTTCGATCCCTGGTCAGGGAACTAGATCCCACACGCTGCAACTGAGAGCTGGAATGCCTCAACTTAAAAAAANACAGTTTCTCTCAGTTCACATGCTTTTATGACTTGTCCTTCAATAAATGTTATGTTCAATATGGAAGTTATACTTCTGGTCCCAAAGACGTCATGCGTGGACTCAACAACATGTATTTCTTAGCAGGATGGTTTTCTAACAGCACAGAACCATTTGAGCTTCCTCTGGACACCGTCTGGTACTATATCTGTCTCTTATACACATCTTACAGTAAATATTATTATTATTTTTTTAAAGCCCAAAGTTAGGTTCTCTTTATGTCCACTTTACAGATAGGACAACCGAGCGCAGGGAGGGAAATCTCCAAGACTGAGCTGGATCCACACCCAGCCACCCGTGCTTTTCGGATTCCCAAAGACCAGCGATGCATATGTGAAGTTTGTGTTTTCTCCTCATTTTAAGAGTACATAACCTTCTGAAGGGACTCGTTGTTCATGAATATTGGCTGGGTGCCTGAGTGCTATATGGGATTCGTTTAAACTTGGGCTCTGGCAAATTTGATTTTTACTGAAAATTACCCATTTTTTAACATTTAAAATGTTATCGAGCCATGTGGCCATTGCCGTCTTGGGCAGAAAACATCTTGGATGAATTTGCATTTTTAATTCTTGGCATTTTATTTTGCTTCATTTCCCAAATAGCATTTTTTTTCCCCTTCCTTAAAAAAAAAAGTTAAAGAAAGGAGACAGCCCGCAACAGGGCCAGAGTGCCAAGAAAACATAATAATAGTGGTAATGTGTGTTCCCTCGCTGCTAATTGCACCAAATTTTACCATGTGCTCCAGAAGCAGAGCCTGCCTGCCACTCTCCAGACCCAATTTCTCCTGCAGCCACTTAACAGTGGTGAGATAATTGTGCTTTAATGGGCTGGCTCCTCCCGAGGGCGGCTGCCTGGCAAGTGTGGGGAGGGCTGGGGGGCAGGGTGAGGCAGCCCCTTGGGACCTGCATTATTTAACAGGTCTTCTCATCACCCTTGCCCAGGGCTCTGGTGGGGCTGGAGGAGCTGGGGCAGACGGTACCAGAGCCCACCAGAGCTTTAAAGACCAGTGGGTCATGGTACAGATGGGGAAACTGAGGCTGAGGGAAGGAAGAGGGAACGAGGGCTCCTTAGTCATTATTCAGTGGTAGTTTCTTGAGCACCTATTATGGGCCGAGGAGCAAAAAGGTTCGGACAGCCAGGTACACACTGTACGTGAATGCAGGGTGACAAGGGCCTGAGAGTGGACATTCAGGGGCTATGTGAGAGCGGGTGCCCACCCTTGAACTCCTCCCCCATGCCAAGAACCCTCCCAGCCCCGAAGGCAGGTGTTTGATTTTATAGATGAGGAAGTCCAGGTGTGTTATGGGTAGTATGTTCACTTTATAGGTAAGAAAGGGGTTTCCATGGTGGCTCAGCGGTGAAGAATCCACCTGCAATGCAGGAGCCAAAAGAAACCCAGGTTGGATCCCTGGATGATCCCTGGTCAGGATGACCCCCTGGAATAGGAAATGAAACCCACTCCAGTATCCTTGCCTGGAAAATTCCATAGACAGAGGAGCCTGGCGGGCCACAGTCCATGGGGCTGCAAAGAGTCGGACACGGCTGAGCCGCCTGAGCACGCACAGGTCCCCAGACCTGGATGAGGAAAGTGATCTGGAGTAACGGGGTGGCCCCTGCACCCCCTTTACAGGGAACACAGTGATGAAAAATGCAGTCTGGCCTGCCAGGGGCCTCTGGTCTGGTGAGGCCAACAGAAGACAACAAATTCATCAGGAAGATGACTTCACATTCGATGAGTGTCCCGAGCAAAATACAGCAGGACCACGTGAAAGAGAGTGACCCAGTGAGGTGTGGAAGCTGCCAGAAAGACCTGCATACGAGCTCCGTGTATATTAGGGCTGGAAGAGCCCCAGAGGACGGCCAGGGTGGATGCAGATTAAATTTGTCTCCAGACTTGGGCGCCACCTCTAGCTGTGTGGCCACGGGCGAGTTAGTTACCCTCTCTGGGTTCTCCTTTCCATGTCTACCTAACGGAGTAGTAACAAGAGTATCCAGCACTTAAGTCTGTTGTGAAGATTATAGAAATTAGATGTACACATAGAATATGCATACACATGCACGTGTCGTCCTTAGCCAAGAACCCGGCAGAGACCAAGGCCTCGGGGAGCTAGGGGCGGGCGCTTCTCTACCTCCCCAGCCGGTGGAGCACCCCGTGCTGTCTCATTCCTTCTCTCCCTCTAGACTCTGACTTGCGGGGCCATTCAGACTGCTTCGCGAAGTGAGGAAGCCACATTTGAATTTGTTAGAAAAACAAAAAACAAAAAAAACAACAAAAGCCCCAAACCAAACAAACACTGCGCGCCGCGGCCGCTGTTTCCTTCCGCCGGCGCCTTGCACAATATGGTGCGGTGGGCCGGGAAAGCTTGGCCACAGATGGCGTGCTTGGGACCAGCCCTGTTTTCTAAATACCCGCTTCCTCAGTGTAAATGATAATGCTCAGACACATGGTGCTGCTTGGCTCCCGGGAGGCTCCGGCATCCACGCTTTTCTTGGCCTGGCGCCCCGGGTCCGGCTTTCTCCCTCCAGATGGCAGGCTGGAGAATCCTCGAAGACGAACGATGCGGACGCGGGGATGCAGATGCGGACGCCCAGGTCAGAGGCGGTAGGTTCCTCGGACCCTGGCGGGGCCACCACTCACCGCTTGCTCCCCGTCTGGGACCTCGTGGCACAACCATGGAAGAGTTGGGGCGTGCGCAGGAGCATCTCCAGGGGACCCTCGAAAGGACGCTGAGGTGGGGCTGGGACTGTAACCCAGCTCTCGGATGTCTGTGTTCTTGAAGCTTGTCCTCCTTCCAGGAAGAGCGTGCCTTCCTGAGAGGATTCCACCGAGCACCCCTCTCAAAGGAAGCAAAGAGAGGATGGGCCGGGGTGTTCATTTCTCCCGGAAGGAAGGAGCCCCTGCTTTCAAGCCTGCAGCAGCGGGGCGGAGTGGAAGGAAGTACCGACTTCCGTGCTCAGTTGCTGCCTCCGACTCTTTGCGATCTCATGGACTGTAACCCACCTGGCTCCTCTGTCCATGGGATTTCCCAGGCAAGAATACTGGAGTGGGTTGCCATTTCCTTCTCCAGGGAATCTTCCTGATCCAGGAATTGAACCCTCCTCTCCTGCCCTCTCCTGGACTGGCAGGTGGATGCTTTACCACTGAGCTACCTATGGAAAGAAGGTGGTCTTGGCATCCCTACACCCTTGGCTTTGGATTCCGCCTCCTCTCTGTCCTAGTGACTTCCCCTGCGGAGCCCCTCCAGAGCCTACTTTCCTTATCTGCGAAGGAGAAAGGAGGTAACCAGGAGCAGGGCTTGGGGGAGCAGGCAAGAAGGGGATGCATTGTCTGCAGGGCATTTCATCCAACGACTCAAACTGGAGTTGGCTTTTTAATTACCACTGTGCACTGACAATTCCAAACAATGTCGGGAATAGAACAGTCCTCCCCGAAATGTTCTTTTGCCGGTCTAAGTTTTTAAACAATTGCTGCATTTAATGGTGAGTCTAAGCACAGTTTCTCTCAGTTCACATGCTTTTATGACTTGTCCTTCAATAAATGTTATGTTCAATATGGAAGTTATACTTCTGGTCCCAAAGACGTCATGCGTGGACTCAACAACATGTATTTCTTAGCAGGATGGTTTTCTAACAGCACAGAACCATTTGAGCTTCCTCTGGACACCGTCTGGTACTATATATGCCCATATTTAAATAGTAGATTTGAAATACAGCAACAACATCAGGGTGATTGAAGAGACAGAAAAAAATAGTCCTAGAGTTATTTGAATTAAATGACATAACACATGAGAAGTACTTGCTCAAGGGCAGAGCCTGGCACTTGGCTGTTGCTTACTAGATCTGAGTTACCTTTCATTCTGGAAATATGGATCCTTCAGCTGTCAAAATGGGCATAATAACATCTCACAGGGATTTTGGTTAGAATCCTAGCTTTCCAAGCTCTTGGCATTAACACCTACGTTCATAAAGTCTCATTTCCTTTTCTGAAAAATAGGTATCATATTGTCTATTCCAGTGGGAAGCTGTGAGCTCAACCCTGCAAAGTGTCTGGTGGGGCTGTGGGGTGCAGTCCTATTCAGCAGCTGACCCTGGGCTCCATTCCCCCTTCCTGAACTTTATTCTTTTGGATTTTCTCCTTGTCTTGGCTCCCTAAGACTGTCTCTTCTGGAGGACAGAGAGTTGGTTCTCTGTAGTAATCTGGGGTCTTTCTTGCAAGAGATAGAGAAACTTACTGGGTTATCCTAAGCAAAAGGAGCTTTGGTGAGAGGATATTATGGGGTGTTTGTGTGCTGGGGGATGGAGGAGCACCTGAAATGGATGGGAAGCCCTTCAACCAGCCTTGGGAATGGACAGAAACCAATATGGCTCAGGATACAGCAGAGGAAGCAGGAGGAACAGATGCCCTGTTAAAATTGAAACAGCTTGGCCAAGAGGCCACCGCCACCCCCTTAAGGTGTTGCAACTACAATGAAACCTCCTTTCTCTACTCACCTCATTCTAATGTGATGGTTTAAGATTCAGATCTTGGAAGGCAGGCTCTGATTGGCTGATCAGGGCAGGGAGAGGTAGGGTCTGGTCCTTAGGCCTCCAGAGTGGAGGCTTGTTCTGGAATCCCTCTCAGAGAACACACAGTGAGGGAGAGCTGGTTTCCCCAGAGCAATCTGATGCGCTGGTAGGCAGTGGGGTTAGTTACCGAGCAACCGAACTTCTTGCAAGTCCACCACACTCACCCTTGGATCTCTTTCCTTTCTACGCCTTGGAACCCCAGATGACTCCCCTCTTGGTCTACCCAAGAGAAGTCCTCATAATAACTGATGGATATGAAACACTTGACTTTCAAACCTAGGTCAGATGGGTAATGCTTCTGCCTGAATAACAGAGAAACTGGCATTTAGATAGCAAGGAA
>SJYW01011576.1:16590-26607 GCA_006410735.1 Raphicerus campestris | reverse complement strand
TCTCTTCTTTTCACAGCTATTTGTAAGGCCTCCCCAGACAGCCATTTTGCTTTTTTGCATTTCTTTTCCATGGGGATGGTCTTGATCCCTGTCTCTTATACAGTGTCATGAACCTCATTCCATAGTTCATCAGGCACTCTGTCTATCAGATCTAGGCCCTTAAATCTATTTCTCACTTCCACTGCATAATCATAAGGGGTTTGATTTAGGTCATACCTGAATGGTCTAGCGGTTTTCCCTACTTTCTTCAATTTGAGTCTGAATTTGGTAATAAGGAGTTCATGATCTGAGCCACAGTCAGCTCCTGGTCTTGTTTTTGTTGACTGTATAGAGCTTCTCCATCTTTTGCTGCATAGAATATAATCAATCTGATTTCGGTGTTGACCATCTAGTGATGTCCATGTGTAGAGTCTTCTCTTGTATTGTTGGAAGAGGGTGTTTGCTATGACCAGTGCATTTTCTTGGCAAAACTCTATTAGTCTTTGCCCTGCTCATTCCGCATTCCAAGGCCAAATTTGCCTGTTACTCCAGGTGTTTCTTGAGATCCTACTTTAGCATTCCAGTCCCCTATAATGAAAGGACATCTTTTTTGGGTGTTAGTTCTAAAAGGTCTTGTATGGAGGAGCCTGGTAGGCTACAGTCCATGGGGTCACAAAGAGTCGGACACGACTGAGTGAACTCACTCAAGGGAACAGGGCGGTATCACAGGGTATAAGCCTGCTTAGGGTCCAGGAGGCCAAGGGCTGTGGGCTCCTGGCAGTCAAGTCATTAACATCTTCCCTTTGGTGGGGGGTTTTCACATTTGCAAAACATCAGAGGAAGTTTGCTTCAAATAGTATTATCCTGGTGCCTCAGAGAGGAGTTAAAGCAGAGGATACAGGGAAGGCCTGTCCCAAGATGGCCCCATAGGGTCCTGCAGGGTTACTGTTTTGCTGTGATTCCTTCATGCCCTCTGTGATTTGAAGGGCAGGCCATGTCTGTCTTCCTGTGGGAAATGTGCAGGGTCTCAGACTGAGCAGCTTTGGCTACATTCTTCGAAATACATGTTGGGTCCAGTCCTTCATGCCAGTAAAGCACCATCTGACTAAACCATCATCAGCCTGCATTTTTCCATCTTAATAACAGCAGTAAGGCAATATTTAAGGAACTTCTTCTATGTGCCTGGCCTCTGCTAGGAACCAGCCTTTTAGCAGCCAATTCTTGCCACAGCATTCTAATAGCTTTCAATATTATATATAATATATATAACCTCTGAGCCACCAGAACAGACCCCAATATATATAATATTATATGTTAAAATAATAATAGCTTTTATTATCATTCTTTTTTTTTTCAGATGTGGAAACTGAGGATCAGGGAGTTTGAATACTTATTCAAAGTCACTCAGCTAGTGTGGGGTGGGTCCATGATTTAACCATGACACCCATGCCCATGCTGTTAACCACTATACTATACCATCTCTGTTTTCTGAAAGCCAGTCTTTCCCAATTCAATTTTATTTCACATGATAAGTACATTTGGGCTTCCAAGGTGGCACTGGTGGTAAAGAACCCACCTGCCAATGCAGGAGATGCAAGAGATGCAGATTTGATCCCTGGGTCAGGAAGATCCCCTGGAGAAGGGCATGGCAACCCACTCCAGGATTCTTGCCTGGAGAATCCCATGGACAGAGGAGCCTGGTGGGCTACAGTCCATGGGGTCGCAAAGAGTTGGACACAACTTAAGTGACTAAGCACATTAAGTACATTCATCAAGGCAGAGGGAAAAGATCAACAAATCTAAGGCAGAAGCATGTCTGATGTGTTCCAGATATTGTAAGAATACCAGCGTGGCTGGAACTGAGTGGGCAAGCGAGAAAGTGTGGCAGATATTTCAGAGAGGTCTTTGGGGCCTTAATGATGTAAGGATTGGTTAGGAATATGATTTGTACTTTGACTGACATGATAAACTTGGGGAGTTTTGAGCAGGTTGATGACATGACTTGGATTATATTTTTAGAAAACCTCATCTGGCTGCTGTCTATGTTGTGAGCAGAGAGGATGGAAGACATGAGCAAAGTGCTGGGGAGCTCAGTGGAGAAGGTTGTATTTTGGAGAATGGACTTGGAGGGGGAGTTCTGATAAGGCTGTTTTCTCAGAGAAAACCCAAAGGAGATATGTTTTAATAAGTTTCCATTGGAAATGCAACTTAATTCCTATCTATGAGAGATTAGCTATTAATAGAGGGATGGTATGGGGAGGGAGGAGGGAGGGGGGTTCAGGATGGGGAACACGTGTATACCTGTGGTGGATTCATGTTGATGTATGGAAAAACAAATACAATATTGTAAAGTAATTAACCTCCAATTAAAATAAACATTAAAAAAAAATAAATTCTCTTGTCCTGGGAGTACTTTTTTCCTGAGTCACTAGGTGGCACTTGTGTGTACTTCTCATTTCAAGAACATTTACTCCAACTGCGTGTACGCTAGATGGCACTGGAGTCATTCCCCCCCAAGGCTGCCTTGCTCCTGGTATATGTTGACATAGAAACTTGGTTACCTCTTGTACACAAAAATCTCTGAGAAATTCATCAATATTCCGTTCTGGTAAAACAATCCATTCTGACTACTTTTCTGTGCAGTGTTGAATCATACATACCTACTGAGGCGAATCTGAATCAAATTCACTGTTTAACTTAGATCCAGTTTATCTGCTCATAGACTGAGGAGGAGCCCCCAGCCATAGGCTCAGCTTTGTCAGTGAAATTGGAGATCCCGGCCTAAGCTGAAAGTTGAGGTGGTTTTTCCTGCCTGAGGTCAGCAGTGTGATCTTAGGTAAGGTGTTTTCTTCCATATAGTTAAAAATCTCCTTGATGAAATGTCTCTGAAAGCCAGAAAACATAATCATGATTTCTTCACTTCTGCTAACGGTCATCTTTTTTTTGTTTGTTTTTCAGGGATGGTAATTTCTTTTCTAAGGAAAAAAAATATTAGAGACCACTAGTCTCCCCTTTTCCTCATGCTCAGTTCTAACTTTGTGTTTCTGTAGTTAAGATATACAACCTCAAGTGGTCCTTGAAATAAGAATGCATTCTCTTTTCACAGTTTACCTTTCAAAGTGAAACTGACCAAAATGTTTTATACCCAGTCTCATCCTTTTGGCACTCAAATGTAACCCAAATTTCCTCTGGAGTTCTTTTAGTGAAAAGAAGACCAGACTAAAAATTTCATAAGACCTAAATTTAGGTTGGATCTCACTCCTTATGAATTGTGTCTTTGACTTGAAACATTTATTTTATTTGAGTTTCACTTTCCTCATCTGTAAAATGGGAGAATAGTTATAAATTACTGGCAGCTGTAGCATGCTCTTCCATATCCAGACTTCATGCTGATGAGAGTCTCTCTCTCTTTTTCTCTTAGGCTTCAGAAGCACTACATCTCCTATGGCTAAGAAACACAGTACCTGTTCTGAGAAACCACACTCTAAGACTGCAAACATTCATATATATTTTCACACACACACACACACAACAACAACAACAACAACAACAGCTACAACTTTCCTTGTGAGAGAGGAGAACAATTCAATTATAACCTCTCAATTTTGGAGTTTCCATAGCATGTTCATATATCTTATTTTTTTGATTCTCCCCAAAATCCAGTGTGGGAGAAGGCATGAAGCCATCACAAGTCCTGGTTTACAGATGATGTATGTGAGTTTTGAGCTTACCAGGTGGCATAGTGGCATGGAATCTGCGTGCCAATGCAGGAAACGCAGGTTTGATCCTTGGCTCAGAAAGATCTCCTGGAGGAGGAAATGGCAACCCACTCCAGTATTCTTGCCTGGGAAAGTACATGGACAGGGGAGCCTGGTGGGTTATGGTCCATGGGGTTGCAAAGAGTCGGATATGACTGAGCACACATATGAGTTTTAGAAAAATGAAGGGCTTAGCTCAAGGTCGCAAGTTCCTGGGCTGTGAGCAAGGGTGTAAGCCCAGGTCTCTGTGAGTCCTGTGCCTCTGGGGACCCACTTGACTAATGCTGGCTCGTGTAGTTAATGCTGAGCAAGGGATCTTCAAACATTTGCCCATTTTTTTCAGGCATTTGACCTAATCCACAGAGAAGGGGAAAACTGGTTGTCTAAGGTCACATAAAGAATAACATAAATAGAAAACTGAAGAAAAACTGAAGTCCATCTAATTTCAGTCCATGTTTATAACAAAACCCCCCTTTTTGTAGTTAAGAGCCGACCCCTTAAAAAAAGAGAGGTCTTTGTTCTTCTCAAAAGAACCAAATACATTTCCAAATGTTGTGCCCTTTATTAAGATCTTAGGTATAAAAAGCAAGAAATGTTTTCACTTAAAAAACAAAGCTCTCCCTTGATGTTGAGCAAATGGGAATCCTTTGATTCAGTACAAAATTTCTATTCTAGGTATGATTACGTGTTTTTTTTTTTAAGAAATAAAAATGAAAAACATTCAATGCTTTTAAATACCACCTTTCTCTTTCTCAGTTTGCTTGCTTATTATTAATACAGTTTGAATGGATTCTTGCTTTGACATGGAAGTTTATTTTTAAAAGAACCATGGATCATCTGTTACTATAGCAATAATTTCTCACTCTGAAGCTATTTAATCTTAAAGCAACATGGGATTTTAAATGTCATAGTGGTCTGTATTTAGCAAGACTGCAGTGCTTGACTCTACCAATAATTAAGGTGTTTGTGATGAAGAGAAAGGGAACTTCTGGGTTTGTTGTTTGTTTTAGATTTTCTTACGGTGTCCCTCACCTGTTAGGCATTCTCAGCAGTGGGGAGCCATTTGCATGGATGGTCAGCACAGGTGCCTATGATGCTGGCAACACAGGGTAGTGACCACTGTGTGCGGCCACAGCTCTTTGCATACTGGGCCACTTTGGAGAGCCAGAACTGCCCGTATACCACCTTCTAATGCAGATAGATGCCACCAAGTAGAACAGTGAGTCAGTGTGTGGCAGAAGTCACCTCTGCTTTAGCAGGCTCTGGAGCCAGCATCTGGGAAAGGAGTCTTTCACCACGAGTAGACACCAAATTGTTTGGACCTTGCTTTTGAGGAGGAACCCCTGCTGTGAGATGCAGTTCACGCAGTTTGGCATAGCTGTTAGCAGCTTGTGCTTAGGTTCAGAGCCAGCTTACGTGTTCTTCCTGGTGTGACTTGCCTATGAATTGATCTTCATGTACCAGGATCAGTTGCCTGTAATAAAATATACCCCAAATAAATAGAAGCATAAGTAAATAAATAAAAACATAAATAAATTTTATTCACCTAAAACAAGAACTTCAATAGAAATACAACCTAAATTAAATCCATCATAGATTCTTAGATCTGGATGGTATTCTTTCCTTCTGTTTACTTGACTGGTCCTGAGAAAAACCTCTAACATGAGCTCTAGGGACCTGTGGACTTGACCATACTAGTGTCTTGCCTACCTTTTCCCTCTTACTTTCCCTGCTCTAGCCATACCAAAGTTATTTTGATTCTTCAAATAGCCACGCCCTTTGTTGCTTCAGGGCCTATAGACGTGCTGATCCCTTGCCTGTAATCTGGCCCATTCTTCCCATCTCTTGTCATTTTTACCCAACTGATCCCTATGTGTTGCTTAGCTCTCAGTTCAAGGTCATTTCCTCAGAGAAGCTTTTCCCAGATGAGGTGAGACTCCTCTGTATACATTCCCATGGCACTCTGTGTTCACTATGACATAAAACTCATAACCATTGAGATTGTTCATCCACTGTCTATCTCCTTGGCTAGACTGAAGTCAGTGATGTCAGGAATCTGTCTTGTTTCTCATGGTATTTCCAGTGTCTAATTTAGATAGGCAATTAAATATTTGTTGGATTAATGAATGAATTACAGGAAGCTTTCACAGTAGAAAAACAAGGCTGCTTTGTTTGGAGGCTCAAAACCCTATTTCGAGATTAGCTACCTCTGTAACTGGCAGAGGTAATTTAAAATGTGCCACAGAGTTACTCCTGGTAAGCTGGGGAAAGGAATGCAAGCAATTTTTAACACAGATATCAAAATGTAAGCATACACATGTTGGCTATTTCCTCCAGATAATCTGTTTGAGAAGAAGCCTTTAGATCCTGTGACATATTATTTGTCCTTTGAGTGAAGATTTTTTACTCCTAAGAAGAGTCAAAGTCTTAAATTCATACATAGATTCTTTCAACAAATTTCCATTTTTCTCAGAAATAAGGTGTGACTAATAAACAATGGGGCCAGTTTTCTTATATGATTCATAAGGTGACTGTTTAATGAGAGACCTGGAGATTTTATTTTGCTGCTTATTTTTAGTTATTGTACAATCCAGACTTGTTGATGAACTTTGTGAATGAAGCAAGTGTCACTCAAGTATCTCACTGCATGTTTTCACAAAAGACATATCAGGCTCCTGGACTACCTGACCCAGGCAAGTGGGATCTAAGGAGCAAACAGGATTCAGTAATGGGGCTTGTGTGGTGCTCTTAGCCCTGCCTTGTGACCCTGTTTCTGTCCTCTTTACCACCCATGCCATACATGTTGAACTTTCTTCCTGGTAGGTGGGGGTATGTTTTGCCCTGTCTAGATTCTATTTAATTCATGTATGTTGAGCACAGTGACAAATCTTTTGCTAAGCACAGAGATTAAGGAGACTGAGACTACATAGGAAAACTACAGGAAAGTTACAGTCAGGGGAAAGCTGGCTAAGACACCCAAATAATTACCATAAACTATTGTGAAAAGTGCAATGATCTTTATACATGCAAGTGCAACAATACTTACACATGCAAGATCAGGAGGAGGGGAACTACAAGAAGGATTTACTTCCCTTAAGGACTTCACATGACAACATGTGCATGTACTGTAACAGGCACGAATGTGAGGCAGGGTGCCTCAGAATCTTGCAATGCAAGAGAGAAGGGTTGCCTGAAGCCTGACACGTCACCTTGGGGTGACAGCTTTCCCTGATGGCTCATGATGGCATCCAGAGACTGTGTTTGTTTCCTACTGCTTCTGTAACAAACAACCACTAACTTAGTGACTAAAGCAACACAAATTGTTTCTCTTTCATTTTGGAAGGTCAGAAGTTTTAAATCAAGGTTTAAGTAGGGCAGTATTTCTTCTGAGTTTATTAGAGGAAAATCTGTTTTGTTACCTTTTTTAGCTTCTGGAGCTGCCTGCATTCCTTGGTTTGCAGGTTTCCTTCCTCACATTATTCCAATCTCTGGCTTCTGTCTTCACATCTCCTGCTTCTCTGACCTTCCTACCTTCTCCTTGTAAGGACCCTGTGATGACATCTGACTCACATAGAAAGTCTAGTATAAGCTCCCCATCTCATGGTCCTTCATGTAATCATGTCTGCAGAGTCCTTTTTGCCATGTGAGGTGAGGTCCAGGATCCAGAGCTTGCAGCACAGACATCTGTGGGGGCTATTATTCTGTCTACCACAGGAACAACAGTGATGAGAAGAGAAAGAACAAGAAGGATGCTATGTCAGTCTTTCTTCAGCTCATCAATCAACTGAATAAAAATCATTGTTGGTGACTATTCCAAATATTTTCTCTTTTTATTTTTACTNATGGAAGATATATTTCACCAGAGGAGAAGGACATGGCAACCCACTCCAGTATTCTTGCCTGGAAAATCCCTTGGATGGAGGGGCCTGGTAGGCTACAGTCCATGGGGTCGGGAAGAGTTGGACACGACAGTTTTGGCACAAGTCACTCTCCAACTGGTATCAAAAGTCCAATGACTCATTCAACACACTTTATTTTCAATAGAACCACTGAAGAGAAAATGGAAACTTGTCATTTTCCCTTTAAGGCCATGCACATTACTGAGTTTTCCTTGGGCTTGCTGTGCACACATGACTTTTAAAATGAAAATACTATTCATGTGAAGAGGATGATCAAGGTAGACTGCAACAGATTGTCACTGCAGTAGTTTAGATGTGTATAAGAGACAGGTTCCTCTTTATTCCTGTCATTTTTGCTGGCATGACCTGTCCATACTCTGACCTTCCAGTTGAGTGACCTTGTTACCACTGATCATTTCCCTCAAGCCCAAATGAGCCGCAAAGTTCCTGTGTATTATTCTGAAATTCCAATTTCAAGTATATCACTCTCTAATTATTTCCTGTTATTCTTCTGGCTTGCTGACTGAAATTCTTTCACTGATAAGACTTAACTTACACTTTCTCTTCATCTGTCTTCCCCATCCTGACCTCAGGTATCTCTTTACCCATTATATTTAATGAGCCATCTTTATACACATCCATTTACTTAAGTACTAATTGAGTCATCTTTTTATACATCCATATCTTTAAGTACTAATTGAGCAACTACTATGTGCTTGTCTGGGAAATAGCGATGATGAAAATAAAGGGCTTGGACTCATAAAACTTACATTTTAGATAACATATATTCACTCCCATATGTTAATCAGTTCAGTTCAGTCGCTCAGTCATGTCCGACTCTGTGACCCCATGAATTGTAGCTTGCCAGGCCTCCCAGTCCATCACCAACTACCGGAGTTCACTCAGACTCACGTCCATCGAGTTGGTGATGCCATCCAGCCATCTCATGTTCTGTCTCCCCTTTTCCTCTTGCCCCCAATCCCTCCCAGCATCAGCGTCTTTTCCAATGAGTCAACTCTTCCCATGAGGTGGCCAAAGTACTGGCGTTTCAGCTTTAGCATCAGTCCTTCCAAAGAAATCCCAGGGCTGACCTCCTTCAGAATGGACTGGTTGGATCTCCTTGCAGTCCAAGGGACTCACAGAAGTCTTCTCCAACACCACAGTTCAAAAGCAACAATTCTTCAGCACTCAGCTTTCTTCACAGTCCTACTCTCACATCTATACAAGACCACAGGAAAAACCATAGCCTTGACTATACGGACCTTAGTTGGCAAAGTAACGTCTCTGCTTTTGAATATGCTATCTCGGTTGGTCATAACTTTTCTTCCAAGGAGTAAGTGTCTTCTGATTTCATGGCTGCAATCACCATCTACAGTGATTTTTGAGCCCCAAATAAAGTCTGACACTGTTTCCACTGTTTCTCCATCTATTTCCCCTGAAGTAATGGGACTGGATGCCATGATCTTCGTATTCTGAAATTCGAGCTTTAAGCCAACATTTTCACTCTCCTCTTTCACTTTCATCAAGAGGCTTTTTAGTTCCTCTTTACTTTCTGCCATAAAGGTGGTGTCATCTGCATATCTGAGGCTATTGATATTTCTCCCGGCAATCTTGAATCCAGCTTGTGTTTCTTCCAGCCCAGTGTTTCTCATGATGTACTCTGCATAGAAGTTAAATAAGCAGGGTGACAATATACAGCCTTGGTGTACTCCTTTTCCTATTTGAAACCAGTCTGTTGTTCCATGTTCAGTTCTAACTGTTGCTTCCTGACCTGCATACAGATTTCTCAAGAGGCAGGTCAGGTGGTCTGGTATTCTCATCTCTTTCAAAATTTTCCACAGTTTATTGTGATCCACACAGTCAAAGGCATAGTCAATAAAGCAGAAATAGATGTTTTTCTGGAACTCTCTTACTTTTTCCATGATCCAGCGGATGTTGGCAATTTGATCTCTGATTCCTCTGCCTTTTCTAAAACCAGCTTGAACATCAGGAAGTTCACGGTTCATGTATTGCTGAAGCCTGGCTTGGAGAATTTTGGGCATTACTTTACTAGCATGTGAGATGAGTGTAGTTGTGTGGTAGTTTGAGTATTCTTTGGCATTGCCTTTCCTTGGGATTGGAATGAACACTGACCTTTTCCAGTCTTGTGGCTGCTGCTGAGTTTTCCAAATTTGCTGGCATATTGAATACAGCACTTTGACAACATCATCTTTCAGTATTTGAAATAGCTCAACTGGAATTCCATTACCTCCACTAGCTTTGTTCATGTTGATGCTTTCTAAGGCCCACTTGACTTCACATTCCAAGATGTCTGGCTGTAGATGAGTGATCACACCATTGTGATTATCTGGGTCATGAAGATATTTTTTGTACAGGTCTTC
>SJYW01011575.1:0-18683 GCA_006410735.1 Raphicerus campestris | reverse complement strand
AGCACCTACTGTGTGCCAGGCACTGACCTCCTCTCACCTATGACCTTCTACTTGAGCTCGGTGCCCTTGTTGGATTTTATGGTCAAGGCAACTAAAAGCTGGTGAAATCAAGAAATTGGCTGAAACTCACACAGCTGGCAAGTGACATGAATGTAATCCCTATGCCATCCTGCCCATCCCTGGCACTCTCATCTTCCCTCCTCTCCTGCATTTCACCCCATAGCACCTACTATGTGATTACTGTGTGACTTACTATGACTTGATTTAATCATCGGTTTATGGCCTGCCTTCCACAACAGAGTCTCACAGCCACAAAGGCAGGGTTTCTCATCTCTTCTGTTCCCCAGGGCTGGCACAGAATAGATACTCGATAAATAGTAACTGAATGTACAAACAAGATGTTATGAGATTGTTCCAGGCCTTGCTGCCTGTGCCCCAATCCCTGTGATCCACGTTGAAAGGAGACAGATGCCAAAGGGAGGCAGGAACACTTCTGAGAATTATGTGGGATATTATAGATGCAGAATCTCAGGAACCACAATCTGCATCTACGGGGTCACCCAGGTGATTCCTGGGCACGCTAGTTTCAGCAGCACAGCCAAGGGACCCTGCTAGTCTTCATGATATGATGAGGAGACAATAAATTTGGGGTGTCTTTTTTTTCATTTATTTTTATTTTACTTTATAATACTGTATTGGTTTTGCCGTACATTGACATGAATCCACCACGGGTGTACGTGAGTTTCCAATCCTGAACCCCTCTCCCACCTCTCTCCCCATATCATCTCTCTTATTTCGGCTTTGGACCCTGGCCTTGAATCTACTCCTAACCCCATCACTTGCGGCCAGGACCCTCTCAGGAAAAGGCCCGTCACCTTCAGCTTCCTAATCTCCAAGGAGTGAGTAGGTCTCAACATCTACTCCACAGTTCATCACAAAGAAGGCAGAGGATGAGTGTGAGGGACACACCTGGCACACTTTTCAGACCAGGGCCCCAGACTCGCCCATTTGCAAAACACATTAGAGTTTGCTCCCTGAAATCTCTGACATTAGGTGAATTTTGGAAAGAGATTTGCAGACACATTTTTTTTTCATTTTCCTTGGAAACACTTTTTTTAACATAAAAATTTTTATTTTGTAGATTCACACGCAGCTGTAAGAAACAATACCGAGAGATTTGTGTATGTTTTAATGACAGCATAATGGTAGCATCTTTCAAAACATAGTATCACACCCAGAAAATTGTCACAACCAGAAGACAATGGGAACTAAACCAGCTCCTACTAAGAAGCCAATCTGAAACCTACTCAGAAGTCCAGGCTTTATCCTTTGGATACAACCGACAGCCCTCATTCATCTTTTCTGCATTTTACTGGTAGTTGTGTGTATGTGAATTTCTGTGCGTGTTTGTGTGTGTGATTGTGCATGCAAGCAAATTCCACAAAATTTAATCACATGTTCTGTTTATGAATACCAACACTTTTAAATGATTTGTGCAAACAGAGGGTTCTCAATCTTTTGGGTGGGCCTGGTTACATTTATTTTTATCCTCAGAAAAATAAAGTTTGATTAAGCAAATAGAGTAAATGGGATTGAAGATAGTAGGAAATATTTTTTTAAAGTTCAGGACAAACAGTTTTAAAGAGCAAACTCAATAACTTCAGTCAGTGAAATTTCAGCCATTTCTGCATTCTGTTTTCCATGCTACAGAGTTTTCCTTTCTGGGTTTCATTTCCCAGCAAACCCAAACAGAGAAGGATACTTGACCTATTCCAGATACTTGGCCTCTCTGTGCCTTTGTCTTTGTCTATCTCTCTTTGCCCATCCATATCTCTCTCTTTGTTCTGTGGCCCAGACCCTCTGCTTCATTTTCTCCCAAATCTAACCCCTGCCAGCAGCATCTACATTCAAAACATCACCTCTCAGAAGTGAAATACTGAGACCCCCTCCCCAGGAGCATTTGTTGACCATCCTATAGCGTTTCTGTGTTTTGATGATTACCAAACAGATAAACCCCAGCCAGAAACTGAGACACCAACAGGAAATAAGGAAGGAAAGAAGGCAGGCAAGGGGGTAAGTGATGAAGCTGGGTCAGCAAGGCCATCACCATGATGGGAACTGGAGTCACCTGTTGGGAAGCCACCCAATCTCAGGAGGCTGAGCAATACCCAGAGGGGTTGTTCAGGGGTACCGCATTAACTGGACAGCATTTTCAGCCGGCCAGTTCGTGCGTGTGAGGAGAAGACAGGCTCAGGCAAAGACCTGAAGGGCTGGTCCCTGGAAGTTGAGCGCAGGCTGAGGGGATGGGAAGAGCTTGCAAGAGCATGTGCCGCTCACACACACACCCCATGAACTGAAGTGTGGGGCCGGTTCTGGGCAGTCTGGCCCTTTACCCAAAGAAAAGAACTGCAGGTTCTCAAAGGACAAAAGCATCCATAAGAAGCAGATGATTTCTGGGAAAACTCCTATTAACCTTGGGTGGGAAAACCAACACGTGGGAGGAAAGGTGACTGGTTCCCAGGCACTCATGGAGCCCACTGCAGAGTCAGAACTGGCCCCAAGGTCCAGGTGAGGATGGACCTGGCTGGGAGACGGAGCTGCTGGGAGTGGGCACAGGTGGGACCTGGAAGACCCAAGGGGAGCAGGGGTCTACTATCAGGCCACGGACTCTGTGTCCCTTGTTTTTCCTGCTTGAGGTCACCCCATCGGCCCAGTACCCTGGGCTCAGGAGGAAAACCAAACTTGCTCCCCCAGAATATCTGTGAGGTGAGGTCACTAGGGACCAAGAAGGTGATGGGGCCTCAGGGAGTGGGCATCTGAACGAGGGGAGGCAGGGCAGGGAGTCAGGCAGCCCCATCCACATGACAGGAATTGGAGCTTTGGGAAGACCTGAGTCACATCCCTAGAAGCACCTTCACGGGGTCATGTGTCTCTCAAGACACTCCTTGTCCACACAGCCGGCCAGCTCGCAGCCCAGCCAGCTCCTGACCCTGGGCTGACACGTTCTCTCTGGCATGTGGGAGAGTGTTGGCCTCCCACCACCCAAGCCTGGCTACCTGGTGAAGCCCTTGATGCACTCTGAACTGGGGCATGGGCTCCTCACAGCTCCCACTGTCCACCGTAGTCCATGACCCACACAGCAGGCGCCCTGGGCAAATGCAGTCAAGCCTCTGGACACAGGACCAGGTCTCAACAGGTAAAAGCCTGCAAGTCCCTCCAGCACCTGGCAGCTGCCTCCTGTCCTGAGGTCACCACTCAGGGCTCCCTGAACCAGTCCAGCCTGCACATCCTCCCTACACAGGCTCGTTCTGTCTCCTCCAGCCCATGTTCCAGCTCTGAACAGCATCCTACAAGGAAAGGGCAGTGAGAGGGGGAAGAGCTGAGCCAGGACCCTTTACCCATTTGCTGCTGCTGCTGCTAAATAGCTTCAGTGGTGTCCAACTCTGTGCGACCCCATAGATGGCAGCCCACCAGGCTCCCCCAGCCTGGGATTCTCCAGGCAAGAACGCTAGAGTGGGCTGCCATTTCCTTCTCCAATGCACGAAAGTGAAAAGTGAAAGTAAAGTCGCTCAGTCATGTCTGATTCTTAGCGACCCCATGGACTGCAGCCCACCAGGCTCCTCCGTCCATGGGATTGTCCAGGCAAAAGTACTGGAGTGGGTTGCCACTGCCTTACCCATTTGCTAGCCTGCTGCTAAAGCCCAGAGTTTTCCCAATGGCTTCTACTGTGTTCTGGGGGGTACCTGAGCCTTACGGCAGAGGGCAGCAACAGAAAAGTCCTCTTCTTTCCAACCTCAGTTGCGTCTTGGCATTCAGGCAGCAAAGGGGCGATGTGGTGGCCGTGGCTCCCAATGGCCACCAGAGGGCACTGCAGGGCAGAAAGCAGCAGGTAAAGTGCAGGAAGGACAGATGCCAGGGGCCTCCTTAGGAAAGAAAACTCCATAATCGGGCCACTTTTTGGCTCACTAGGACCCTTCCAGGCCTCACTGAGGCCTGAACCCATGGCTAGCCCACTCAGAGGATCCGGGAAACCCTTGGACAGACAAAACCTCATTGAAGCCAAAGCCCTCCTATCTCTGTGTGTCCTGGACAGAGCATTTCATCTGGGAACCAGGAGACAAGGACTTTGCAAAGGAAAATGCATCACAGGGGAAGTGAATCATCTGGGAATCATGACAAACCGTGGATTCTGAGCAAATAGGTCCAATGCTGCAGGGCCTGAGATGCTGTATTCCCTGCAAGCCTCAGGCTACCTGGTTGCTGCTGGTCCAAGGGCCGTACTTTGAAGCACAAGGAATCAAGGAATGTATCCTGATTTCTGATTTCTCCCTGAAAACCCAGGGCTTCTGGGAACCTTTGAGTTGGCACCCCTAACCACCTAACTCCTGTCTCTAGGAAAAAGAGGGCGGATGTCCAGCATTCCTCCCAAGAAACATCCCTTTCCCCTTCTCTTACCCCAGGTTAGTGGGCTCTCCTCCCCCTGCTCCTTGATGATTATCCCCCTCAACCATGGAAGCCCTCAGCGTATGAACTGAGGGAGCCTCCGACTGCTCACTGAGCAGTTCCCTGTCTGACCTTACAGATTCTGCCACTCCTGACGCTGGTGTGTGTTTCAAACTACATGCCTGCCACAGCTAGCCTTTCACAGCTCTGGACCTCCCCTCTACTCCCAACCCCACATCACCTGCCCTCCTCTGAGCTCCTACAAAGCAGAGGGCACAGGGTGGTTTCACGTGAGGCCCAAAGATGCAAAGTGACTTCCACAAAGGGGCTACCCTCCAACATTCCCAGCTTTAGCCCCTCAAAGAGGACTGAGGAGGGGCTAGGCTCAGAGGTCCCACCCTGGATATACAGGGGAGTCACCCAGGGAGCTGGAACCTTCGGGCAGCCTGGGCATCCCCCAGACCAACCGCATCAGAAGCTCTTGGAGGTAGGGGATACAGGTAGGGGATACAACATTTCATCACACTCTCCTGAGGATCTGAGTGTGTAACCCCAGTGGAGAACTACTCACCTGGGCCAGTGCTTCTGAAATGCTCTTTGCTCATGAACTACTGGGGCTTTGATAAAACCCAGAGTCTGAGACTATAGATCTGAGTTTGGCTCAGAATTTGCATTTCTAACCTGTCCCCAGGTGATACCTCTGCGGCTGAGCCCAGAGCCAGTCTGGGAAACAAGACTATAGAGAAGGGACCCTCCTCTCAGCCTCCAGCCCGGGCGCACACTAGTTGGAGGATGGTACCAAGGAACATAATACAGTGTTCCAAGTGCAAAGCAAGACCCCTGATGGACCACATTCTTCAGATCTGGAGTCTTGAATGACTTACAAAAGCCTTCTGAATCACCAAAGACAGATCATTCTGCACAGCCTCTACTAATATGTCACTGGGACAGTTCAGGAATCACTCATTCCTGGCAGAAGTTCATCCACAGAGAAACTGTATTTTAGCCTTACCTGCTCTCCCGCCCTCCTGACAACAGTGTCTGGCTGCTTCCACTTGCCTGTCCTGGGCCCCTCCAACTTAGCAGCTCCAAATGAAGAGTCTTCACCACCCCCCCATCTCTGCTCTTCTTCCCATGCTCCCATAGCCATGGTCCCTCCTGAGCTCAGAATGACCCTTTGATCTCTTCCTCTCTCACTTCCAGCCAAGCCCAGCCCTGAACCTGGACATCCCAGCGTGAGAAGGGTCAGGGCTCCCACAGCCCTGAACTCTGGCTGCAGGATGGGCATCCCAGAGCACTCATTAGAAATTCAGATGCTCAGGTCCCAGCCCAGACCTGCAGGAGCAGAGGTGCACTTTAACAAGATCCCTGCAAAGCTCTGCTATAGACATGCAGAGATGAAGACAGGACACAGAGGAGGGGAAGGGCCGCGGAGAGGGAGCTGGTCTCCTTCCCAGGGGTCTCTTCTCCAGCCCTCCCCTCACTCACAGCTCAGTTCAAGGGCTGGGTTCCTGCCTCCCCTGGTGGAGCACATGTTCCATCCTCACCTTCCATCCCCACCACATCACCTGTTCCTTCAGGCACCTGTTATGCTGCTTCTGTGTCCCTCCCTTCCCACCCAGGGGAGGACATTTGTTTCTCTGCAGCACGCCTAGTGCCCACACGCAGGTTGACTGCACAGCTATTGCTGAGGAAAGACCTGGCCTGTGTGAAAGTAACTATTATTGTTGCTGCCATCTTCACCGTCTGATCTTCAAAGCTTCTAAATCCATCTAACCCAGCAGTTTTGTCTCATTCCCTCTACATGCCAAATGGGCCCCAGTCTAACAACTTGGTGCTTCAGGTAGAAGACTGAGATATGAAAAAGTGTGTGCATGAGCGGGGTAGACTGCAAACCTGACCAAGCATCTTCCCTTCCAGCAGACAATCTGTCTCATCAGAAGACTTTGCTTTTCCTCCCACTGAGAGGACAAGTCCTCTGGCTGCTCTGGGGACCCTGCATTTTGGAATATGGGCAAAGCCCAGTGGCTTCTGGATCCTGGTGGCCATGCCATTGCCAGGTGAATATGGAGCAACTGCCAGACACGGGAGTGAGGGCCTCTCAGAATGTCGGCCCTGTCAAGGTGCCATCTGAGCACAGAGTAGCCAAACCCACCCTGGCCAGGAGCCCTGAGCAGCCAAAGCACAGGATCTCAAAATAATAGTAGATGTTTCTTGGTTTTGGTCTCTAGTTTTGGGAGAAGTTATCACACAAAACATAGCTGAAACACGGAGTTTTCAGTTCATGGTGGCAGACATAAGAAGGTGTCTGGAAAAGCAGGAAGGGTTCAGACGGCAGGAATCCTCCCTGGAGGAGGGCAATGGGGGCTTGACACAAGGAAAGACAGGCATTCTTCCGCTGAGGAGGCCGGTGGGGGAGAAGGGAGTAAGCTCCCCATCACTGTGGGCTGTGCAAACAGAGATTGAGGGCTTCTGCAGGATGGACAAGAAGGTTCCCTGCAGCCCACAACCCAAGGGGACCTTAGTCTAGAGAAAGTACCTTCTGGCCCTCCCTCTAGTCCCCAGGCTGAAGGTGCAAGTGTGACAGGGGTGTGGCTGGCTGCCCTGAGATGGGACCCAGTGAGGGTGAGCACCAGGAGAGAGGGGAAAGAGCTGGGGCCCCTGAGACGGTCGTCAAGGTCTCCTGCAGGAGCTGGTGTGGGCATGTGTGGGTTTCCACAGGTAGACTAGGGGTTAAGGCCTGGAGGTGGGGCCGTGGGGAGGGGGCTGATCATTCTGGCAAAGAAATTGGTATGATCTAAGGAAGAAACAAGCTGGAAACAAGATTGCCGGGAGACATATCAATAACCTCAGATATGCAGATGACACCACCCTTATGGCAGAAAGTGAAGAGGAACTAAAAAGCCTCTTGATGAAAGTGAAAGAGGAGAGTGAAAAAGTTGGCTTAAAGCTCANCTGATAGACTGCGGGAAGGGCTGCCGGTATTGATGGAACAGGTCTTCAAAATGAATAGCAAAACGCTACACAAATTCAAGGTAGAATTATGTCATGTAACTGAAAAATAGCAATAGGCTTGTGCATGGCTGAGATGTCAGCTGAAGTCCTAAATCAAGGGCCAAGTCCCCACTTGGCAGCAATTTTCCTCAGGGAAAGGGGCTGTTCTGCTGAGTCTTAGTTGAAGTCCTGGTAACAGGTGGGCCTGAGAGAGGCCATGGGATCTGGGCCCCCACCTTGGAGCTGGACCCCGTGGTCACTGCCCCAGGCCCACAGGTTGCCAGTGGTCTGGCCCAGCTGCTGGCTAACCCGCCCCAAGACACCTTGTAGGTGAAAGAGGCCAGGGGGACTCTTGGAGCCTAGAAGGGCAAGTTCTACCCACCAGGAGGATGTGCCCCACCTCACCCACAGGCTGTCCAGGGGATGGGCTGCCTTGATGGAAACCGGGGCACTGCATTGTGCCTGGCAGAGGCCCAGGGAGGAGAAACGGGGTCTCCCCTCCTCCCACACCTCTGTCTCTGTCTCCCTGTGTCTCGCTGTGTCTCAGTCTGACACACATACACACACGAGCACGCACACAGGAAAGAGGGCACGCTTCCCTCCCAGCTCAGGGCTCCAGCCACCATGCTGCGCACAGCCTGCACGCAGAGCACTCTGTCTCCCGGAATCTGTGACCGCCCCAGTCCCGCAGCCAAACCAGTGCTGGCACCCGATGAACTACGTCTTCCCAGACACTGAACTCCCAGGTAGGGCGGCAGGGATGCGCTGAGGCCTGCCTGAGATCATCAAAGGGAGTCAGGTTAAGTGTTCTGAGTTGGGGGGGTTGCTGCAGAAGCAAATTTAGCCCCCTTTTCATCGACGTAAAGCAACAGAACCCCCGAGAACTCTGTGCCCCTGCTGGGGAGCTGGAATCTGACCAGATGGAGGTATTCTCCCTCTACCTGCCCTGGACAGGATTATCTGGGCAGACTTTGCTTTCACGCCTTGTTGGCAGTGATGGTGGTGGTGGTAGTGACAGCTGTCAGTTATGAAGCACCTACTGTGTGCCAGGCACTGACCTCCTCTCACCTATGACCTTCTACTTGAGCTCGGTGCCCTTGTTGGATTTTATGGTCAAGGCAACTAAAAGCTGGTGAAATCAAGAAATTGGCTGAAACTCACACAGCTGGCAAGTGACATGAATGTAATCCCTATGCCATCCTGCCCATCCCTGGCACTCTCATCTTCCCTCCTCTCCTGCATTTCACCCCATAGCACCTACTATGTGATTACTGTGTGACTTACTATGACTTGATTTAATCATCGGTTTATGGCCTGCCTTCCACAACAGAGTCTCACAGCCACAAAGGCAGGGTTTCTCATCTCTTCTGTTCCCCAGGGCTGGCACAGAATAGATACTCGATAAATAGTAACTGAATGTACAAACAAGATGTTATGAGATTGTTCCAGGCCTTGCTGCCTGTGCCCCAATCCCTGTGATCCACGTTGAAAGGAGACAGATGCCAAAGGGAGGCAGGAACACTTCTGAGAATTATGTGGGATATTATAGATGCAGAATCTCAGGAACCACAATCTGCATCTACGGGGTCACCCAGGTGATTCCTGGGCACGCTAGTTTCAGCAGCACAGCCAAGGGACCCTGCTAGTCTTCATGATATGATGAGGAGACAATAAATTTGGGGTGTCTTTTTTTTCATTTATTTTTATTTTACTTTATAATACTGTATTGGTTTTGCCGTACATTGACATGAATCCACCACGGGTGTACGTGAGTTTCCAATCCTGAACCCCTCTCCCACCTCTCTCCCCATATCATCTCTCTTATTTCGGCTTTGGACCCTGGCCTTGAATCTACTCCTAACCCCATCACTTGCGGCCAGGACCCTCTCAGGAAAAGGCCCGTCACCTTCAGCTTCCTAATCTCCAAGGAGTGAGTAGGTCTCAACATCTACTCCACAGTTCATCACAAAGAAGGCAGAGGATGAGTGTGAGGGACACACCTGGCACACTTTTCAGACCAGGGCCCCAGACTCGCCCATTTGCAAAACACATTAGAGTTTGCTCCCTGAAATCTCTGACATTAGGTGAATTTTGGAAAGAGATTTGCAGACACATTTTTTTTTCATTTTCCTTGGAAACACTTTTTTTAACATAAAAATTTTTATTTTGTAGATTCACACGCAGCTGTAAGAAACAATACCGAGAGATTTGTGTATGTTTTAATGACAGCATAATGGTAGCATCTTTCAAAACATAGTATCACACCCAGAAAATTGTCACAACCAGAAGACAATGGGAACTAAACCAGCTCCTACTAAGAAGCCAATCTGAAACCTACTCAGAAGTCCAGGCTTTATCCTTTGGATACAACCGACAGCCCTCATTCATCTTTTCTGCATTTTACTGGTAGTTGTGTGTATGTGAATTTCTGTGCGTGTTTGTGTGTGTGATTGTGCATGCAAGCAAATTCCACAAAATTTAATCACATGTTCTGTTTATGAATACCAACACTTTTAAATGATTTGTGCAAACAGAGGGTTCTCAATCTTTTGGGTGGGCCTGGTTACATTTATTTTTATCCTCAGAAAAATAAAGTTTGATTAAGCAAATAGAGTAAATGGGATTGAAGATAGTAGGAAATATTTTTTTAAAGTTCAGGACAAACAGTTTTAAAGAGCAAACTCAATAACTTCAGTCAGTGAAATTTCAGCCATTTCTGCATTCTGTTTTCCATGCTACAGAGTTTTCCTTTCTGGGTTTCATTTCCCAGCAAACCCAAACAGAGAAGGATACTTGACCTATTCCAGATACTTGGCCTCTCTGTGCCTTTGTCTTTGTCTATCTCTCTTTGCCCATCCATATCTCTCTCTTTGTTCTGTGGCCCAGACCCTCTGCTTCATTTTCTCCCAAATCTAACCCCTGCCAGCAGCATCTACATTCAAAACATCACCTCTCAGAAGTGAAATACTGAGACCCCCTCCCCAGGAGCATTTGTTGACCATCCTATAGCGTTTCTGTGTTTTGATGATTACCAAACAGATAAACCCCAGCCAGAAACTGAGACACCAACAGGAAATAAGGAAGGAAAGAAGGCAGGCAAGGGGGTAAGTGATGAAGCTGGGTCAGCAAGGCCATCACCATGATGGGAACTGGAGTCACCTGTTGGGAAGCCACCCAATCTCAGGAGGCTGAGCAATACCCAGAGGGGTTGTTCAGGGGTACCGCATTAACTGGACAGCATTTTCAGCCGGCCAGTTCGTGCGTGTGAGGAGAAGACAGGCTCAGGCAAAGACCTGAAGGGCTGGTCCCTGGAAGTTGAGCGCAGGCTGAGGGGATGGGAAGAGCTTGCAAGAGCATGTGCCGCTCACACACACACCCCATGAACTGAAGTGTGGGGCCGGTTCTGGGCAGTCTGGCCCTTTACCCAAAGAAAAGAACTGCAGGTTCTCAAAGGACAAAAGCATCCATAAGAAGCAGATGATTTCTGGGAAAACTCCTATTAACCTTGGGTGGGAAAACCAACACGTGGGAGGAAAGGTGACTGGTTCCCAGGCACTCATGGAGCCCACTGCAGAGTCAGAACTGGCCCCAAGGTCCAGGTGAGGATGGACCTGGCTGGGAGACGGAGCTGCTGGGAGTGGGCACAGGTGGGACCTGGAAGACCCAAGGGGAGCAGGGGTCTACTATCAGGCCACGGACTCTGTGTCCCTTGTTTTTCCTGCTTGAGGTCACCCCATCGGCCCAGTACCCTGGGCTCAGGAGGAAAACCAAACTTGCTCCCCCAGAATATCTGTGAGGTGAGGTCACTAGGGACCAAGAAGGTGATGGGGCCTCAGGGAGTGGGCATCTGAACGAGGGGAGGCAGGGCAGGGAGTCAGGCAGCCCCATCCACATGACAGGAATTGGAGCTTTGGGAAGACCTGAGTCACATCCCTAGAAGCACCTTCACGGGGTCATGTGTCTCTCAAGACACTCCTTGTCCACACAGCCGGCCAGCTCGCAGCCCAGCCAGCTCCTGACCCTGGGCTGACACGTTCTCTCTGGCATGTGGGAGAGTGTTGGCCTCCCACCACCCAAGCCTGGCTACCTGGTGAAGCCCTTGATGCACTCTGAACTGGGGCATGGGCTCCTCACAGCTCCCACTGTCCACCGTAGTCCATGACCCACACAGCAGGCGCCCTGGGCAAATGCAGTCAAGCCTCTGGACACAGGACCAGGTCTCAACAGGTAAAAGCCTGCAAGTCCCTCCAGCACCTGGCAGCTGCCTCCTGTCCTGAGGTCACCACTCAGGGCTCCCTGAACCAGTCCAGCCTGCACATCCTCCCTACACAGGCTCGTTCTGTCTCCTCCAGCCCATGTTCCAGCTCTGAACAGCATCCTACAAGGAAAGGGCAGTGAGAGGGGGAAGAGCTGAGCCAGGACCCTTTACCCATTTGCTGCTGCTGCTGCTAAATAGCTTCAGTGGTGTCCAACTCTGTGCGACCCCATAGATGGCAGCCCACCAGGCTCCCCCAGCCTGGGATTCTCCAGGCAAGAACGCTAGAGTGGGCTGCCATTTCCTTCTCCAATGCACGAAAGTGAAAAGTGAAAGTAAAGTCGCTCAGTCATGTCTGATTCTTAGCGACCCCATGGACTGCAGCCCACCAGGCTCCTCCGTCCATGGGATTGTCCAGGCAAAAGTACTGGAGTGGGTTGCCACTGCCTTACCCATTTGCTAGCCTGCTGCTAAAGCCCAGAGTTTTCCCAATGGCTTCTACTGTGTTCTGGGGGGTACCTGAGCCTTACGGCAGAGGGCAGCAACAGAAAAGTCCTCTTCTTTCCAACCTCAGTTGCGTCTTGGCATTCAGGCAGCAAAGGGGCGATGTGGTGGCCGTGGCTCCCAATGGCCACCAGAGGGCACTGCAGGGCAGAAAGCAGCAGGTAAAGTGCAGGAAGGACAGATGCCAGGGGCCTCCTTAGGAAAGAAAACTCCATAATCGGGCCACTTTTTGGCTCACTAGGACCCTTCCAGGCCTCACTGAGGCCTGAACCCATGGCTAGCCCACTCAGAGGATCCGGGAAACCCTTGGACAGACAAAACCTCATTGAAGCCAAAGCCCTCCTATCTCTGTGTGTCCTGGACAGAGCATTTCATCTGGGAACCAGGAGACAAGGACTTTGCAAAGGAAAATGCATCACAGGGGAAGTGAATCATCTGGGAATCATGACAAACCGTGGATTCTGAGCAAATAGGTCCAATGCTGCAGGGCCTGAGATGCTGTATTCCCTGCAAGCCTCAGGCTACCTGGTTGCTGCTGGTCCAAGGGCCGTACTTTGAAGCACAAGGAATCAAGGAATGTATCCTGATTTCTGATTTCTCCCTGAAAACCCAGGGCTTCTGGGAACCTTTGAGTTGGCACCCCTAACCACCTAACTCCTGTCTCTAGGAAAAAGAGGGCGGATGTCCAGCATTCCTCCCAAGAAACATCCCTTTCCCCTTCTCTTACCCCAGGTTAGTGGGCTCTCCTCCCCCTGCTCCTTGATGATTATCCCCCTCAACCATGGAAGCCCTCAGCGTATGAACTGAGGGAGCCTCCGACTGCTCACTGAGCAGTTCCCTGTCTGACCTTACAGATTCTGCCACTCCTGACGCTGGTGTGTGTTTCAAACTACATGCCTGCCACAGCTAGCCTTTCACAGCTCTGGACCTCCCCTCTACTCCCAACCCCACATCACCTGCCCTCCTCTGAGCTCCTACAAAGCAGAGGGCACAGGGTGGTTTCACGTGAGGCCCAAAGATGCAAAGTGACTTCCACAAAGGGGCTACCCTCCAACATTCCCAGCTTTAGCCCCTCAAAGAGGACTGAGGAGGGGCTAGGCTCAGAGGTCCCACCCTGGATATACAGGGGAGTCACCCAGGGAGCTGGAACCTTCGGGCAGCCTGGGCATCCCCCAGACCAACCGCATCAGAAGCTCTTGGAGGTAGGGGATACAGGTAGGGGATACAACATTTCATCACACTCTCCTGAGGATCTGAGTGTGTAACCCCAGTGGAGAACTACTCACCTGGGCCAGTGCTTCTGAAATGCTCTTTGCTCATGAACTACTGGGGCTTTGATAAAACCCAGAGTCTGAGACTATAGATCTGAGTTTGGCTCAGAATTTGCATTTCTAACCTGTCCCCAGGTGATACCTCTGCGGCTGAGCCCAGAGCCAGTCTGGGAAACAAGACTATAGAGAAGGGACCCTCCTCTCAGCCTCCAGCCCGGGCGCACACTAGTTGGAGGATGGTACCAAGGAACATAATACAGTGTTCCAAGTGCAAAGCAAGACCCCTGATGGACCACATTCTTCAGATCTGGAGTCTTGAATGACTTACAAAAGCCTTCTGAATCACCAAAGACAGATCATTCTGCACAGCCTCTACTAATATGTCACTGGGACAGTTCAGGAATCACTCATTCCTGGCAGAAGTTCATCCACAGAGAAACTGTATTTTAGCCTTACCTGCTCTCCCGCCCTCCTGACAACAGTGTCTGGCTGCTTCCACTTGCCTGTCCTGGGCCCCTCCAACTTAGCAGCTCCAAATGAAGAGTCTTCACCACCCCCCCATCTCTGCTCTTCTTCCCATGCTCCCATAGCCATGGTCCCTCCTGAGCTCAGAATGACCCTTTGATCTCTTCCTCTCTCACTTCCAGCCAAGCCCAGCCCTGAACCTGGACATCCCAGCGTGAGAAGGGTCAGGGCTCCCACAGCCCTGAACTCTGGCTGCAGGATGGGCATCCCAGAGCACTCATTAGAAATTCAGATGCTCAGGTCCCAGCCCAGACCTGCAGGAGCAGAGGTGCACTTTAACAAGATCCCTGCAAAGCTCTGCTATAGACATGCAGAGATGAAGACAGGACACAGAGGAGGGGAAGGGCCGCGGAGAGGGAGCTGGTCTCCTTCCCAGGGGTCTCTTCTCCAGCCCTCCCCTCACTCACAGCTCAGTTCAAGGGCTGGGTTCCTGCCTCCCCTGGTGGAGCACATGTTCCATCCTCACCTTCCATCCCCACCACATCACCTGTTCCTTCAGGCACCTGTTATGCTGCTTCTGTGTCCCTCCCTTCCCACCCAGGGGAGGACATTTGTTTCTCTGCAGCACGCCTAGTGCCCACACGCAGGTTGACTGCACAGCTATTGCTGAGGAAAGACCTGGCCTGTGTGAAAGTAACTATTATTGTTGCTGCCATCTTCACCGTCTGATCTTCAAAGCTTCTAAATCCATCTAACCCAGCAGTTTTGTCTCATTCCCTCTACATGCCAAATGGGCCCCAGTCTAACAACTTGGTGCTTCAGGTAGAAGACTGAGATATGAAAAAGTGTGTGCATGAGCGGGGTAGACTGCAAACCTGACCAAGCATCTTCCCTTCCAGCAGACAATCTGTCTCATCAGAAGACTTTGCTTTTCCTCCCACTGAGAGGACAAGTCCTCTGGCTGCTCTGGGGACCCTGCATTTTGGAATATGGGCAAAGCCCAGTGGCTTCTGGATCCTGGTGGCCATGCCATTGCCAGGTGAATATGGAGCAACTGCCAGACACGGGAGTGAGGGCCTCTCAGAATGTCGGCCCTGTCAAGGTGCCATCTGAGCACAGAGTAGCCAAACCCACCCTGGCCAGGAGCCCTGAGCAGCCAAAGCACAGGATCTCAAAATAATAGTAGATGTTTCTTGGTTTTGGTCTCTAGTTTTGGGAGAAGTTATCACACAAAACATAGCTGAAACACGGAGTTTTCAGTTCATGGTGGCAGACATAAGAAGGTGTCTGGAAAAGCAGGAAGGGTTCAGACGGCAGGAATCCTCCCTGGAGGAGGGCAATGGGGGCTTGACACAAGGAAAGACAGGCATTCTTCCGCTGAGGAGGCCGGTGGGGGAGAAGGGAGTAAGCTCCCCATCACTGTGGGCTGTGCAAACAGAGATTGAGGGCTTCTGCAGGATGGACAAGAAGGTTCCCTGCAGCCCACAACCCAAGGGGACCTTAGTCTAGAGAAAGTACCTTCTGGCCCTCCCTCTAGTCCCCAGGCTGAAGGTGCAAGTGTGACAGGGGTGTGGCTGGCTGCCCTGAGATGGGACCCAGTGAGGGTGAGCACCAGGAGAGAGGGGAAAGAGCTGGGGCCCCTGAGACGGTCGTCAAGGTCTCCTGCAGGAGCTGGTGTGGGCATGTGTGGGTTTCCACAGGTAGACTAGGGGTTAAGGCCTGGAGGTGGGGCCGTGGGGAGGGGGCTGATCATTCTGGCAAAGAAATTGGTATGATCTAAGGAAGAAACAAGCTGGAAACAAGATTGCCGGGAGACATATCAATAACCTCAGATATGCAGATGACACCACCCTTATGGCAGAAAGTGAAGAGGAACTAAAAAGCCTCTTGATGAAAGTGAAAGAGGAGAGTGAAAAAGTTGGCTTAAAGCTCAACATTCAGAAAACGAAGATCACAGCATCCGGTCCCATCACTTCATGGGAAATAGATGGGGAGACAGTGGAAACAGTGTCAGACTTTATTTTGGGGGGCTCCAAAATCACTGCAGATGTGACTGCAGCCATGAAATTAACAGACGCTTACTCCTTGGAAGAAAAGTTATGACCAACCTAGATAGTATATTCAAAAGCAGAGACATCACTTTGCCGACCAAGGTCCGTCTAGTCAAGGATATGGTTTTTCCTATGGTCATGTATGGATGTGAAAGTTGGACTGTGAAGAAAGCTGAGCGCTGAAGAATTGATGCTTTTGAACTGTGGTGTTGGAGAAGACTCTTGAGAGTCCCTTGGACTGCAAGGAGATCCAATCAGTCCATTCTAAAGGCAATCAGCCCTGGGATTTCTTTGGAAGGAATGATGCTAAAGCTGAAACTCCAGTACTTTGGCCACCTCATGCGAAGAGTTGACTCACTGGAAAAGACTCTGATGCTGGGAGGGATTGGGGGCAGGAGGAGAAGGGGACAAGAGGGGATGAGATGGCTGGATGGCATCACGGACTCGATGGACATGAGTTTGAGTGAACTCTGGGAGTTGGTGATGGACAGGGAGGCCTGGCATGCTGCGATTCATGGGGTCACAAAGAGTCAGACATGACTGAGCAACTGAACTGAACTGAAGACAGAGAGAAGATGGGCAGGGGTGGGGTGCCCAGATCAGAAAGACTGGGTGGCTGGTGGGTGTTAACTCACCAGATAAGAAGACGGAGAAGCAGGAAAGGTCTGAATAAATAGGGCCTGGCATGTCAGGATGCCTGATACCCCTTCCTTGGGAAGGGGAGGGCCAGAAGCAAAGGAGGGTGCTTCTCCATGGCTATGGTGGAGGTGCCTGAGGAGGTCAGAGGCTTTCCCAGAAGGACCAGGGTTGGGAAATCCTTACTCTGCAGACATAGCCATGCCCACTTGAGAGGTCAGCCCAGCTGAGACCCGACAGGACCCACAGGGTTACAGACACTCAGGGGACACATCTGTAAGGAAAGGAGAAATCCATTTCCTCCTATTGGTAGACTACCTGAAACGCGGAAAATTAAACAATGAGCTTCTCTTTGTAATGATAACTTGTGGATCTGAGAAAGAGGTACGATGTCAATTCTGCCAGCAGTAAATTACTTGCCTGCTTCTCCCCCCACGGAGTTATAGTCCCTTTTTATACCTCAAAAAGCAGAACTGCTTGTTTTTCTTTAAATATCACAAAGAAGGAAATCTTTTCTGCTGTGGCAGCAAAGGCAGGAAGCTTCTGAAATCCATTAAGAGAGCCCAGCAATTGGCTTTCAGACAGCCAAATAACCCCCTCACACCCACACTGCAGTGCTGGGGGTGGGGTGGGGGGAAGGGGGACAGAATCCCAAAGTGGTTGGGAGAGGCCACCATGGATGGAACCTGCCTGCTGTCAACCTTCCCAAGAGCTGGCGGGAAAGGGGAGTCCCTGTGCAGCCAAGCCCCTTGAAGGTCTTGGAGTCAACCACCCAATTCACAGCAGGGAAAACTGAGATTCCAGAAGAGGGCGAGCAGCCTTTGGGCGTGCAGCTGGATGGTGACCCGGCGCCCTGCTGCTGGGAAGCCTGGACTCCAGGCATAGCTGAGCCTCTCATCAGCTCTGTGGCCCTGGTGTACTGGATCTTCCGCTCCCTGACGTGAGGGGGTGGAGCGATGGTGTTGCTTGGGCTCCTTCTCCATCTCATCTAAGTGGCACCCCAGACTAAAGGCAAGGGGCCTGGTGGGGCACAGTAGTGTCCACTGGAGGGCTGCCAGGGAGGGCGTTGGTGACCTTCGGATCAGGAGGTGAGGGAGGGAGCCAGGCAGGTGTCTAGGCAGGTACCTTCCAGGCAGCAGGAAGAGCAGGGGTAATGACCCTGAGAGGGGAGAGTGACCAGCTGGCAAGTTCCAGGCACAGGGTTGTGTGCATGTGTGTGTTGTTCATGCAAAGGTCTGTGTGCACACAGGGGACACATGCCTGCAGACCTGGTGTGAAGGATATGCTGTTCATGCAGGGCTGTGTGTGTATGTGCATGTGTGTATGTGTGTGTCTGCATGCCCTGTGTGGAGAGCCTAGAGGGCCCCTGTAAGGCCCAGGCCTTTCCTCTCAGGGAGGTGAGAGTCATTTCTGGCACTTGAGCAGAGATGTGACAGGATCAGACTTGGCTTTCAAGGCCCACTGAGGGCGCCGTCTCTGCCTGGGGCCCTGGCTGCCGCCCTGAGTCCACTCTCACCCAGGCCTAGGACTAGGCAAAGCTCTGCTCACAAGGCAGGAAGCAGGGGGTGCGAGGAGAGGGGAGGGGGTGCAGCAGAGCTGGGGCAGCGTGATGCTGCTGGGATCAGTCTGGGCAAGCAATTGTAGAAGAAAAGCCCAGCGTCTCCCTGGGCCAGGGCTGCAGCTCAGAGGGCCTTGTAAATAATGCTCTGAATAATTAAAAAGAGACTGCATTCCCCTCCTCCTGCCTCTGGAGAGGGATGTTCACCTGCAAATAATTGAAACCGAAACCAGCATCTGCCTGACTCCCACACTCGGGCTCTGTGTGAACCACTGGGACCCCGGAAGAGGCCAGAGCACCAGGAGTGGTTCAGCTCAGCCGCTCACCTCACCCTGGTGGGCGTCCCAGCTTCTGGCCCCAGAGTCCAGCACCCTGGGCTTACTATTTCTGAGCCGAGAACATGGTCCACAGGATGGGTGAGGGGGAGTGGGGGTCACTACACCCCTCTGCAATGAGGAGGGTTTCTGGAAGGTCAAGGCTGTCTGTGTGGATGGCTCATTAGGTCC
>SJYW01011573.1:0-11952 GCA_006410735.1 Raphicerus campestris | reverse complement strand
CCCGGCACTAGGCACCTACAGAGGCCTCATGGGTGCGCTCCTCGGCTGCGGCTGTGCGGGCCACCTTGGAGATGATGGGTGCCACGTTGGTGGGGCCGTAGAGCTGGACCCTGGGCAGGCAGTTCTGGTAGGCCTCCACCACACCCTGGATCCCTGTGAGGGGAAGGGTGTGAGCACGGCCCCAGCGCACCCCCACCATGGGCCATTCACTGCTCCTACCTTCGCACTCATCGTCCTCGGGGTTGAAATTGATGGCAAAGTCATGGGACACCTGGGCAGAAGGGATCGGTCAGCGGGTCCACCTCCTAGTACCCCCCACCCCAACTACTGAGAGAGGTAGGTTTGGAGCCCCCAGGGCCACCATGTGACACATCCTTTGTGGATGGGGGTCACTGGGGACAGAGAGCAGAAGGCCAACCCTGGATCCAGTGGGACTCGGAGCTTCTGAGATGTATTAGCCAATAATTCCCCAACTCCCAAAATTTCTGCTCAAGCCAGTCAAACACCCTTTCTAAATGGAAAATTCTAGGCGAATGTCCCCCTTCTCCTCACAGGGCCACAGGGCTGACTGAGAACAATAGTGCTGGGAGGTGAAAGGCAGGTTCCCACCCCTTGCCCCACCACCTGTCACATGGCGCTGCTTCCCCTGGGGTCCTGGGACCCGGGCTTTCTCCTACCTCATACTTGGGAGGGATCCGGGCTCCAAACCCCAAAGCAGAGAGCCTCTTGTCGCTGGAAGAGAGGCCGTCTCATCACCCAGGGCCCCCGACCTCACTGAGGGAACGGGGGCTTCAGGGAGACACCAACACAGCCGGGAGACCAGGTGCCCTGAACCACATGGGGGAAACTAAGGCCCAGAGCCGTGAGGTGGCCACCAGGCTCGCAGGCAGGCAGGGGTGGTGCTGACTGGATGCAGGGAACTTGGCCCCATCATCCCTAGGCCTCGAGAGCCCTGCCTCTCCCCGGCCTCAGTTTAGTGCTCTGTGTCTGTGAGAAGGACTCGGACCCCTGTGGGGGGCCTCCCCATCTCCTTTCTCAGGCCCTGAGGTGCTGACCCATGACTTCTGCAGAGCCCAGGAGGCATGGGAGGCCGGCGCACCTGTCGTAGTCCTGGCAGATCTCTCCCACGGCCACCAGGGCCTGCAGGTACTCGTTGGGCTGGAAGGGGTTGATGTAGTGCAGGGAGCAGCTGTTCCTGGGGTCTCCATTGGAGGCCGTGAAGTCAATGGCCACCTGCAGAGGCCACGGCGTCATGAGCCTGGAGCCCTCCTTCCTGGCATGGGTGGCAGCTGCACCCCATCTGACAGCTAAGGACACTGAGGCCTGGGGAAGCCACTAGCCCAGGGATGTGAGAAAACCCAGGGGCTGCAAGCCCAAGGGTCTGACGCTGTGCTGGCTGGGTCACAGGAGAAGGCATAGGCCAACCCCAAAGCTCCTGGGTCCCCAGGCGCAGCCAGTGCCTCTGTGGCAACACCAGCCAGGGACCCCAAGGGGCCAGAGCAGTCACAGTGGACCCTCAGCACCTCCTCCTGCAGTCAAGGGTGGAGGGAGGGGCTGGGCAGGGCCTGGGAGGAGTAAGCCCTGAGATGGGGTCCTCATGTATCCCCCCGCCCAGTCACTACCCTCAGGCCTTTCTGGCTATCACTTGAAGAAGCTCGGAGGGGTCACAAGGAAAGGGTCTGCAAGCCCTGCAGAAGGGCCTTTTCTGCACACATCCACCCAGGGTGTCGGGGCCAGGTGCTGAGCCCCACTTCCTCTGGGATGCAGCCCACAGGTGGTGTGGAGGGTGTGGACTCACCGTGAAGTGGATCTGGCAGCCGCCCATCACGTAGTCCAGGAACGAGTACACCCTGTAGAGCTTCCAGGGCCCCCACCCCGGGGAGACTCAGGCCAGGGCTTCAGGGCAGGGCCTCTGGGGCTGCTGGGACCTGCCCTCCCCCAGGGCAGCTGGGGCAGGCAGGAGCCTGGCAGCCTCAGTCCCTGCCTCTCAGGCCCTCAGGCTGTCTGCATGCCCATTTCCCCCCATCATCTATTCTCTTGTTTCCCCCTCCCCTCCATTTCCTAACCCATCTCCATGCATTAGGGGCACAAGAGCCCTTGAGTCCATCTGAAAATGGGGGAGATTCCAGGGAGTAGCCTGCCACTGCTGAGCTTGCTCTCGGCAGAGCTCAGGCAGAAGCAGGACTACCTCCCAACCCCGCACCGTGGGTGGGCGGGGGAGGGTCTGCAGCCTGGGCTGAGGCTCACCTTCAGGTCTGCCAGGATGACCACCCCAGAATTCTTGTAATTGCGCTTCTTCTGCTTATACTTGGAGTTCACACAGTCCCACTGGGCCTGGGGGACAGGGACAGGCAAAGACCCCCACCCCAGAGTGCCAGCACCCAACACCCCACCCTAAGGGGCCAGGGAGGCCTCGAAGCCCTGCCCATTGGTGTGTGTCTGTCCAACACAGGCCTGTGATCCCTACTCTGACCACCTGGTGAGTGTGGCTGTCATGCTCTGTCATCTTTAGCCTCTCTATAAAGTCATCACAAGCACTTTTGGGGAACTCAGCCCAGGGCCAGCGCCCCAGAGCATTGTGGGGGACAGGCCAGCTCACCTGTTCCTCCCGGAAGGCTTTCTGCATCTCCTCGAATGTGGTGGAGAATTCTCCAATGAAGTCGTGCTTTCCGCGGGAGTCGTAATCCCAAACGAGGCCCTGCGGAGCCCAGGATTCCTCAGCCGGCCTGCCCCTCTGGGGTCGCAGGCCTGGGCGTCTCCATGGCCCTGCAAGTAGGCCGCCCCCTCCGCACCACTCCTCTCTAGTACCTCCCCTCAACCCCCACACATCTCAACTCCAGGAGGGTGTGGTCTGGCGGGGCTGGCCCCACCCAACCACCCGCCCCGCTCCCTTCCCAACCACACCCCCATCCTCCAGGCTCAAAGCCCCACCTACCTTCAGAGGCCGCGACTCCTCACAGCTGCACAGGCTGCTCAAAGACACTTTGAAAGGCTGCCAGGTGGGGCTCAGGTCGTTCTTCACCACCTGTTTGCCGGGAGGGGCGGGAGGCTCAGGGGGCCCGGCCTCAGGCTCCAGGCAGGACCCTGCGAGCCCAGAGCTGCATCTCCGAACCTCGTTCCATCCAGAACCTCCTTTGTAGCTTCCTCCACATTCCAGGACCACCTGGACTTCTTTCCTTACACAGCCTTTTTTTAACTCTAATTTATCTCAAAAGGAAACGCTTTCCCACTGCTGTCACTGGGATCTTGTTTCATGGGCAGGTAGTCACAACAAATGCAGATCCTTGACCCTAGGTCACAAGGTCCACCCGCGCCTGGCTGCTCCCTGTTCAAAGGGGGATGGCGGACGGTGTTGGGGATCAAGACCCCTACAGCTTTGGCGGGCAGGGAGGTGCAGGAATGGTCAGGGGCTGCCCTATCTGTGCTTTCATGCTACCCTCGGGTGCTGGGTGGGGGACCCCTCACCTCTGTCCTATAAACCAGTTGCTCGCTCTGATCATCATTGATCCTGTATAGTTCCAGGAATGGGTCTGACTTGCTGAAGAGGTCCTGGCAGAGGAGCAAAAGATGAGCTTGGCAAGCTGAGTTGGGAGCCAGGCTATGCCACTCCTCGGGTGTGAGGGCCCAGCCCTCCCTGAGAGCATCCTGCTCCAGCTTCCCTAGCTCCCTAGCACTTCCAGCCCAGAGACTGGCTCCCACCAGTTTCTCCACTGTCTGCCCTGGGACCTCCCTGAGCCCCTGAGCGTCGTCACAGGAAGCTCTGAGGATGAACACAGCTGCCCTGGCTCTGAGTGCGTCCCACTCTGCGGCCACCTGTCATCTCCTCGTGGACGCCCCCTGACAGCAGGGAGAGCCGGGCTCCAGGGGAGCACCCCTCACCTTGTCGTCCAGCTTCCTGGCCCTGAAGGAGAGCTCCACGTAGCCATTGTTCCCAGAGATGTCCTCGGCTATCACCTGGGTAGAGTGGGCAGGAGGGGCCTGACCCCTCGCGGGCCTCGGGGTTCAGCCGACCCAGGCCAACCCTTCCCCGACCTGCAGCCCAGTCTATGGGCTAGACACCGCGGCAGCCTGGGCTTCCTCCCCCTCAGCCTCAGTGACGAAGGGGCGGGGCCTGCAGGGGAGGGGCCGGTGGAAGGCGGGGGCTCACCGTGATGGTGGACTTGCCCGCGTTTCTGCCGAACTTCAGTAACAGTGCCCGGGTTACCTTCTTCTGGGCCACGATCTGGAAGTCAGAGGGTCAGGGAGGGCCCGCACCTGCTCCTTGGGGACTCTAACCCCGCCCGGGGTCTCCCCCGTCTCCTTCCCAGTGACCCCAGTCATCCTCGGTGGCCTGGCTCCCCAACCTACCACCCAGGTGAGGAAGTGGAGATCCAGGCAGAGGTCCAGGACTTACTGAAGGGCCACCACTGGGATTTGAAGCCAGGGTCCAAACCTTTGGCCGGCCCTGCAGACCTGGTGGCACTGGGCGGCCTTCCCATAATCCAAAGTTTAAGTGTATATCCAGACATACATGTCCATACATGTGTCCATGGATCTGCACCTGTAGGTGCATGCATGTTTGCACATTGATGTCCGTGCATGTGAGGAAAGTGGGTGGCGAGCATTGGGCGGACCCTGCTAAAATCTCAGTCCTCTTAGCTGACAGAGGCTCGACCCAACTATCTCTGCCCCAGGCAGCAATGGAGATGAGTCACAAGGCCTTCATGTCGGGGAAAAGAAGTCGGACACAAACGGGAACATACTGTGTGATTCATTGACATGATGTTCTAGAACAGGCAAAACTATTGGGGGAGGGGGTTGAGAGGAGCATGGGGACCTGCTGGATGACAAAGATGTGCTGTGTGATCTGAATGGTGGTCAGGTGTATACAACTGTCTAAAGCTCATCAATCCCAACCCTAGAGGTCTACACATATTACTGTATGTAAATTACACCTCAGTAAAAAGCCCTCAGAGTACTCAGGAGAATCGAATATGTGACACATGGAGTGTTCTGCCCAGAGCCTGCACTGAGCAGTTTGGCTGGAGGCAAGACCTCTTGTTTCACTGACAATCATAGAACTAATGGGAATGATTTTACTGGAGGATGCAGGGTCCCTCAGACCAGTCACTGCCATGGAGACAGGCAAGGGAAGGGCTCCCTTATGCTGTGGAAGTGACATACACAGCTGCAGAGCAGTGTATGTCATTTGTGTTTTTAAAAGTGTATATATAGAGAAAAAACTATGTGTCCCTTTGCTCTGATAAGACTACCTCTCTCCAGAAGGATGTAACAAATCTGGGGGCAGGGCAGGAGCGAGACACCCAGAGCATGCCTGTTATACTTTCTGAATTTAGATCCATATGACTATATTACCCAGTTCCAAATTACATTTTTTAAATTAACTAAAAGACATTTTTTAAGGAGAAGGAGCTAGGAGTCAGGCAGAACACCTGGTACACAGTTGGTGCATAATCTTGCTGTCCCCAGACCACCACTGCACCTGCTGAGGTGCCCATGCTGCCCTCCTCCTCTGNGCCAGAGTGTAGCTAAAAAATGCACTGAGATCTTACCTACATATATTTCCCCTAGAATCCCAGTGTCCCTGGCATCAGCCGGGTCTCCCTGACCTTTTTTTGAAATAAAAACTATCCTGGAGAGAGGAATGTTACCTGTAGGAGACTTGCAAAAATTTTCAAAAATAGTCTCACGGGAAGTTGAGAAAAAGGACAAGCCTGTGCTCGTTAGCTGGCTTAACTACTCTGAGCCAATGACAGAAGCTTCTAGACCCCTGCATGTGGAGGTGTTCACAAGGGGCCAGTACTCAGGCTCAGTTGGGGCTCCTCCCAGCTGAGCTCCCTGTTCCTCCTTGAGGCTGCAAGGAGAGGTGCTGGGCAAGGTCTCCCCAAAGAGTCCTTCCTGCAGCTTGAGGAGCTCGGGGACATGACCTCTTCCCCCTCCCAGGTGACCGGCTCTTGCAGGTGGATGGAGTGAGTCTGTGTGGCCTCACCCACAAGCAGGCCGTGCAGTGCCTCAAAGGCTCTGGACAGGTGAGTGCGGCATCACTGGTTACTGGGGAGCTTCCCATCCCTCCAGAGATTTCCTGGCAACGTCGGAAGCTGCAGTTGCCTCTGGGTGCGAGACGGGTAGGCAGGAAACAAATGAGACTTTCTTTTCTGTTTGATTTTCTTTTCCTTTCACATCTGCCTTTTAGCAGCACTTTTCCTTGGAGGTGTCAAAGTCAGGAGGAAGCAGGCAGATGTTCCCAGGCAGGGAAGCTCACCTCCTGTAGAGAGCCCTGAAAATCTTACTGTCACTTGCCTAGAGTCTGGAATCAGACGGTTGGACTGAGCTGATGAAGCAAAGGGACTTCTGTCTGGCTCCGGGCATCCTCTCATACCCTCAGCTCCAGCCGTAGCTGGCCAATGCCCCCATCTGCTCTCGGGGCCTCTCAGCACTTGCCCTGGCATGCACTGACACCCCAGCACACCCCAAGTTCGTGACAGTCCCATCACCTTGTGCAATTATAGGACACACTGCCCTGGGGGTCCTTTAATGACAATGACGTAGGAATCAGGATGCCCAGAGCATTAACTTTAAGTCTCTTTCTGTGTGGTATCCAGGCAGCGTCTGGATGTTATTGTTCTCTGTCCCATCCTCCACCTGGGAGTGAGGCCTCTGCTTGCCACAGGGTTCTAAGCCAGAGAGCTGGGGTCTCCCTCTTGGCAACTGAGCAATTGGCAAAAATGCAGAGAACCCCTGGGACCCCCTCTGGCAAAGAGAGGAAAGGAAGGGCCTCCTTTTGCTTCCTTGCCCAAAGCGTTCTTCTAGTTTGTGGTGAGATTTACTTGTCTTGGTGACCATGGTTGACATATCTTGAAAACAGAGTCATCATTTATTAGGATTCTCTATTCTTTAGAACTTTGCTAATGGGCATGCTTAGGGAATGTATTTGGCCAACCTACTAGCAGTGATGACAGGTAGTGACTGTCACTCTGGAGTCACAGGCTTGGTGAATGATCATTGCTGCAGGAGGATGTTGGCAGGGTCGGGTTCCCTGAATGGAAGCTTAGAATCAAAAGCTTCCAGCTGATGGGATCATGGCCTGGCTAATGGGAGCATACGGTGTAGGGGAGGAGGGTGGGAGACTGAACCAGAAACAAAAGGGGGAGGCCGGATCGACCTGAGCCTGGGATACTGTCCCGAGGGGTTGAATTTTAGGTGATGGAAAACACTGGAGACTTTCAATCAAGAGTGTTGCACGTTCAACTCATGTCTTATTTTAATCCACCAGTAACCTTGAGGGGAACGGACAGAAGGAAGAGGAGGTAGGGTCCAGGACGTCAAGGGAGAGGGTACTTGCTCCAGTTCCACTGGCCATTGGCAGCAGGAGGGGGAATGGAGAAGCGAACATTGTGAGGGATGTTTCTGGTGGAGAACATGCAAGCCTTGGAAGCCAGATGTGTATTTGGAGGGTGGAAGGAAGAGAGCTGGGCTATTGCAAGTGTGGCCCCTGGGAGGTTAGCTGAGGGACACGTCTGGGTTATGAGAGAGCAAAGGCAAGAATAGGAGTGTTTTAGGCAGAATGAGGAGGGGGCAGGGAGGGTGAGCGAGACAGAGAGGATGATTTGGCCTTGAATATACTGAAATGGATGTACATGCATTACTTCCAGGATCATTTGTCCAATAGACAGTTGGAGATGTGGCTCTGGACCCCAACAAATAGGCCAGGTTGGAGATTTTGATTTGAGATTCAAATGAGGCAGCTATTGGGAGTATCAAAAAGATTAGGAAGCATTTGCAGTGTGGAGGGAGAGCCCCTGGTTTCCACATGAGGTGTAAACTGAGTTCACCCACCCACACTTCTAGGTTGCAAGACTGGTCTTAGAGAGAAGAGGCCCCAGGATTGCACAGCAGTGTCCTTCTGCTAACGACAGGATGGGAGAGGAGTGCATGGCTGTTTCCTTGGCAACAGTCTCGCCTGGAAGGCCCGCAAGCAGTGTCTCGGCGACAGATGGTGAGAGGAGAGAGAATTGAGTGTTGCTATTGTCATGTCATCCTATGCTGCTTTTGAACTGTCATCTCCAAAGGGAACGCAGGAAGGCTTCATCTGGGTTCTCAAAAGATAATGAGCAGTGGTGGTTATAATGGGGCCGGCTTTCTGATGAGATGGAAGGCAATCTAATGAAATATTTCTGGGGAAAAAATGTATTGTCCAAAATATGATGACCAGGTATAATTCTGCCCCAAAGCCTTCTGGGGTTTTTGGATCAGCTGCTGGAACGCTTGTGTATAAGTATTTGGGGTTGAAATTGAAATGAAAGGGTCATGCCTTTTCTGACCAATATTTCAGCCAAGATTTTTTTGGCAAAATCTGAGGAATGCTGAGGTGGGTGAGGAGAGGAAGGTGCTCAGAAACCTAGCCTAGTTATTAGCATTTTAAAAAGCAAACCCACGATCAGTTTGCAGGGACACTGTAGCTCATCTTCTGATGGCTTGCCTTTCTGACTTCCCCATGGTTTTGTTTCCTGCTAGGAAGACACTTATTCCCTTAAANGAGGAATGTTACCTGTAGGAGACTTGCAAAAATTTTCAAAAATAGTCTCACGGGAAGTTGAGAAAAAGGACAAGCCTGTGCTCGTTAGCTGGCTTAACTACTCTGAGCCAATGACAGAAGCTTCTAGACCCCTGCATGTGGAGGTGTTCACAAGGGGCCAGTACTCAGGCTCAGTTGGGGCTCCTCCCAGCTGAGCTCCCTGTTCCTCCTTGAGGCTGCAAGGAGAGGTGCTGGGCAAGGTCTCCCCAAAGAGTCCTTCCTGCAGCTTGAGGAGCTCGGGGACATGACCTCTTCCCCCTCCCAGGTGACCGGCTCTTGCAGGTGGATGGAGTGAGTCTGTGTGGCCTCACCCACAAGCAGGCCGTGCAGTGCCTCAAAGGCTCTGGACAGGTGAGTGCGGCATCACTGGTTACTGGGGAGCTTCCCATCCCTCCAGAGATTTCCTGGCAACGTCGGAAGCTGCAGTTGCCTCTGGGTGCGAGACGGGTAGGCAGGAAACAAATGAGACTTTCTTTTCTGTTTGATTTTCTTTTCCTTTCACATCTGCCTTTTAGCAGCACTTTTCCTTGGAGGTGTCAAAGTCAGGAGGAAGCAGGCAGATGTTCCCAGGCAGGGAAGCTCACCTCCTGTAGAGAGCCCTGAAAATCTTACTGTCACTTGCCTAGAGTCTGGAATCAGACGGTTGGACTGAGCTGATGAAGCAAAGGGACTTCTGTCTGGCTCCGGGCATCCTCTCATACCCTCAGCTCCAGCCGTAGCTGGCCAATGCCCCCATCTGCTCTCGGGGCCTCTCAGCACTTGCCCTGGCATGCACTGACACCCCAGCACACCCCAAGTTCGTGACAGTCCCATCACCTTGTGCAATTATAGGACACACTGCCCTGGGGGTCCTTTAATGACAATGACGTAGGAATCAGGATGCCCAGAGCATTAACTTTAAGTCTCTTTCTGTGTGGTATCCAGGCAGCGTCTGGATGTTATTGTTCTCTGTCCCATCCTCCACCTGGGAGTGAGGCCTCTGCTTGCCACAGGGTTCTAAGCCAGAGAGCTGGGGTCTCCCTCTTGGCAACTGAGCAATTGGCAAAAATGCAGAGAACCCCTGGGACCCCCTCTGGCAAAGAGAGGAAAGGAAGGGCCTCCTTTTGCTTCCTTGCCCAAAGCGTTCTTCTAGTTTGTGGTGAGATTTACTTGTCTTGGTGACCATGGTTGACATATCTTGAAAACAGAGTCATCATTTATTAGGATTCTCTATTCTTTAGAACTTTGCTAATGGGCATGCTTAGGGAATGTATTTGGCCAACCTACTAGCAGTGATGACAGGTAGTGACTGTCACTCTGGAGTCACAGGCTTGGTGAATGATCATTGCTGCAGGAGGATGTTGGCAGGGTCGGGTTCCCTGAATGGAAGCTTAGAATCAAAAGCTTCCAGCTGATGGGATCATGGCCTGGCTAATGGGAGCATACGGTGTAGGGGAGGAGGGTGGGAGACTGAACCAGAAACAAAAGGGGGAGGCCGGATCGACCTGAGCCTGGGATACTGTCCCGAGGGGTTGAATTTTAGGTGATGGAAAACACTGGAGACTTTCAATCAAGAGTGTTGCACGTTCAACTCATGTCTTATTTTAATCCACCAGTAACCTTGAGGGGAACGGACAGAAGGAAGAGGAGGTAGGGTCCAGGACGTCAAGGGAGAGGGTACTTGCTCCAGTTCCACTGGCCATTGGCAGCAGGAGGGGGAATGGAGAAGCGAACATTGTGAGGGATGTTTCTGGTGGAGAACATGCAAGCCTTGGAAGCCAGATGTGTATTTGGAGGGTGGAAGGAAGAGAGCTGGGCTATTGCAAGTGTGGCCCCTGGGAGGTTAGCTGAGGGACACGTCTGGGTTATGAGAGAGCAAAGGCAAGAATAGGAGTGTTTTAGGCAGAATGAGGAGGGGGCAGGGAGGGTGAGCGAGACAGAGAGGATGATTTGGCCTTGAATATACTGAAATGGATGTACATGCATTACTTCCAGGATCATTTGTCCAATAGACAGTTGGAGATGTGGCTCTGGACCCCAACAAATAGGCCAGGTTGGAGATTTTGATTTGAGATTCAAATGAGGCAGCTATTGGGAGTATCAAAAAGATTAGGAAGCATTTGCAGTGTGGAGGGAGAGCCCCTGGTTTCCACATGAGGTGTAAACTGAGTTCACCCACCCACACTTCTAGGTTGCAAGACTGGTCTTAGAGAGAAGAGGCCCCAGGATTGCACAGCAGTGTCCTTCTGCTAACGACAGGATGGGAGAGGAGTGCATGGCTGTTTCCTTGGCAACAGTCTCGCCTGGAAGGCCCGCAAGCAGTGTCTCGGCGACAGATGGTGAGAGGAGAGAGAATTGAGTGTTGCTATTGTCATGTCATCCTATGCTGCTTTTGAACTGTCATCTCCAAAGGGAACGCAGGAAGGCTTCATCTGGGTTCTCAAAAGATAATGAGCAGTGGTGGTTATAATGGGGCCGGCTTTCTGATGAGATGGAAGGCAATCTAATGAAATATTTCTGGGGAAAAAATGTATTGTCCAAAATATGATGACCAGGTATAATTCTGCCCCAAAGCCTTCTGGGGTTTTTGGATCAGCTGCTGGAACGCTTGTGTATAAGTATTTGGGGTTGAAATTGAAATGAAAGGGTCATGCCTTTTCTGACCAATATTTCAGCCAAGATTTTTTTGGCAAAATCTGAGGAATGCTGAGGTGGGTGAGGAGAGGAAGGTGCTCAGAAACCTAGCCTAGTTATTAGCATTTTAAAAAGCAAACCCACGATCAGTTTGCAGGGACACTGTAGCTCATCTTCTGATGGCTTGCCTTTCTGACTTCCCCATGGTTTTGTTTCCTGCTAGGAAGACACTTATTCCCTTAAAATATCATGATTTGGAACTTAACCGCTCTTCACCCCTTTATGGAGATTTTTCTGAAGGCATAAGTCAGGTTGAATACACGTGGTGGAGGGGGAAGGCGTGTGCGTAAAATAAGCCCGTTTGCTCTTTCATCGCTCCTCAGCTCACTTCACGGAGGGCTTTTGAGAGACTGGCTACAGAGTGAGCTCCGGTGGTCAGATGCTGCTGCTGAAACTGGGCACGTGACATCCTCGAACCTGACTGCTTCAGACACGTTCATTCTTGCCCCAAATGCGAGTTTATAAATTAGTGCTCTGTCCCTCTATTGGGGTGGTCCAGGCAGACTAGGGGAGGCCTAGAGACCTCTTTGGCTGCTAGACTATAAAGGCTCCTGAGTCTGTGTCCACCTTGGATGCCCAGAAGCAGTTGTTTTGTCTACGGTCAGTTCATAGGGCCAAACAAAATGGCAGCAGAAACATTTTCATAGAGTTGGCCATAATTATTGTCATGATCTAGTTATTCCAAGAGTTTTTTTCAAATACAC
>SJYW01011571.1:0-10326 GCA_006410735.1 Raphicerus campestris | reverse complement strand
GGCAGCAGGAGAAGGGGATGACAGAGGATGAGATGATGGCATAGCATCACCAAATCAATGAACGTGACTTTGAGCAAGCTCCAGGAGATGGTGAAGGACAGGGAAGCCTGGCGTGCTGCAGTCCATGGGGTCGCAAATAGTGGGACACGAATGAGAGACTGAGCAACAACAGCAACTGAAAATTCATATAAGATTTGATTTAAGTCATATCTGCCTGGTCTAGTATTTTTCCCAGTTTTCTGTACTTTAAGCCTGAGTTTTGATATGAGAAGCTGATAATCTGAGCCACAGTCAACTCTAGGTCTTATTTTTGCTGATTGTATACAGCTTCTCCATCTTCAACTACAAATAATGTAACCAATCTGATTTCAGTATTGACCATTTGGTGATGTTCATGTGTTGCTGAAAAAGGGTATTTGCTATGGCTAGTGTATTCTCTTGGCAGAATTCAGTTATCCTTTGCCCTGCTTAATTTTGTTCTCCAAGGCCAAACTTGACTTTTACTCCAGGTATNCTGATTTCAGTATTGACCATTTGGTGATGTTCATGTGTTGCTGAAAAAGGGTATTTGCTATGGCTAGTGTATTCTCTTGGCAGAATTCAGTTATCCTTTGCCCTGCTTAATTTTGTTCTCCAAGGCCAAACTTGACTTTTACTCCAGGTATATCTTGACTTTCTACTTTTGAATTCCAATCCCCAATAATGAATAAAACGTTTTTTGAGGGGGTGTTAGTTCTAGGAATAGATTCAATAATGAATAGATTCAAGGGACTAGATCTAGTTAACCATGTGCCTGAAGAACTATGGACAGAGGTCCATGATATTGTACAGGAGGCAGTAAATAAAACCATCCCAAAGAAATAGAAAAGCAAGAAGGCAAAACGGTTATCTAAGGAGACTTTGCAAATAGCAGAAGAAAGAAGAGAAGTGAAAAGCAAGGTAGAGAGGGAAATGTACATCCAATTAAATGTAGATTCCCCCCCCAAAAAAATAGCTAGAAGAGACAAGAAGGTCTTCTTCAATGAACAATGATTAATAATAGAAGAAAACAACAAAAGGGGAAAGACTAGAGATCGCTTCAGAAAAATTGGAAACATCAAGGAAGCATTCCACCAAAAGAGAGGCAGAAAAAAGGATAATGGTAGAGACCAAGTAGAGGCTAAATAGACTGAGGAGAGATGAAAAGAGTAAATGGAAAAACCGTATAGAAAAGATCTCAATGAAGTGGATTACTATGATAGTGTTAGTCACACAGAGCCAGATATTCTGGAGTGCAAAGTCAAGTGGGCCTTAGGAAGCACTACTGTTCATAAAGCTAGTAGATGTGATGAAATTCCAGCAGAACTATTGAAATCCCTAAAGGATGATGACATCAAGGTTATGTATTCATTTTGTCAGCTAATCTGGAAGACCCAGAGTGGCCACAAGACTGGAAATGGTCAACCGTCATCCCAGTCTCCAAGAAGGCTAGTACCAAAGAATGTGCTAACCATCAGACAATCTCACTCATCTCCCAGGCTGGTAAAGTCATGCTTAAAATCTTGCATGCTAGGCTTCAGCATTATGTGAACCAAAAACTTCCAAGCTCGGTTTAGAAAAGGAAGATGAACTGGAGATCAGGTTGTGAACATTCGCTGGATTATAGAGAAAGCAAGGGAATTTCAGAAAAACATCTATCTCTGTTTTATGGACTACACTAAAGCCTTTGACTGTGTGGCAAACTATGGAAAGCTCTTAGATGGGAATACCAGACCATCTTACCTGTTCCCTGACAAGTCTGTATATGGATCAAGAAGCAACAGTTGGAACCCTCTATGGAACAACTGTTTGGTTCAAGATCAAGAAAGGTGGACAACAGGGCTGTCTGCTGTCACCCTGTTTGTTTAACCTACATGCTGAGCACATCTTGAAAAATGCCAGGCTGGATGAGTTACAAGCTGGAATCAAGACAATGGGGGAAAACATCAACAACCTCAGATATGCGGATGATACCACTCTAATGGCAGAAAGCAAAGAGGAATTAAAGAGTGTCTTGATGAGGGTGAAGGAAGAAAGTGAAAGAGCTGGCTTAAGACTGCTGCTGCTGCTAAGTCACTTCAGTCGTGTCCAACTCTGTGCAACCCCATAGATGGCAGCCCACTAGGCTCTGCCATCCCTGGTATTCTCCAGGCAAGAACACTGGAGTGGATTGCCATTTCCTTCTCCAATGCATGAAAGTTAAAAGTGAAAGTGAAGTCGCTAAGTCGTGCCCGACTCTTAGCAACCAAATGGACTGCAGCTTACCAGGCTCCTTCGTCCATGTGATTTTCCAGGCAAGAGTACTGAAAATAAGATCATGGAATCTAGTCCCATTCAGCTCAGTTTACTTCAGTCGCTCAGTCATAGCCAACTCTTTGTAACCCCATGGACAGCATCAGCACACCAGGCTTCCCTTTCCATCACCAACTCTTAGAGCTTGCTCAAACTCACATCAGAGTCTGTGATGCCATCCAACCATCTCATCCTCTGTCATCCCCTTCTCCTCCTGACTTCAGTCTTTCCCAGCACCAGGGTCTTTTCCAATGAGTCCATTCTTTGCATCAGATGGCCAAAATAAAGGAGCTTCAGCCTCAGTCCTTCAGTGAATATTCAGCACTGATTTCCTTTAGGATAGACTGGTTAGATCTTCTTGCAGTCCAGGGACTCTCAGGAGTCTTCTCCAACACCACAGTTCAAAGCATCAATTCTTCAGCACTCGGCTTTCTTTATAGCCTAGCTCTCATATCCATACATGAATACTGGAAAAACCATAGCTTTGACTAGGTGGACCTTTGTCGGCAAAGTAATGTCTCTGCTTTTTAATATGCTATCTAGATTGGTCGTAGCTTTTCTTCCATGGAGCTAGCGTCTTTTAATTTCATGGCTGCAGTCACCATTTCCAGTGATTTTGGAGCCCCCCAAAATAAAGTTTCTCACTGTTCCCACTGTTTCCCCATCTATTTTCCATGAAGTGATGGGACCCAGATGCCATGATCCTTGCTTTCTGAATGTTGAGTTTTAAGCCAACTTTTTTACTCTCCTCTTTCACTTTCATCAAGAGGCTCTTTAGTTCTTTTTCAATGTTTGCCATAAAGGTGGTGTCATCTGCATATCTGAGGTTATTGGTATTTCTCCTGGCAATTTTGATTCCAGCTTGACTTCCTCCAGCCTAGTGTTTCTCATGATGTATTCTGCATATAAACTAAATAAGCAAGCTGATAATATACAGCATTGATGTACTCCTTTCCCTATTTGGAGCCAGTCTGTTGTTCCAGTTCTAACTGTTGCCTCTTGACCTGTATACAGGTGTCTCAAGAGGCAGGTCAGGTGATCTGGTATTCCCATCTCTTTCAGAATTTTCCAGTTTGTTGTGATCCACACAGTCAAAGGCTTTAGTGTAGACAATAAAGTAGATGTTTTTCTGCAACTCTCTTGCGTCTTCGATGATCCAGAGGATTTTAGATGTTGGCAATTTGGTCTCTGATTCCTCTCCTTTTTCTAAAACCAGCTTGAACATCTGGAAGTTCACAGTTCATGTACTGTTGAAGCCTCACTTGGAGAATTTTAAGAATTACTTTGCTAGCATGTGAGATATGAGATGAGTGCAATTGTGTGGTAGTCTGAGCATTCTTTGGCATTGCCTTTCTTTGGGATTGGAATGAAAACTGACCTTTTCCAGTCCTGTGGCCACTGCTGAGTTTTCCAGATTTTCTGGCAAATTAAGTGCAGCACTTTCACAGCATCATATTTTAGGATTTGAAAGAGCTCAACTGGAGTTCCATCTTTGTTCATAGTGATGCTTCCTAAGGCCCACTTGACTTCACATTCCAGGATATCTGGCTCTAGATGAGGGATCACACCATCGTGATTATCTGGGTCATGAAGATCTGTTTTGTACAGTTCTTCTGTGTATTCTTGCCACCTCTTCTTAATATCTTCTGCTTCTGTTATGTCCATACCATTTCTGTCCTTTATTGAGCCCATCTTTGCATGAAATGTTCTCTTGGTATTATCTCTAATTTTCTTGAAGAGATCTCTAGTCTTTTCCATTCTATTGTTTTCCTCTATTTCTTTGCACTGATCACTGAGGAAGGCTTTCTTATCTCTCCCTGTTATTTTTTGGAACTCTGCATTGAAATGGGTATATCTTTCCTTTTCCCCTTTGCTTTTCACTTCTCTTTTTTTCACCGTTATCTGTAAGGCCTCCTCAGGCAGCCATTTTGCTTTTTTGCATTTCTTTTTCTTGGGGATGGTCTCTATAGCTCATATCTGAATGGTCTAGTGGTTTTCCCTACTTCCTTTAAGTCTAAATTTGGCAATAAGGAGTTCGTGATCTGAGTCACAGTCAGCTCCCAGTCTTGTTTTTGCTAACTGTATAGAGCTTCTCCATCTTTGGCTGCACAGAATGTAATCAATCTGATTTCAGTGTTAGCCATCTGGTGAAGTTCACGTGTAGAGCCTTCTTCTGTGTTATTGGAAGAGGGTGTTTGCTCCGACCAGTGCATTCTCTTGACAGAACTCTATTAGCATTTTCCCTGCTTCATTCTGTACTCCAAGGCCAAATTTGCCTGTTAATCCAGGTGTTTCTTGACTTCCTACTTTTGCATTCCAGTCTCCTCTGATGAAAAGGACATTTTTTTTCAGTGTTAGTTCTTAAAGGTCTTGTAGGTCTTCATAGAACCATTCAACTTATTTTCATATAATTGCAATACAAACCAAATTATTGTTTAGCAAGTCTAGCCTGCTAAACACTGTCCTGCCATAAGGATCCCTGGGCCTGAGGAAGTAGCAGAGGTTCTCAGAGCTGATAGGATCCCCACACCTGAACTAAATGATTTCTCTTCCTCTCTGGCTCTGAGTTTCTAAAATTCTTGAATTCAGGTCAAAGACAGATCAAGAACGGATTTGTTCTCTCATTTCTGATTGATCTCCATTTCCTTCACTATTCTTTCCTCTGACAGGATTCAACTCACAGACTGTGATCTTTTGGTAGTTGCTGATTCAACTGACACACAATAGATAACACTGAAACACATTTCATAATGTAGTAAAAAAAAAAAAAAGTAGTCCTTGGATAATGAAGCCTTATCTTTAATCAAGTGGTCTTTTTCTTTAGAAAGGAAGAAAATGTTCTGAATCTGCAGACACCGTGATTGTTGGGCTGTGGTGGGTCTGAGATGGACATGCTGGTACTTTGGTTTTTCTTTAGAGATGTTTCGCGTTGCACTTAGGTGAGCTTCATTTTGTCTCACTTGAAATTCCTTCAATTTCATGACAGTCTGGATTGAAGCTGAGCTACAGGGGACAAAGAAAACAAGTCTAACATTCCATTTGCTCAAATACAGCATCAAAACATAAAAAATTGTTACTCTTTTCATGTGAGGGACAACTAAGGAGTAGGGTTTCCTCCTAGGGAGTGAATTAACTTTAGTTTACAAACCCTGTTTTGTAAGACTTACAGCTGGGCTGCTACTGCTGCTGCTGCTAAGTTGCTCCAGTCGTGTCCGACTCTGTGCGACTCCATAGACGGCAGCCCACCAGGCTTCCCCATCCCTGGGATTCTCCAGGCAAGAACACTGGAGTGGGTTGCCATTTCCTTCTCCAATGCATGAAAGTGAAAAGTGAAAGTGAAGTCACTCAGTCGAGTCCGACCCTCAGCGACCCCATGGACTGTAGCCTTCCAGGCTCCTCTGTCCATGGGATTTTCCAGGCAAGACTGCTGGAGTGAGGTGTCATTGGCTTCTCCACAGCTGGGCTGCTACTGCTCTAATGCTAGAATCTGCCTCCTGGAGGGGACAGGAAACTAGCTTGGGTACGACAACCAGATATGGCAGCAGGATGTCCATCCTGAGTGGAAATGCTTTAATGAGAAGTCATTAGTTTTTTGTTGTCTGTCAGATCCTGTGGACTAGAGATTTTTTTAAACACTGATCTGAATCTGAGTTATCATTTTCAGTATTCTCCTTCTCGTGGGTTCGATCCCTGAGTCAGAACTATCCCCTGGAGAAAGGTATGGCAGCCCACTCCAGTATTTTTGCTTGGAGAATCCCATGGACAGAGGAGCCTGGTGGACTAGAGTCCATTGTACAGAGTCAGACAGGACTGAAGCAACTTAGCACGTACAAGCAAGCATTCTTCTAAATTCCAAATAAGGCTGTTGCAGAATTCCATATTTTAAATTATCTTCAAAATATGAACTTTTACTAAATGAAAACATGCATGTGATTTGGACACAGTGATTTGAGGGAGAAAGAAAAACATTAGTTTATCCCTGTGTAAGTCAGGAGGAATCCCTGGGTCTGTAGATTTGCAAGAGAAATCAGGACAAAAAGATGAGACTCTGAATCAGGGAAGGAGCACCAGGGACTTAAGAGAGAGACCCCCGGGAAAGACACAATGACAGGAAACTTGGGACTTGGCAAAGCACAAGAGTAGGCACTTTAGCGTTTCTTTAAAAGGGCAACTTTGCAGGCTTGACCCAAGAGCCAGGTTTTGACCTCTGTCCAGCAGGAAGCAGCACCTCTGAGTGTTCTGAAACCCACCTTGGAGAAGTTGTGACCATTTGAGGTCAAGTGCACTTGCTTTGGTCAGAAGGTCATGGGATCTGAACTCTTTCTTAATACAAACATGATTCCCAACTGCAGTCCCCAAGCAGTTGACCTCAGTTGGCCCCTGCTCAGAGCAAATGCCCAAGGAAACAAGATTTCTCTGCTGCCCACACCCAGGGCTCCCTCCACTGCCCATGCCTCCAGGGCACACCCACTCTTCTAGTGCTTTTTGGAAGGAAGAAGGAGGGAAACAACATTTGGATCATCTGTCCTTTTCTTAGGGGAATGTGCACTTATATTGAGATGCTTTAAAAGAACTGAATCCTAAATAAGACTGAGAAATAGTAGAGTATGGAATGTTTGTGAGTGCTTACCTAAAACCTGCAAGAAATTTGTTATATGGGATCTCTGAAAACAATGCACTTTTGAAGATGCTCATAGTATATCTGTCTCTTTGCCTTTGTCTTATAGTTTGTTTACATTGGACAAATCCGTGCTTTCTGTCCATCTTCACTGCAGACATACTGATTTCACCAACCTAACAATCTATGCTTCTAAGATGTAGTTTCCTCACTTTCAAAAGAGGCAAAATATTTGCTCTTAGGGTAGTAGTCAGGATTTGGTGGGTAATGTATGGGAAAGCGCAATCTTGAGAGTACATTATTCCCCTAATAAATGATTTTTTGAGTGAAGGTAGATATTGCATTTTTGAAAGAGCTGGCCATCAGAACATTTATCATTTTTACTCTTTTTAAGTTGAAGTATAGTTGATTTGGAAATTTATAGTATAGCAAATTTGGAAAATTCAGCAGTGGCCACAGGACTGGAAAAGGTCATTTTTCATTTCAATCCCAAAGAAAGGCAATGCCAAAGAATGTTCAAACTACCTCACAATTGCACTCATTTCACACACTAGCAAAGTAGTGCTCAAAAATCTCCAAGCTAGGCCTCAGCAGTATGTGGACTATGAACTAACTTCCATATGTTCAAGCTGGATTTAGAAAAGGCAGAGGAAATAGAAATCAAACTGCCAACATCCATTGGATCATCAGAAAAGCAAGAGAGTTCCAGAAAAACATCTACTTCTGCTTTATTGTCTACACCAAAGCCTTTGACTGTGTGGATAACAATGAACTGTAGAAAATTCTTCAAGAGATGGGAATACCAGACCACCAGACCTGCCTCTTGAGAAATCTGTATGCAGGTTAAGAAGCAACAGTTAGAACTGGACGTGGAATAATAGACAGGCTCCAAATAGGGAAAGGAGTATGTCAAGGCTGTATATTGTCACTCTGCTTATTTAACTTATATTCAGAGTACATCATGAGAAACACTGGGCTGGATGAAGCACAAGCTGAAATTAAGACTGCTGGGAGAAATATTAATAACCTCAGATATGCAGATGACACCACCCTAATGGCAGAAAGCGAAGAGGATCTAAAGAGCGTCTTGTTGAAAGTGAAAGAAGAGAGTGAAAAACTTGGTTTAAAACTCAATATTCAGAGAACTAAGATCATAGCATCTGGTACCATCACTTCATGGCAAATAGATGGGCAAATAATGGAAAGAGTGACAGCTTTTATTTTGGGGGCCTCCAAAATCACTGCAGATGGTGACTACAGCCATGAAATTAAAAGATGCTTGCTCCTTGAAAGAAAAGCTGTGACCAACCTAGACGGCGTATTAAAAAGCAGAGACTGCTTTACTGAGAAAGGTTCATTTAGTTGAAACTATGGTTTTTCCAGTAGTCATGTATACATGTTAGAGCTGCACTATAAAGAAAGTTCAACACTGAAGAATTGAACTGTGGTGTTGGAGAATGCTCTTGAGAGTCCGTTGGACTGAAAGGAGATCAAACTAGTCAATCCTAAAGGAAATCAGTCTTGAATATCCACTGGAAGGACTAAGGCTGAAGCTGAAACTTTAATACTTTGGCCACCTGATGCAAAGAACTGACTCACTGGAAAAGACTCGCGGATGCTGAGAAAGGTTGAAGGCAGGATGAGAAGGGGATGACAGAGTATGAGATAGTTGGATGACATCACTGATTCGATGGACATGAGTTTGAGCAAGCTTCATTAGTTGGTGATAGACAGGGAAGCCTGGTGTGCTTCAGACCATGGGGTCACAGAGATTTGGACATGGCTGAGAGACTGAACTGAATAGTTGATTTAAAATGCTCTGTTAGTTTCTGGTATACAGCAAAGAATTTCATCATATATGTACATATGTACAGCTTCTTCAGAGAAGGCAGTGGCACCCCACTCCAGTACTCTTGCCTGGAAAATCCCATGGATGGAGGAGCCTTGTGGGCCGCAGTCCATGGGGTCGCTAAGAGTCAGACACGACTGAGTGACTTCACTTTCACTTTTCACTTTCATGCATTGGAGAAGTAAATGGCAACCCACTCCAGTGTTCTTGCCTGGAGAATCCCAGGGACGGGGGAGCCTAGTGGGCTGCCATCTCTGGGGTCGCACAGAGTCGGACACAACTGCAGCGACTTAGCAGCAGCAGCAGCACAGCTTCTTAAGTGGCTTGGTGGTAGAGAATTACCTGCCAATATAGGAGATTCAAGTTCTACCCTTTGGTTGGGAAGATCCTTAGGAGTAGGAAATGGCAACCTGTTCCAGTATTATTTCCCATAAAACTCCCTGAACAGAGGAGCCTGGCAGGCTACAGTCCATGGGTTCACAAAGAGTCAAACACGAGTTAGTGACTGATCACGCACAGGCACACACACACATATTAATATATATTTATATATATGCACACTCCCTGGCTCACACTGTAAAGAATCTGCCTGCAATGCGAGAGACTCAGGTTTGAGCCCTGGGTTGGGAAGATCCCCTGGAGAAGGGAATGCAACCCACTCCAGCATACTTGCTTTGGGGTTTCCATGGACAGAGGAGCCTGGCAAGCTATATTCCATGGGGTTGCAGAGTCAGACATGACTGAGGAATTAACACTTTCATATTTATATATATTTCTTCATAATCCTTTTCCATTGTAGCTTATTGCAGGGTATTGAATACAGTCCCCAGTGCTATCGGTAGGTCCTTGTTGTCTATCTATTCTATATATAGTAGTTTGTGTCTGCTAATTGCAAACTCCTCATTTATTGCTCCCCAAGTCTTTTTCGTTTGGCAACCCTAAGTTTGTTTTCTATATCTGTGAATTTCTTCCTGGTTTGTAAACAAGTTCATTTGCATCATATTTTAGATTTCACATATAAGTGATATCATATGGTATTTGTCTTTCTCGGTCTGACTTACTTCACTGAGTATATCTCTAAATTCATTCATGTTGCTACAAATAGCATTATTTCATTCTTTGTTATGGCTGAGTAGTATTCCATTGTATATTTGTAACACATCTTCTTTATTCATTCATCTATTGACAGACACTTAGGTTGCTCCCATGTCTTGGCTATTGTGAACTGTGCTACTATGAACACTGGGGTGCATGTATCTATGTGAATTAAAGTTTCTGAACATTTCTCATTTTCGAATGTCATTGGTGACCTTTCTCTAAACTGGCAAATACATATATCTCTGACCAGATCTCTTCCCGTTGTAGTGAGGAGGAGGGAATCTTCTGGGTCCGCTTACTGTGGAAGTGATATAAAATTTTCTTGTGTAAGATTATTCCTTTAGGATATACTGGTTGAATTTCCTTTAGGACTGATTCCTAAATCCTAAAGGAAATCAGTCCTGAATATTCTTTGGAAAGACTGATGTCAAAGCTGAAACTCCAATACTTT
>SJYW01011561.1:0-18028 GCA_006410735.1 Raphicerus campestris | reverse complement strand
TCGGCTCCAGTTTCATCCATCTCATTAAAACTGAGTCAAACTTATTCTTTTTAAGGGCTGAGTAATACTCCATTGTGTAATAGAGCATAAGAAAATTATAGGATTCATAGGATTTTGCCGATTATTTAAAGTATAAAAATTCATCATGGATGAAAAAGAAAAATAATCTCTTACAAAACTACAAAATCAACTTGTAATAAGTTGCTTAATTGGATTTAAGCAAACTAGTAAAATATATACTTGTGCTTAAGTAGTCATGATAATTTTAACACCCTCAAAAATAAAAAAAGAGGGGGGGATATCTTGATTACATCAATGTAGAGACATATTTACTTTGGCCCCATCATCCAAAGAAAGAGTTGACTTATTGGAAAAGACCCTGATGCTGGGAGGGATTGGGGGCAGGAGGAGAAGGAGATGACAGAGAATAAGATGGCTGGATGGCATCACTGACNATGTAGAGACATATTTACTTTGGCCCCATCATCCAAAGAAAGAGTTGACTTATTGGAAAAGACCCTGATGCTGGGAGGGATTGGGGGCAGGAGGAGAAGGAGATGACAGAGAATAAGATGGCTGGATGGCATCACTGACTCAATGGACATGAGTCTGGGTAAACTCCAGGAGCTGGTGATGGACAGGGAGGCCTGGCATGCTGCGATTCATGGGGTCAAGAGTTGGACACGACTGAGCGAATGAACTGAACTGAAGAGGACATATTTGTTAAGCAACACTAACAGGACAAAGAAACTAAGAATTAAAGTACTACCACAAATCAGTAAGAAAGAAAAGATGAAATATTGGGAAAATGGAAAAAAACAACATACAAACTCATTCATACTAGAAATGGAGTAAATACTAATTAGAACAATTAAATATCATTTCATAACCATCATATTGACCAAAATTAATGTTTGACAGCATTTGGTGTTATTTGAGAATACAAAGAGACAGGGCCTTTTATAGCTTTCCTTATGAGAGTTAAAATGTTACAAATAATTTTGAAATTAATTTGGCAGTATAATATCAAGAAAAATAATCATATACATTTTGACCAGAAAATAAACTTTTCTATATCATCCTGTGAATAAAGAGACAAAAAGATTATTAATTATGGACGTCTCACTTTAAATAGAAAACAGAAAATAACTCCATTGGTACAATAAAAAATGACAAAATGACATTCAATTCTGTTCAATTGCTCAATCATGTCCAAATCTTTGCCACCCCATGGACTGCAGCACACCAGACTTCTCTGTGCATCAGTGACTCCTGGAGCTTGCTCAAACTCATGTCCATCGAGTCAGTGATGTCACCAACCATCTCATCCTCTGTCTTCCCCTTCTCTTCCTCCATCCAAATTTTTCCAGTATTAGGGTCTTTTCCAATGAGTCAATTCTTTGCATTATGTGTCCAAATGATTTGGAGTTTCAGCTTCAACATCAGTCCTTCCAATGAATATTCAGGACTGATTTCCTTGAGGATTGAACAGTTTGAACTCCCTGTAGCCCAAGGGACTCTCAAGAGTCTTCTTCAACACTACAGTTCAAAGGCATCCATTCTCTGGTGCTCAGATTTCTTTACAGTCCAACTCTCACATCCATATATGACTACTAGAAAAATCATAGCTTTGACTAGATGGACCTTTGTCAGCAAAGTAAAACGACATAATTTAATGTAAAACTACAAAGTAGTGCAAAAAAATGATGCAAATATCACTATGAAGATTTTATCATTATAAAGCCAATGAATACTAATACGTCATAAAAATCTATATACATTTTTAAATGTTGATATACAATGATAAATATATAAGTTCTAATAGATAAATATAAAAGGAATATGTCAACTCTGTGTATTCATCTCTGAGAAAGGAAGAGATGAGAGAAATGACAGGGGATCATTAGTTATGGCAGTATCATTTTAATTCTCTTTTCCTTAGCTCACTTTTTAATTAGATGTTTAGAAGGAAAAATGTTAATTCTTATTTAATTTTAATAGTGGATACATTGTACCTATTTTCTTATTGTTCTTTATATATGGTATTCTAATTTTAAACAAAATAAATTTTTAGGGGAAAATATTAAAATGTTTGGTTAGGAGTAAAATGGTAATTCAAGAATATTTCATAATTGTGATTGAAATATGGTATAAATTAGGTAAGGCATATATTAGCATAAAACTAATCATTTTTCTGTGCAAGGATCAGTAATGTTTCAATATAGGGCTACATAGGATATTACTGGAATCCTTAAATAGGTTAATGGTGATATATGAAACAATTTCTACTGTGTATACAAACAGGCAAAAAACAACATTTTACTCCATTACAGTGATTTTCCAGAATGACAGAGTTCAATTCAGTTCAGTCGCTCAGTCGAGTGTGACTCCCTGCGACCCAATGAATCACAGCACGCCAGGACTCCCTGTTCATCATCAACTCCTGGAGTTCACTCAGACTCACATCCNACAAATAATTTTGAAATTAATTTGGCAGTATAATATCAAGAAAAATAATCATATACATTTTGACCAGAAAATAAACTTTTCTATATCATCCTGTGAATAAAGAGACAAAAAGATTATTAATTATGGACGTCTCACTTTAAATAGAAAACAGAAAATAACTCCATTGGTACAATAAAAAATGACAAAATGACATTCAATTCTGTTCAATTGCTCAATCATGTCCAAATCTTTGCCACCCCATGGACTGCAGCACACCAGACTTCTCTGTGCATCAGTGACTCCTGGAGCTTGCTCAAACTCATGTCCATCGAGTCAGTGATGTCACCAACCATCTCATCCTCTGTCTTCCCCTTCTCTTCCTCCATCCAAATTTTTCCAGTATTAGGGTCTTTTCCAATGAGTCAATTCTTTGCATTATGTGTCCAAATGATTTGGAGTTTCAGCTTCAACATCAGTCCTTCCAATGAATATTCAGGACTGATTTCCTTGAGGATTGAACAGTTTGAACTCCCTGTAGCCCAAGGGACTCTCAAGAGTCTTCTTCAACACTACAGTTCAAAGGCATCCATTCTCTGGTGCTCAGATTTCTTTACAGTCCAACTCTCACATCCATATATGACTACTAGAAAAATCATAGCTTTGACTAGATGGACCTTTGTCAGCAAAGTAAAACGACATAATTTAATGTAAAACTACAAAGTAGTGCAAAAAAATGATGCAAATATCACTATGAAGATTTTATCATTATAAAGCCAATGAATACTAATACGTCATAAAAATCTATATACATTTTTAAATGTTGATATACAATGATAAATATATAAGTTCTAATAGATAAATATAAAAGGAATATGTCAACTCTGTGTATTCATCTCTGAGAAAGGAAGAGATGAGAGAAATGACAGGGGATCATTAGTTATGGCAGTATCATTTTAATTCTCTTTTCCTTAGCTCACTTTTTAATTAGATGTTTAGAAGGAAAAATGTTAATTCTTATTTAATTTTAATAGTGGATACATTGTACCTATTTTCTTATTGTTCTTTATATATGGTATTCTAATTTTAAACAAAATAAATTTTTAGGGGAAAATATTAAAATGTTTGGTTAGGAGTAAAATGGTAATTCAAGAATATTTCATAATTGTGATTGAAATATGGTATAAATTAGGTAAGGCATATATTAGCATAAAACTAATCATTTTTCTGTGCAAGGATCAGTAATGTTTCAATATAGGGCTACATAGGATATTACTGGAATCCTTAAATAGGTTAATGGTGATATATGAAACAATTTCTACTGTGTATACAAACAGGCAAAAAACAACATTTTACTCCATTACAGTGATTTTCCAGAATGACAGAGTTCAATTCAGTTCAGTCGCTCAGTCGAGTGTGACTCCCTGCGACCCAATGAATCACAGCACGCCAGGACTCCCTGTTCATCATCAACTCCTGGAGTTCACTCAGACTCACATCCATCGAATCAGTGATGCCATCCAGCCATCTCATCCTCTGTTGTCCACTTCTCCTCCTGCCCCCAATCCCTCCCAGCATCAGAGTCTTTTCCAATGAGTCAACTCTTCGCATGAGGTGGCCAAAGGACTGGAGTTTCAGCTCTAGTATCATTCCTTCCAAAGAAATCCCAGGGCTGATCTCCTTCAGAATGGATTGGTTGGATCTCCTTGCAGTCGAAGGGACTCTCCAGTCTTCTCCAACATCACAGTTCAAAAGCATCCATTCTTCAGTGCTCAGCCTTCTTCACAGTCCAACTCTCACATCTGTACATGACCACAGGGAAAACCATAGCTTTGACTAGATGGACCTTAGTCAGCAAAGTAATGTCTCTGCTTTTGAATATGCTATCTAGGTTGGTCATAACTTTTCTTCCAAGGAGTAAACGTCTTTTAATTTCATGGCTGCAGTCACCATCTGCACTGATTTTGGAGCCCAGAAAAATAAAGTCTGACAGTGTTTCCACTGTTTCCCCATCTATTTCCCATGAAGTGATGGGACTGGATGCCATGATCTTTATTTTCTGAATGTTGAACTTTAAGCCAACTTTTTCACTCTCTTCTTTCATTTTCATCAAGAGGCTTTTTAGTTCCTCTTCACTTTCTGCCATAAGGGTGGTGTCATCTGCATATCTGAGGTGACTGATATTTCTCCCAGCAATCTTGATTCCAGCTTGTGTTTCTTCCAGCCCAGCGTTTCTCATGATGTACTCTGCATATAAGTTAAATAAGCAGGGTGACAAGATACAGTCTAGACGTACTCCTTTTCCTATTTGGAACCAGTCTGTTGTTCCATGTCCAGTTCTACACATAAGATTAAACGGGCTAATGTGTTTAAGTGGTTCAATGTATAACTATTTTTCTTCCAAATGTGAATACATCCATGGGCCATGCTAGGTGAAGTTCATAGCATAAAGTTTACTTTTGTAATGACTGGACTGCCAACACATAGCTGGCTTCTCTCTCTCCACTGTTCTATGGAAAACGTAAAAAGTACTTAAAGGTAATCTATGTACAGTGTTTTAAGAACCCTCTCCTCTCCAACAACATAGGTAGGAGGAAACATGTCCAATCTCCTGCCCCAGTCTGACTCTGCCTGTTGTCTTACCTGATTAGAGTCCAGAACCACTTCTTGGTGCCACATGTTATCAGGAAGCACACTACCCATCACGCAGATGGTGACTGCAGCCGCAAAATTAGATGCTTTCTCCTTGGAAGAAAAACTATGACAACTCTAGACAGAATATTAAAAAGCAGAGACCTCACTTTGCTGTCAAAGCTATGGTTTCCCAGTAGTCATGTGCAGATGTGAAAGGTGTACCATAAAGAAACCCAAGGGCTAAAAAAAAAAAAAAAAAAGAAACCCAAGGGCTAAAGAATTGATGCCTTTGAACTGTGGTGCTAGGGAAGACTCTTGTGAGTCCCTTGGACTGCAAGGAGATGCAACCAGTTAATTCTAAACAAAACCAATCCTTAATATTCATTGGAAAGACTGATGTTGAAGCAGAAGCTTCAATACTTTGTCCACTTGAAGCAAAAAGTTGACTCATTGGAAAAGTCCCTGATGCTGGGAAAGATTGAGGGCAGGAGGAGAAAGGGGCGACAGAAGATGAGATAGTTGGATGGCATCATGGACTCAATGGACATGAGTTTGAGAAGACTTCAGGAGATAGTGAAGGACAGGGAAACCTGGCATACCATAGCCCATGGGATCACAAAGAGATGGATATACTTAGCATGTCGTGTCTGAACAACAACACTGCTCCTCCTTCAAGGCAGAAGTTGCGCTTCCTTCTCTCTCTTGGATTTCCACACTGACGCCTGTAGAGCATAACGAGGTGGGCTATCTTCTCTTTAATTGGTGTTAGGTTAATCAGTGCCTGCTTTGAGAACAGGCCATATTTTCTCTTTCCTCACAGGCAGGTTTGACTTCTTTGTACCAAGATTTAGAATCAAGGAAGAAGTATAAAACTGCATTAGTGTTCAAGTTAAAGCCACACAATCCAGTTTAGCTTATGTCAATGAGTCCTGTATTGCTGTTGATGTGTATGGACACAAATAATCATAAAGTATTCTTTGATTCCCACTTGGCTATGCACAGGGCTCCTTACGGACACCTCAAGGGTAGAAGGATGACTGACAGGGAATATTTTATATCACTTACAGAGAATTATTTTAACATCATTCAAATATTGCTGATACTTTCTGCAGATACCATATGAGTAAGCTCCTAGTCCCTATGCAGGAAAATGTATTACAGAATTTGAGATAGGCACCAAAAATATTCAAATAACAATCCCCAGAGAAGAAAGTCTCTAGTAAAGCTTATATATTAACAATAAATTTACATTCATTGAGTTATTTTTAGTAATTGGCAGAAGAATGTCATTTTGTATGTTCAAATTTTTATTGATTATTTTTATTTCCCCTGAGGAAGCCCAACTAACCAGAGTAGGAATTATTTTCAAATGGGAATATTTATTATTTATTTAGTTATGCTTCTTTTTAATTAGATTATCATGATCTGCTAATTAAATTCCCTTGGAAAACAAAGCTTAGATTATTAGGAGGTATATTTCCACAAATGGTTTTACAACCTCTGCCATTGAGAAAAATATTAAGAAGATTTTCAAAACTCTTCAGCAGGACTGGGAAGTATTAGGCTTTCTATACATGTATATTCTTTAGCGAATTTATGAAATGATGAATAGGTTTATGTTTGTTTCTTTGTTTCCAATGTAGCAAATCCAAAACCACTGAATACATAGTCATTTTCCTACAAACATAAGAAGCGTAAATATTTTCTCTCTGATTCTAGAGCAGGAAAAGGGGTGGCATGATAACTATGATAGAACAGAGTAGGCTAGGAGCATCAGATTATGGAATCTGTCCCAGCACTGGGTCACACAGGCCACAGACGCTGTGGCAGGTGCCGGGGAAAAAGTCTAGCCACATCAGTGAAACATACTATCGAAAAGATACATCATAGAGAACAGTATAATTCCATGTAGAGTTTTACTTCAGAGAGCTCCATGGGACACCAAGTTTCTCAAACAGGCAAGTAAAGACTCCAGAAATAAGTTATATTTAGAGGATCATACCAATAATCAGGAAATCAACATCAGGAGGAACAGAAACTGATCCACATAGAGAGTATCATGCGTTATAATGGCAAGTGATACATATTGATCCTTTTAATCCTCAGTAATCTCAAATAGTTTTCATTTTATGTAAAATAAAACTGTGGACCAGATAGGTTAATTATAGCTGGTAATGATATTCAAACTTTGTCTGACTCTAAATCCTTAACCCACTAAAACTGAAATATATGCTGTATTTAATTNCTGAGGAAGCCCAACTAACCAGAGTAGGAATTATTTTCAAATGGGAATATTTATTATTTATTTAGTTATGCTTCTTTTTAATTAGATTATCATGATCTGCTAATTAAATTCCCTTGGAAAACAAAGCTTAGATTATTAGGAGGTATATTTCCACAAATGGTTTTACAACCTCTGCCATTGAGAAAAATATTAAGAAGATTTTCAAAACTCTTCAGCAGGACTGGGAAGTATTAGGCTTTCTATACATGTATATTCTTTAGCGAATTTATGAAATGATGAATAGGTTTATGTTTGTTTCTTTGTTTCCAATGTAGCAAATCCAAAACCACTGAATACATAGTCATTTTCCTACAAACATAAGAAGCGTAAATATTTTCTCTCTGATTCTAGAGCAGGAAAAGGGGTGGCATGATAACTATGATAGAACAGAGTAGGCTAGGAGCATCAGATTATGGAATCTGTCCCAGCACTGGGTCACACAGGCCACAGACGCTGTGGCAGGTGCCGGGGAAAAAGTCTAGCCACATCAGTGAAACATACTATCGAAAAGATACATCATAGAGAACAGTATAATTCCATGTAGAGTTTTACTTCAGAGAGCTCCATGGGACACCAAGTTTCTCAAACAGGCAAGTAAAGACTCCAGAAATAAGTTATATTTAGAGGATCATACCAATAATCAGGAAATCAACATCAGGAGGAACAGAAACTGATCCACATAGAGAGTATCATGCGTTATAATGGCAAGTGATACATATTGATCCTTTTAATCCTCAGTAATCTCAAATAGTTTTCATTTTATGTAAAATAAAACTGTGGACCAGATAGGTTAATTATAGCTGGTAATGATATTCAAACTTTGTCTGACTCTAAATCCTTAACCCACTAAAACTGAAATATATGCTGTATTTAATTAGCACATGAATCCACAGTTACTACCAGGCCGGGCAATTCAGGATGAATAAATATAAACTGTTTCAAATAACATGACTATCAAAATGTTCAAAGGTATCACTACTATTCTGTCATTAATTTTTACTTTTTATAACTACATAGGTGATATTAAATACTTTTCTTAAGACCATGGGGGAAAATGAGGCATTAAAATGTAACTAGGCAGCATATGAAGTCTACACTGTGCTGTTGGGCATTCAGGAAGACTGTTCCTACATGATTAAAGTCCCAGTTGAAATTGTTGATAGACACTATTTAGGAAAAACTAGTGATTTTTGGTTTGGTGGTTACAATGCTATATACAATTTAACCAAAACTCCTTTAACATTATAGCTTCCTGTATACATACATAGAAAACCATGCACACCGTATGTAGAATTTACCAAATTTGTCTGATCATAGAAACATCTGTCTGTGCTGAATCAGCCTGAGAGATCAGTTGTTCTAGGAGCATATTCTGATAAGCAATGTTCCTTAGGGGGTGAAGGGGAGATTGATGGAGAGAAGCTTTCCTGGGGCAAAATCTGGCAAGACAAAGAATTAGAGTCCTGGAATAACTGGGATCCTAAGTAGTGATCCAAACTGTCTCAAAAGAAAATTATAAAGTTGAATTTTTAGAACAGAGATAAGTATGTCTGAATTAGTCAGGCAGGAAGGGTGTCTTAACACTGAGTTTCAGAGGGTTACAGCCCTTCTGCCTAAAGTTGGGATAATTCTATATTCTGTGCAGGTGATGAGTAACTAGAGTATGTACAAATCTGTACAATAGGTGTGACTGGATCCACTTTGAGAAGAAGAATACAACAGAGTACCAATCCAGCTGAAACTGAAGGGAAAGAAATCAAGGTAAAAATATTCCTTTGTTCTTAAGTCTATATACTGGGTTAAAATAATATGATATAGTCATATTGCATAAAATGATAGTATGATAAATTAGGGTGATAAATGAGATTCTTTGAAAGTATGAAGCACATCTGCTACACAGAACAAAATAATTTTGTGAGAAAAAAATACACCAACAAATAAAACAATTAATCTGCTAATTGTGTGTGTTCTTTTGGGTACTAAAATTTGGAAACATTTGGTAATTTTCTATCAAGAAGTATACACGAATTCAGTCTCTAGATAATCCTCAAGCAGACCATGGAAAAATAGTTCATGTCAAATAAAATAAGTCTCTAGGTAGAGCCAAGGCTTTGTCTCACTTTTTAGTTTCCAATTCCAGTAATTCTATGACATTATTCTTATCTCTTCTATGTATGGCAAGGTTATTCTCCTCACTTGCACATTCACTGAAGCAATAAATCAGTGATTAATTGTACTTCACATTCTCCATGTTAAGTGTGGTTTGTGATGATTTACATTATTTAGAACTATAAAAATGAGATTAAACCATTACCATCAATGATTACAGTAAAGGGCACAGTGGGAAATTGGAGCATTTTCCTGAAAGGGTAACTTCTGCTCGGAGGCATTGTCACTGCTCCGTGGCTCTCCTGGTGTTGTCCTAACGTGTCACCCTTCAGAGTCAGGGCAATTACTACCATTCTCTCTGGAATCAATATTTTGTGATGTTTTATCATCTCAATATTGATGTATTTAAAAATGGTGCAATGTCATCACTGCCACAATAAAAGATAAGCCTTCAGGTAAAATGCAGCATTATCTTATAAGTTTTTATTACATTCCAAGTGTGAAATCTGTCATTTGTGCCTTGCAATGTCACCACAAGTTTCTTAAATATAGAACATATTTTTAAAAATTAGAAAATAATTGCTTGTTTCCTTTCCACCATGCAATATGCTTCAAAACTAACTTGACCAAATTGATAAAAACATGATTGCCCTCAAATAGAACATTTGCCATATCTTATACACCCAAAATCACAGTAAATAAAGTGATTCCTCTTTTATGGCTTTAACCTTTATACTGCCTTGAAAGTGAAAGTGAAAGTCACTCAGTCATGTTCAACTCTTTGCAGTCCCATGGACTATACAGCCCATGGCATTCTCCAGGCCAGAATACTGGAGTTGGTAGCCTTTCACTTCTTCAGGAGATCTTCCCAACCCAGGGAACCAATTAGAGTCTCCTTCATTGCAGGCAGAGTCTTTACCAACTGAGCTATCAGTGAAGCCCTATACTGCCTTAGATACAGCCGTATTTGCTAACTTTATTTCTATAGTTTACCCATCTACAAACTACTACTGAAGGAAGAAAAGATCATAAAAATGAGCAGTTAGAAAAACTTTTTAAGTTAAATGGAGGTTCCTAGTACTCATATGTGTAATGTTTAACTAATTGAAATCATAAGACATTGAGGAATATTATCTTGCCTTAAAGTGTAGAAGGTAATATTGTGATCTTACAACAAATAATAAGAACAACAGAATTAAAAGAGCTATGGAGATAAAAAGAATCACTGGTAAGCCTAAACTCTCTCCATCCTCAGTACCCATCATGGATCTGTTTATCTGAAGGACTGATAGAAAATCTGGGAAGAATTTCACTCTAAGAGAAAACATCTTCACGGTGCATTTGGTTCACAGAAAATGTGTCAGTATCAGAGGGGAGTAATTAAGCAACCGGTGACTCTACCCTAAATTGTCTAAAACCTTCTACTGTTCCTTTCAAGATAATCTCTAAATTTAGAGAAGGGGGTGCAATAAATACCAAGTAGGACATGAGACACACTGTGCACTTATCAGAACTGCTTTTCGTATATATCATGGAGGGAAGTAGAAAGAGGCAAAGGAAGGGTGTAGCCTGTTTTACCCTTGAGGGATCTACAGGACCACGTTGGAGTGTGAAAAAGACAGAGTGGCTTAGATATGGAATAGAATATTTCTAGTACCCCCAGAATCTCTTTGTGATCCATCTTTAGCTTTAGGTTTATAATGCCATATTCAGACCATTTAAGAGAGACAAGGTATCTCTTATAAGGAAAAGTTGAAGAAGTTTTCTATTTTTTTTCTATTTCCCATGTCAGGATTAAAAAAAAAATTAGATTTTCACCTTTCAAAAATTATTTAAATTCTGAAAAATAAAATCTAGACATCTGAAAGCAAATCAGAGTAAGTAATTATGAAAAATCCTTAGTAATACATCTTGAGAATTACCTTTACCTGTGTAATTGCAGATTCAAAAGAGATTGATAGAACAAAGATGTGTAAATAGAATAATGACTAAATGTAGGGAGAAAGAATACAAAGGATATATGACACATGAAAGAGAAATAATTTTAGTTTCTATTTTGAATTTATTAATTTTAAGTTTTTATTTAATTGATACTAAATGATTTAAATAGCCAAAAAATTTTAATATTCATTTGGGGTTTTAGAAATCTTATTCTGCTATTTTTTTTTCAAATTGTATTTTACAACTTCTTATTTAAATCTTAAGTTATATACCACCTTGCAAAAAATCTTCACATACTTTTAAAAATAAGGAATAAGACTCACAATCATCAATATAAACACAATATAAAATCTATAATGGGAATACTTTTTTCTATACATTATAAAGCTGACAGCAAATATTTTATAAAGTACACTGTAAAAAGACTTTGCAGTTTCATTATGAAGGGACAATCAAAATAACAGGAATCATCAGATTAGAATTTCTTCATCTTCCCACCAACAAATCTAATAACCCACTCATAAATGTTTCCATAAAACCTGGCTTCTCCCAACCACAATATAGGTGCAACACATTTTGCTCCATGTGCCTCACAAGAATTTTGTTGTTGAAATTATTCTCTCATTTATATCACCAAACTTTCACCTGCTACTGAATTGTTTTCCTTTAGTTCACAGACACATCTCAAAATATTTCTCAACTTAAAATGATACCAAAGCAATAGACCACAACAATCTCTTGATCCCACCCTGCCTATCTGCATAGCAAATTCTACAATATGTACTGTATTTGTTACTTTGTCCTCATCTTCCATTCTGTCCTCAACTTATTCTGAACATCTCTGTTCATCACAGCTCCTCTAAAAAACATGAATCCACGCTCACCTTCACTTTGCCATACCCAGTGGTTACATTCTCAGTTCTTATCTTTCTCTTGCAAATGGACTGTACACCACTGACAAATTTCCCCTTGAATCATTCTCTTCCCTTGATTGTGAGCGAGCCATATCCTACTGGTTTTCTTTATGAAACAATGACGGTTCCTTTTAGATAGCCTTTTCTGATTGTTCCTTTTATTTCTGATTTAGATTTTTTACAGTGTCCATTGATTGAATTCTCAGAAATCTTCAGTCTCCACATTCACTTTCTAGATATTCTCATGTTATCCCTTGACTTTAAACACCATCTCTGTCCCAATGCAATCCAAATGTCTATCTGAAGCATTTTAAACATGTGCTTCCAGTCCTAGTCTTTTTCCTAAGTATCAGACTCATATATCCAACTATATAATGAACACTTCCAATATTGTTGTACAATATGTAAATCTTGTTTTCCCTTCTATGATCATCCTCACACTTGACCAATCATGCTCTTATCCTTCAGTAATCCAAACTTACTAGTTACTCAGGTCAATGCTTAGAAATTATCCCAACTCCTCTTTTTCAAAATGGTTCTTTATCTGCTATAGCTGACTTGTGTCATACTCTCTAAAAATATTCATATGATAAAGTCCTAACTCCCACTAACTCAGAATAGAACCCTATTTGGCTACAGGATCTTTGTGGAGGCTGTTAAGAAAAATGACATCATTAGAGTGGATCTTCAGTTCAATTCAGTTGCTCAGTCGTGTCCGACTCTGCAACCCCATGAATTGCAGCATGCCAGCCCTCCCTGTCCATTACCAACTCCTGGAGTTCACTCAGACTCACATCCATTGAGTCAGTGATGCCATCCAGCCATCTCATCCTCGGTCGTCCCCTTCTCCTCCTGCCCCCAATCCCTCCCAGCATCAGTCTTTTACAATGAGTCAACTCTTTGCATGAGGTGGCCAAAGTACTGGAGTTTCAGCTTTAGCATCATTCCTTCCAAAGAAATCCCAGGGCTAATCTCCTTCAGAATGGACTGGTTGGATCTCCTTGCAGTCCAAGGGATTCTCAAGAATCTTCTACAAAACCACAGTTCAAAAGCATCAATTCTTCAGCACTCAGCCTTCTTCACAGTCCAAATCTCACATTGGTATATGACCGCAGGAAAAACCATAGCCTTGACTAGACGGACCTTAGTCAGCAAAGTAATGTCTCTGCTTAGAATATATTATCTAGGTTGGTCATAACTTTTCTTCCAAGGAGTAAGCGTCTTTTAATTTCATGGCTGCAGTAACCATCTGCAGCAATTTTAGAACCCAAGAAAATAAAGTCTGACACTGTTTCCACTGTTTCCCCATCTATTTCCCATGAAGTGATGGGACTGGATGCCATGATCTTTGTTTTCTGAATGTTGAGCTTTAAGCCAACTTTTTCACTCTCCTCTTTCACTTTCATCAAGAGGCTTTTTAGTTCCTCTTCACTTTCTGTTATAAGAGTGAGTTCTTAATTCAATATAATAGATGTACATGCAAGAAGAGAAAATTTGGAAAAATAGAGGTATAGAAAAATGGTGAAGAGAGGGTACAGAGAAAAAACTGCAATCTACAACTCAAAGATAAAGGCCCAGATAGAAACTTTTCTCACAGCCCTCAGAACTAAGCAACCTTGATATCAGATTTCTAGCCTTCAGAAATTTGAGAAAATGAATCTTTGTTGTTTGAGCCACTTAGTCTGTTGCTTTGGCAGCCTGAATATAGTAATATCCACCCCATCACCTTATTATATAAGTTCTACCTTCAACAATATCCCAACTCTTACCATATTTAGCCTTGAGCTCTTTCCCTGAGCCACTTCTCCTGTTGAGGTAAAATGAGAGCCTTGACCCCAAAACTCAACATCAAGAACCATATTTTAAGAATGCAAACCTAGCATCACTTTGCTTCTCAAACCACTCACTGGCTTCCCATCTAATATGAAATTAATGCAGACATCTTACCTCAAGCTACAATGTCTTAAAGGATCTTGCCTCTGGCCAACTTCTTGACTTCAGCTTCTATAACCTTGAACTTGGTTCTCACTTGCCTTCTTGCTGTTAATGAAATACACTAAGATTTTCCCCACACCAAGTCATTTGAAAATGCTCTTCTGTCTTCCTTTCCCATGATATTTACAAGGTGTTCTCTTAAGTACCTTCCTGTCTGGTTGAAGGACACATAGTAAGTTACTATAGTTTTAGCATTCTTTGGCATTGCCTTTCTTTGGAATTAAAATGAACACTGACCATTTCCAGTTCTGTGGCCACTGCTGAGTTTTCCAAATTTGCTGGTATATCGGGTGTGGCACTTTAACAACATCTTTTAGGATTTGTAATAACTCAATTGGAAATCCAATACCTCCACTAGAATACACCCTAAAATATGTACTCTCTATTTACTGGTAATTATATTANACAGAGAAAAAACTGCAATCTACAACTCAAAGATAAAGGCCCAGATAGAAACTTTTCTCACAGCCCTCAGAACTAAGCAACCTTGATATCAGATTTCTAGCCTTCAGAAATTTGAGAAAATGAATCTTTGTTGTTTGAGCCACTTAGTCTGTTGCTTTGGCAGCCTGAATATAGTAATATCCACCCCATCACCTTATTACATAAGTTCTACCTTCAACAATATCCCAACTCTTACCATATTTAGCCTTGAGCTCTTTCCCTGAGCCACTTCTCCTGTTGAGGTAAAATGAGAGCCTTGACCCCAAAACTCAACATCAAGAACCATATTTTAAGAATGCAAACCTAGCATCACTTTGCTTCTCAAACCACTCACTGGCTTCCCATCTAATATGAAATTAATGCAGACATCTTACCTCAAGCTACAATGTCTTAAAGGATCTTGCCTCTGGCCAACTTCTTGACTTCAGCTTCTATAACCTTGAACTTGGTTCTCACTTGCCTTCTTGCTGTTAATGAAATACACTAAGATTTTCCCCACACCAAGTCATTTGAAAATGCTCTTCTGTCTTCCTTTCCCATGATATTTACAAGGTGTTCTCTTAAGTACCTTCCTGTCTGGTTGAAGGACACATAGTAAGTTACTATAGTTTTAGCATTCTTTGGCATTGCCTTTCTTTGGAATTAAAATGAACACTGACCATTTCCAGTTCTGTGGCCACTGCTGAGTTTTCCAAATTTGCTGGTATATCGGGTGTGGCACTTTAACAACATCTTTTAGGATTTGTAATAACTCAATTGGAAATCCAATACCTCCACTAGAATACACCCTAAAATATGTACTCTCTATTTACTGGTAATTATATTATAAACAACTTGTTTATATTTTCCTATATTTCTTATCCCCAGTAGAAGTTAAATTTCTTGAAAGCAAAGGCTTTGTTTGTACAAGTGTACCACTAGAACCTTGGGAAAAGTCAATATCTGTTGCATGAGTCAATGTGTGGAATCACTGCACAAAGATGCCTCATAGATTACTAGGGCCCCTGAAATAAGTTCTAATATTTAGTACTAAAATATGTCTTACTCTAAACATTTATAATTCTGCATTATACAAAGAACAGAAATATAATTTTCAAGGACCCACCCATGTGTTTTCCTTCACTTTCTTTGGTCCTTACAATCTTTATATTCAAGAAAAATTACAGAGATCAAGATCTTACTACCCATTTGTCTCCACTATATTTCTCAGTTTTCAGGTTAATATTTGTTAAACTTCCCGTGTGAAAAAAAATTTGACAAAGAAATAGAATATTTCAAAATCATTTGAAGGTTTCTATTTCTGACATATCTGGGTAGGTCTCAGAGTGCAATTTTCCTGAGAGACCTATTTCTTCATTCAGTACATATTCTACCTCCCACTAGGCCTAGCTTCAGTGAAAGTCCTTTTGATTAGAATTTTCTTTTCATTCTGGTAAGATGAATACTTTAGGATACATCAAAGTGTACTTGATCAGCTGAAGATATTCTTTACAAAAAATAGTTTTGTGTGCCTTTTTCTTAATGAGTAAAGCAAGATTTCAAAACAAGCGTGCTGTTTTAGAATAGATCTCTTCACTGTTAATTTTCTGAGGGTGAATCAAGGTCATTTTTACATTGGATGAAAAAGTTTTAGATTTTTCTTAAAACATGTAAAATAAATCTAGACAAGCAGTAAGTAACTCCTAACATCTTCTGAGGAAAACATATTGTTACACACTTTACAACTCAGAATTTAGTGCAGTTTATATGTGTCATGTTTTGGTTTTGGAAGAGTCAATTATTAATGTATTAGTTAGATAAAACTTATTGAGCATCAAATAAGGCACGCACAATGCCCGGCACTGAGCACCCCATGGTGAAACTGGTATCTCCCCTGCTCTCGAGAAACTCAGAAGTTGTTCAGGAAGACATCCATTAACACACAAGTATAATGTAACCTAATAATAATTACGATGATGCTAGTAGTTTGTTAATATTAATATTGTAGATTATTTATTCCACAGACTGCCATGCTCTCAGCATGCAGTTAGGGCTTGCCTCACAGCTCAGTTAGTAAAGAATCTGCCTGCAATCCAGAAGACTCGGGTTTGGTCCCTGCAACAGGAAGATCTTTTGGAGACGGATATGGCAACCCACTCCAGTATTCTTACCAGGGGAATTCCATGGACAGAGGAGCCTGATGGGCTACGTTCCTTGGAGTCACAAAGAGTCAAATATGACTTAGCGACTAAATCACCTAACATGCAAGTAAACTCTGAGAGTAAGTAGAGATAGTCAGGAAGTAACATTTGTGTTGTGTTTTGAATAATTAATGAGGATGCAGGAAAAAAAAAAAGAATATCCAGGGAAATTATCACTAGCAGAAGAAATGCCTCTCTGTACAGTCATGGAACCAAAGTAAAAATTTAGTTGCCATCTTGAAAAACTAAGACTTTTAGTTTTCCTGAGAAAGAAGCTTGTGGAGAAAGCAGGGAGGATTCTATCTGGTGTAAAATGGAAGAGGTAAATTGAGTCCAGTTGTGTGCCAGTTTGGCTGCCTTCTACATCATATTGTAGTATTCAGTTTTATACTGAAGGGAGTGATGAACCAACAGAAAGATTTTAATCAGAAAAAAATGCAATTAAGACATTTTTATGAAGATAAATCTGGTGACAATGAAAATATACAAAACATATACACACATACATAGTGGATGAAATAGTGGTGACAAGAGCACTTATCAGGCAGTTGCGGTTGAAAGATATTAAGGACATGGACCAAAAAGGATAATAAGCATAGATCAAAAGAAATGGCCAAATCTGGGAGATATTCTTGATATATTTAAATGAATTCAGTGTCTAATTGGAGAAGAGTTCAAGAGAAAAGAGTTAATAATTACAGGAACTTTGGCTTGGAAATATGAATGGAGTTTAACTAAAAAGCTGAAAAAATCATGGGTAAATACCTGTAAGCAGAAAAAATAACTAATTATTTTGGGGACATACTGGGACTGAAATATATGAGAGGACTTCTCAATGTCCATTCCTTGTCACAACATTTATCTCTATTGAAACTGGCACATTATTAAAACAAAGTAGGGAGACTTCAGCTAAAATAATTATGCTTCTAATTTATTAAAATAATTCCATCCAAAAGAAGCTTTGGATTTAACGCTGCATAAGTGATAGGCATTATCATAATTCAGGGCAATTTTGAGACTTTTATTGTGTGATATAGTGGAAGTCATAATTAATTTGAGAATAATATCCAGTCATATAAAAA